>VDMD01000018.1:0-557239 GCA_007026445.1 Schizophyllum amplum
TATCCGACTCATGATACACTAGAACATATCGACAGAGCTCTCTTCCCTCTACGTGTAAATTCTGACCAATCATGACCCCTCTAGCTTAGTACTGTCTTCGCCCGCGATCTCCTGGACTTACATAGGCTGCATGAAGCTCAGCCCAATGCTCGTCGTCGTGGTGGCAGATGTGCATTGATTTGCGCCTGGAATACAGTCGAAACTCTCGTAATGGATACTGTCAAAATGCATATTTCTCATAATGGATAGGATCTGGGCGAAAACGAGCGGCACCCCCTCTTGTATGCGGGGAAATTGGCGATTCATGAATAATGAATAATGGATAGGCCTGTAGAAGCAATATTCATTTCGACGGGCACATTTGGCAGGGATTGTGCCATCACTGCATACTCTGTCGAGGTCAGTGATGATACTACACAGCTCCCTTCACAATGAAGATCCATTGTCTGATGCTTTGGGTGACCCAGTGATACATCGAAAGGGGTCTTGTCGGCGGTTGGTGACCGGGCCGACATTGAGAACAATGGCATGACTCACAGCGTTACATTTCGTAGCGTATTGTCACGCGCACGGGCAACCTGTCACGGAGTTGTGACAATGCGGGAATGAATAATCTCTCATAATGAATAAGTTTTCGGCGGCTCAGACGCTATCCATTATGAGAGTTTCGACTGTATAACGTGACAGAAATTTAGCTGACTGGAATTCGACTGCATGACATTGATTTTAAAGCAAGCAGCGTCGGAGGAGCTTCGTAAGATCGCAAGGGATGAATAGTCATGAAAGGCAGGACGAAGAACGCGTTGACGTGCGCCGCGGGCGTACAGTACCAAGTCCATATAGGGCAAGAGGCGGGCGATCCTAGAATCGGAGACATCCTCCGGCTCGCGTGAGTCTCGCGTGCTGATGCCTCGTGGCTGGCGGCGGCGCTCGCCGAGTGGGCGTTCGACTTCTCGACCTCGATGTGCAAAGCCCGGATTTTGCTGAATGCTCAGCCCACGGCTCTCAGCGGTAAAGTACATCGTAGAAGCTGGGCATACTTGTTTTATTTCTGCCGCTTGCGCCCAGGTCGTGCCCCAGCTCGTCGGTGAAGGATAGCAACACTCGGAGCAGGGTTGTTCTCGCCTTAGCCACCACTCAATGGTACCCCAACCACGTTGTAAACGGGGAGGTGAAGGCGGCTGGCTTGCTGAGCCCTGCTCCGAGCCCCTCAACATGCGGTATGAGCGCAGTGTGCCACCGAGAGGCAATTTCACGCCAGCCAGACTGAAGGCCAGGCTTGCACGGCCTGCCCACACCATTGGCTTGAGTCGTCTTTCTGTTGTTTTCACTGCTGTACAATGTGCATTGACATTCCAATCGTGCTGCTCGCGGGCGCGCGCGCCGCGCCCTACTCGGCGAGCGCCGCCGCCAGCCACGAGGCATCAGCACGCGAGACTCACGCGAGCCGGAGGATGTCTCCGATTCTAGGATCGCCCGCCTCTTGATATAGGGCAACTATTTATGCCTCGGTCCGCGCAACCGCGCACGTTCTCGATCACAACCGCTGTCGGCCTAAATTCCGGCCGAATTTACCAAGCCCTCCAACGCGGCTCCGCCGCGGTTGGAGGACTTGGTCACCAGGCTATTGGTAGACTCGTCCCCGTCAGCGTCGGCGAGCCTGCCTCAATCCGAGGGCGCGGGAGTTTCGGGCCGATCATGTATTTATTGATGTTGGGGGTTGTTGATGCGAGGGAGGCGAGGCTCGCCGAGCGACTGGGGCACACGGCCGAGATTTTGGCGTGGGGCTCAAACGTGACTCGGGACTTAGAAATTTCACGCCCGCTCGCCACCAAAATCACGCATTGTACATGCATCCGGCGTTCTCTGCTCTCGGCAAGGTTACCATTCGGTAGCTATATAGTACAGTGGACATCGTAAGTATCACTGCAGACAAAACTTGGACATGCTGTTGTATGAAAGATGAACTTGGGTGTGATTGGGTGTGGGTGGCTGCTGCTATGCTGCGGCTGTTCCCTGACACAGAATTCTTTGTCGGGGATACCCCCCCCCCCCCCCCCCCCGTTACTGTCTACAACTTGTCAGTATAGAAAGTGCATACTATAGCAGACTCACCATAAGTACAGCAGGCCCGATATCAATGCATTGAGCAACGCGTGAGGGTGCCATCTGGAGAATGAAGAAACGGCATGGAGCAATACACGGTGTGCGTGATGTTGGGGAGGGGCAAAAGCGAGTACGCGGGCGCGCGCGTTGAGCGCTGAGCGGCGAGGCAGCATGAGGGCTGGATCGTCAAAAGAGCGCGTGTAGGTTCCTTTCCGGGGGTGGTAAATCTTGGTGCGTCATTGATCTTACTACATAGGCAAGCGGCGCAAGAAGCGTGGGCGCCAGACGTCGCGGAGAAGGAACTGGCGGGCGAATGTAGTGATAGCGAGTAACGTATGCGGGCCGCGGCGATGCGGCTGCGCTTGCATCCCCATCGCTGTCACTTCAGCATTCTGAGGGGCATATCATTATAAGGAGTCACAGAGGCCACGGTTACGCACCTTCACCGCGCCTGTCGCGCCCCCATCGTCATGCTCGAAAGTTAGGCGGTCGTTGTTGTCTCCGAACACGGGTTGCCCAATTGCTTTGTGGAGGGTTTTGCGATTAGGGCGCGATTACTGCGACAGTCGAGCCCAGTAAGCCCGTCTGATGTCTGTTTTACGTAGATTTCAGGAGAGACAGGGGCGAGGGTTGGGCGCGAGGGAAGGCTGAACATCACGTATTCGTGTGGGCAAGAGGCGAAATCATCGAAAGTTTCTAAGTCCCGAGTCACAAATTCGTGACCCTGCCGTGTGACGGTCGGTGCATCCCAGCCCTTCGCTGACACTCAGCTTGCCTGTGACGTCAGCGAAGGCTGGTGTCGAGCCTAGGCTATTGGCTGCAGCTCGCAGCAGCAGCGGGCGTGACTTCGGCAATTGCCGACCCGGGATCCAGCCGTCGTGGGAATCAGGGAACAATTTGACTACCCGCCCGCCGTCGGCGCGCTGCGTCGTCGTCGTTGAGCACGACGACGAGAGTCGATGGCTTGCGTCCTCAAGCTTTTGTTTTTGACGTTTTTGACATACAGCTTCAAAGCAATGACCAAATATACAAATGCGTCATTAATATACTCAAAGGCATCGAGAAAATAAGGATTGGAAGGTGTAAGGGAAGATGCCCGTCGTCGTGCTCAACGACGACGACGCAGCGCGCCGACGGCGGGGCGGGCGAGTCAAATTGTTCCCTGATTCCCACGACGGCTGGATCCCGGGTCGGCAATCGCCCGAAGTCACGCCCGCTGCAACCTCGTGATGAGCTGCAAGCTGCTGCTGCGAGCTGCAGCCAACTTTGAACGCGGCTAATGGTGAATCCTGACCATTGTTTGTTGCGCCGCCGTGGTGCGAGTCCGACGTACTTCCCAGAAATTCTCCTGTTCGGCCGCTCTGCAACGTCAACTCTCCTGGAAGCGCATAGAATTATCTTCATTACTGTCCATACGTATAGAGAGTAAGAACTCGATAAGCGCTGGCTCCGCCAGCAGCGCCCTAGCTTGTCCAGTTGAACATCGTCCGGATAGCCTGGTAATTCCGAACTGCCAGGCCTGCTGTTGTTTATTCACGACGACCTTCATTCCGCCGAGGCGAATCGTCGTGCATCGATGTCAGTTCAAGATTGTGAAGCGTCGTCTGCAGTCCTGATGGGGTGCTCCTACTTACGGATTTGTGTGAGGAAGCTACTGTATCCAACCAACCTTGACTTCCAGTAATAAGCTTCAGAACTTCCTCGCACTCAAGACAATGTTGCCTGGCCGCCGACTCGCTGCTCAATCATTTGACTCAATGGAACCATCAAACAAGTTCAAAACTTCACGTTGGCTTCTTGGCAAAAGTCGGTTTCCCGACGATTGGGAGAATACAAGACTCGCTTCTGACAGTCATCGTCTTGACCTGAGACGTCGTCTGCCCCCTCTACTGAGTGCCCCGCCAAACTTGTCAAATTTAATGGGTTCTTGAGTATCCGATTCACGTGACCTGCCCCCGCCAGGCTTCCCTTGCCCCTACTCCCTCTGAAGTGTGGTTTTCTCTTCGTAGATGAAGAAGCCCTCTGCATTATTCTGAGTGCTATATGTAAACGATTTTATGAATGTCGCTGGACATTGAAGCTTGAAGAGCTCCCGGCTTGGGGGTAAGACAGTTGTCCTTTGGATATAGTACAGAGGGCATGCACATTCGAGCGCGCCACCTGAACGCGTAATTATGCCCTCGCCGATGTGTAGAGAAGAAGGGCGGAGTCCGAGACGTGCGCGGGAGGACGTGAAGATAATGCGAAAAAAAGTGCCACTGCCGTGAATCGAACTGACGACCTTCCCACGTTCTGCTTGTACGTGTTTACTAGAAACAAGATTTCGCCGGACAATAAAGAGCGTGAGAGCCCTAGACAAGCTAGGGAATGCGTTCCGTGAGTGGGCGCATGTTACATAAATTACGAAGCTTGGGGATCCTACAGGCAGAGCGACGACAGCGAAAAGAGGCGACGGGAGAATATATGAAAAGGGCAGCGAAGGAAGCATGAGTAGCGATACAGCGATCGACAATGCATGGAAGCAGACTGGTACACGGCATGTATGTGAAGTGTTCGTGAGATGCGATATGGGCTTGCATATGCGATTATGGGCGTGTGCATGCGTGGGTAAATAAACCAAGGCGGGCATACTCACTAAGAGCGTCGGCAGCGCGAACGTGCTCTCAGAGCTCGAACTACTGTCCGACTTGATCTCGGGCGGTGGGCTAGTGCGCAGTACTGGTATAGAGCGCCTTCAACTCTTGCACGAGTCGCTGTAACAGATCCATGAGCATACATCAAGACAAACACGCGAAAAAGCCACGCACCGACGCCTCCCTCAAGAGCACATCCTCATCCATCTGTTCGCCCACCGCGCCCAACTTCATACCGTGCTGCAGAAGCTGCGCCATATAGTGCGGGTTGATCACCGTCTCGTCCTCCCCGAGCATGTCCCCAATCGTCGGCGGCGTCGGCGGCCCCGGCTCTCGCCCCATCACCAGCCACTCGTCCTCGAGCAGGTCCGGGATTACCGCGCGCTGCTTCGGGCTGCGCATCAGGCAGCTCTTCATCGTCTCGATCACGTCCCTCCGCACGCGCCGCTTGAGGTGCTCCAGTGGCATCGGCGGCGTCCGCGGGCCGCTGCGAGTCCTCGCCCTCGCCAGACGGCGGCTGCCCCTCGCCCGCGTTGGGCGGAGTCTTGTCTTTGGGGATCGAGGGCACGGGCGTACTCGGGATACTCCGATCTCGTACGAGGCGTCTGGGATGGCCTTCATCTTGTGGTACATTGTCGAGAGGTGCTGGAACGGCGGGCGGCCGTAGACCATCTGGTAGAGGATGCATCCGAGCGACCAGACATCGGACGCACGGCCGACCTTAAGGCGGCGCGTGCCCTCGGGAAGCTCAATGGCTTCGGGACTCATGTAGTTCAGCGTACCGATCTGTTATAGGCCATAAGTCAGTAACGAAGAAAGCTGCGACTGAGCCAATGAACCCACCTGATGGTCCCGCTGAATATTTGTCGTGTCATTTGCGATCGCATTTGCAATACCAAAGTCGATTAGCTTCAGCTGGCCCTTCACCAGCACAAAGTTCGCCGGCTTCAGATCCGAATGCACGATCTTCTCGTCGTGCACGATCTGCACCGCTTGCAGCATCTAAAACGCGCCGATCAGCAATGCAGTCTTTACCCTGTCTCTATGCTTACCTGCTGCCAATAATACGCAATCCACGCCATATTCATCGGCTCCTTCTGCTGCTCCGATAACAGCCGCGCAAGGTCGATCTCCCCCATACTCCATCACCAGAAACAGGTGTCCCTGCTTCCCATTGGGCCCGCCCTTCACCTCGCTGTCAATGAGCCGGATGATGCGCGCGTTGCCCGCGAGCCGCTTCAGCAGCCCGATCTCGTTCTTGTAGTTCTGCAGCGTTTCCGCGTCCGTCTTGTCCAGCGTCACCCGCTTGATCGCGAAGATCTCGTTATTGTGGTCCAGGCAGCGGTACACCCGCGACGACCCGCCCTTGCCGATCATGTCGAGGCGGGCGTACCCCTTGCGGTTCACCACGATGTGCCGCGACTGCTGTCCGTTCGGCATGACGGGTGGCGGGGGCGCCTCGCGCTGCGTCATCCGCGAGCTCGCCTTCTCGACGTCGGACCGTTGCTGCTGCTGTTGTTGCTGGATGGCCAGGTTACTCGGCGCACCCACCTCGGGCGCTGTCGGGCTCCGACGTAGCGGCGGCGCGGCCCGCGTGTTGGGCGACAGCCGTGGCGGCAAAGGCGCCCGCTGCTCGCCGAGCGTGGGGCTGCCGGACGGCATCGCGCCCGACCTTAACGTGTCCGAGTCCCGACGTCTGTGTCCCAAGCGCTGCGCTGCAACCAGGCCTTCCGCCGACGTGCGCAGAGGAGGCGGCGGGGACTGCCGTTTATGCGCCTCTTCCGAACTCCGCGAGGGCCTGTGACGGTCCGCGTACGCGAGGTCCAGGTCCTGGTCGAGGCTGTGGACGTTCGCCCGCGGGTCGTTGATGCCCAGGCTGGTGCCGGGGCGGGCAGCGGTGTAACGGGCCGGTTGTTGAGGTTGTGCAGCGTAGTGATCCGAGGCTGCGATGAGTTAGTTCCTGCGAGCGGACAAGGAGGACAGGCAGCGGTAGTACCCGGACTCACTCAGACTGGCACTACGGCGTGGACGGGAGCCCGACGCCGCCAGAGCGGCGGCGGTCGACGTGCTCGCCGCAGAAGCCGTGCCCGTCATCCCGTACGACCGCTGCCGGGATATGGGAGGCGGGGCCTCTACGGCTTCCTCTTCTAAGAAAGAATTGAGATGACGCGAGATCACTTTACTTTGGACACATACCAGGATCAGTATCGCCCTCGTAGTTGTTATAGTCCCCGTCTAATTGCATCTCGGACACGCCACCAAAGCCAACCTGCTTGCTGCTGCCCAAGCTCCCGCCTTTCGCGGCACGGCCCGCCCCGTTGCGTGCGACCAGCCTTGATGCGTTGCGCTGGGGTACAGGGACCACGTCTGTGAGCGGACGTCCGCCGTTGGGAGGAGCGGGTGGCGGCAGGCCATGGCTCACGCCAAACCGCGACGGGTCGCGGATGGGTGGTCCACCGCGCAGCCGTGAGGGCATGACGTCCAGGTGCGGGACATCGTCGTCCGCGCCCGACGCGTTCTCCTTGTCGTCCTCCTCCTGCTGCGGCTCCTGATACTCATGCCCACGCGCTCGCACGTCATCGTCGAGAGGCACGCGGCGGGCGGGCAACCCGGCCGCGGACTTGTTGATTGACAGCGCCGCCACCCCGTTCGCGAGCGCAAGCGAGGCGGGGCCCGATGCAACGCGGGAGAAAGAGCGCGCTGAAGGGCCGGGGCAGCGAGATGGTTGTTGATAGTCATGTTCGGCGGCCGAGGGTGCGCTGGCGAGGACGGTGGCGCTCTCCGAGCGGGACAAGGAGGTGGGACGGACTGGGGAGTTGAGGAATACATGGGGTGGGGCTGCGGATGAATTCCTGGTCGCCGGAGGTGCATCTTCTTTGGCGTCCTCCGGGAGCGTATGTCCACGGTCGGACGACGGTGATGTTTGTGTTGAAGATGTTGACGTTCGGCGACCTTTGGAGACCCGCACAAAGTCACCGTTTGAGTCCCAGATATAGTCGAATGAGAGTTCCTCCTCGAAGTCGTCGGGCGAGCCGGTGGGCGATCGCGCCTGAGTGGTGCCCGGGGGCGTTGCGGGCGCTGGTGCCTGCATCGCTGTTGCTGGACGTCGTTAACGTTCGTTGCACGATGATGATGGAAGTAGGAAGAGAACAGGAAACGCGACTGAGAAAGCAGCGAAAGCAAATAAGAGAACGACGACGAGATCAAAACGAGCCTTGAGGAAGAAGAACACGCGCCGTTCAACATGCCCGGCCTCCCGGCCGGCGCTCGGCGGCAGCAACGACACGGTCATGTGACCGCGTGTGCGTGATAAGTTGTGACCCTAGCCCCCGTCTCATGCTCATGTGCGCCAGATGCAGCCGAGCTATACGTGTTACAGACGTTGCTTTCTTTTATGGATGGCCGAAGCACAACATCACGCATTGTCTGCAGGGCGAGGCGGGAACAAAGGGTCCTTCAGGGGTGATATTCCTCATCTGGGAAAACCTCTCACGCTTAGACCGGCGCGCCTAGCACTCATTTACTTACTACGCGCTCCTTCTCATCAGCAGCCATGCCTCGCAACAATGGCCCCAGCGCCCTCACCGCGCAAAATCAGCAGGACCTTATATCGGAGGGAATTGAGAACTTTGAGCTCCCCAAGAGCGTCGTGACGAAGATTGCGAAGAGCGCGGTGTGCATCATCAAGTTCGCTTCGCTTCCTCCATGTCTCACGCTACCTTTCTTCAAGCTCCCAGAAAATGTGAAATTGCAGAAGGAAACTGTGATATCTCTCGTCAAGGGCTCCACCGTCTTTATCAACTATCTCGGTACGAAAGACCAAATCAAGCCTGACAAGCGCTGATGCCCGCCCTCCTCTACAGCTGCAACGCAAGTCCATTCCCTCCCTCTCACCCTCCTTCTTCCCTCCTCCTCATTGTGACCTCTCACTTCGTCTCTAACGCTACCCCTGCACCCTGTCACCAATCTAACCCTTCACCTCCAGCGCACATGACCTCGCCCTCCAGAAAGCGCACAAGAGCGTCTCCGCGTCCGACGTCCTCCGCGCGCTTGAGCTCCTCGAATTCGGCGACCTCGTCGAACCCCTAACGGCCGAGCTGAACATCTTCCGCGGCGGTCCCGCCAAGACCGACAAGAACCGCCGCTCTTCCACCGCGACGACCATAAACACGTACTCCTCGGCCACGACAGGCGGCAAGGGCAAGGCGCCTCCTGGTACCGCAGCAGCCTCTGGGAACAAGACCGCCGCTACTGCCCCCGCAGGCCGAACGGCGGGCAAGGGCAAGGCGCGCGAGGACGCTGTGGGTGGCGCGGGCGTGGCGGCGAGCGCGTCAGGTGCTGCACTCGCAGGCGCAGTCGCATCGATATCCACCGGCTACCCTGCCAGCGAGGACGTCGACATGGACGCCAACGACATCGACGCTGCGATTATGGACGCCGCGGGCGTGGGCGAGGAGCATGCGCGTGATTTACATGAGGACACTCGGCTTGCGGGCGAGGAAGCGTACGCGAGGGAGGCTGGGTATTCGCCGCCGCCGGCAGGTGCGTTGGAGTTTTAACTGTAACCCATGATCGTGACCCTCATCGTCCTAATCGGCGTTCGACCCAACTTACCACCTGCGCTCACGAACGAGATTGACACGCCTTGCCCTACAGCATCGTACTCGCAGGACGCAGACATGAACACAGAGGATGCGGACGACATGGATACGGAGGCGCCGGAGGACATAATGGCGGTTGAAGAAGAGGAGCTACGGCAGGATGCGCGGGGGGTGGAGGAGCGCGACCAGGCGTGAGGTGAATGGGGGCTCATATTCACACTCTGAGGATAAACGAGGTCCAGGAGAGAATGCAAGAGTAGATGTACGTCTTCGATAGTATGAATTTTATGTTCACTGTTGAGGCTGGTTCTTCCCCTTGCCAAGTTGAACGTTTTCATCCCCCACTGCCTGGTTTTATGGAGGAGACCGGTGGTTTGCCAGCTGGTACTTACCAGTGAGTCAATTGCACAATTGACGGACTCAACGGATCCATCACAGAAAAGTGGAAAACGCGGTATTCGAAGGCGGCGATTGCCGTGTGACACCGTAATTTCCTTACCTGGCATGCCATTGTGTTCCATTGTCGCTTGCCTATAATGATTATAGCACATTACCAAGGCCAAACATTCGTCGGGAGGGATGTCTGCTGATGGCTGACAGCACCCGAAGCAGGCAGACCATTATGAGATGAATACCACCCTCCGCCGGTCCCGTTTGCTGCAGCGCATGAGCTAGCAATCCATTGTCGCTCCGACAATGACATTATCATGTCCTGACTAGTGTGTCTGCCCTCATTTCATGTTTGTTATACCATCCTCTGTTGAATAAGGCGTGAAGTTGCGACAAGATCATTTTGTGTATGTACGGTAGGCCCACAGCCTGCCCGTGGGGTACTCGTCCTGTGTAAGTACGTCGTCTCTTCCTCATCGCCTTGATCACCGCTCTGCCCTGCTTGTAGATCTCCGCATCTGACCTCTGATGTACATGTCGGACTTAGTCGTCAGACTCAGGGCGCGTCGCATCTGCAAGGCGATTCGGTGACGAAAGTCATGGATGGAGGCAAGCGGTGTTTACAGTGACCGGTGAGGTCACGAGACGTTGAATCTGTTTGTTGATCGTCCCAATTGGGACCATGCGCGTCTTCTCCTTCACCGCGACTTGACCGCGACCTCGGACCAGTGCCGACCACATTCTTCTGCTGTCTTGTCTCTAACTTGTCTTGCCCTCCCTTCGTGTCATCCCGTCACGCCCATCCAACGCATGAACGTGCTTGCCTGTGTCATTCTTAGTTGAGCTGTGGTGAGTCTCATTGTATGTACCAATGGCCTTTGATAAGCGTTGCTTTACAGATATTGGACGGGCTGCGCATCTGGCACTCTCGAGCCCTCCAAACGGGACGTCAGAGCGTCGACTTTGTCGCCCGCGACATCTCCCTTGGTTCAGTACCGCCACTTCCCCCAACCCCCCTACCACAATGATCTTGTCGTCCCATTCCTTTGCTGACGCGTCATAGATACCTCTTGGGAAATTCGCGCGTTCAAATCAGAGTTCGCCCCGCTCCCGTCGGAGCTCAATGGGATGCAGTTGAAGAAGACGGTAACTTGATGGCAATAAGGTGCGTGGTATTGCGACACTTGCAGCCTCGCTTACGTACTAATAGTGATCCGCACGCGCTTGCGCACGGGGTCCTCAATGTTGTGTTCGACGTGTTCGTAGCATGGTCCTCCGGGAAGAGGCTGAGGAGAGCAAATGAAGGACACGGCCAAGCAGTGCCAGTACGTCATGCCCTCTGCGACTTTACTGCTCTCACACTGATGTCTACAGGGTTGAGCGCACCTAGGCCTAGTCCCGACGATGCAGTTGCCAACCCCGACACCAATATGCAAAAGATCTTTGGGGAAGATGTGCGTACTTTTACATGATAGATGTCGTGCCATTACAGCTCAACCTTCCAGATTTTGCCTGGTACGTGTTAGCTCGTGGGCATGCCGTCTATTGCGCCAAGGATAAGGTCTTCACCTAGGTGCAGTCAGGCAGCGGCATTGAGACGTCGCGCATGAGTGGCGGCGCCAGAAAGTGGCCGCATAATGTGAGTCATGTATGATGTGATCGAGACGATCGAACTTTTGACTCGCGCCTGGCAGTTGCCGTATGCTGATGGACCTTGTGCACCGCGACGACGACGACAACGACGACGACGACAACCACTAAGGTCTATGCCGTCGCCATGAACAGCGACCCACAGCGTGTGCGAGCTTTATGCAGTAGGTGCACTCATGCCTTTTGTCTCGTCTCGTTCAACCATCACTGACCTCCCAGTGTCAGAGAACCGGAACAGTCACGCTCCCCGGTTCGACCTTGTGTCGGGCTCGTACCTGCTGCGCGATGAGCTTTGTCGCGCTGTTCATCGCCGGTGCCAAGGCCGGTCCAGACGTTCGTCTACAATACGTGCAGCCACGGCTCCAAAACCGGCGCGCCGCTGGATGACCTCGCTCAGGAACGTACAGGATCGTTGCATCGAGTTTCACGTGAGTAGTATGCCATGTTGCGAGGGAGCGCTGCTGACCCCATCCCTAGGCCTTATCCCTCGGCAAGAACGTCTACGGTGAAGTGTTGCAGATACTTGAGGTTCAACGTACCGGGGAGCTCGCTGCTGTCGTAGAAGATGTATTAGATTATGTGCAATATAACGAATTTATTGGAAGCATCTACCTCATGCATCACTCGGCTTTGCCGTACCGTACATGACAAGTAAAATGCCGGGCATGGCTGATAAGACGCTCTCGCACATTACACAAGTGACAACGCGAAGCCGTACATACTGCGCAAGGGCACGTTGGGCCAAGATGTTAGCTAAATTACAACAGACGGTGCTCGTGAGAGTCGTTGATATTCATTGGTAATCAGAGCTATAATATTTTGAGAAAATGGTAGCGATGGTTGCAGATGGCAGCCATTATTCCCCTCCATAAACGCCGGTCGTACTTTCAATATTTCTGTGATGTCTCCTGCTCCAGTTTGATGGCCCATTCCGATTCGGATGGTGACCGAATTTGTGGCGACTGTCGGAGTCGCTGGGTCAGCGACATCGTTCACCAGTGACTCAAGCTTGAAGTATTGTCCTCGGGTAATTACCGTCCTACTGTATAGACGATACGTGCGTCGGCACCGGCATACGGAACCTGCATCCGTTCATGACAGTATAAGGTCTGCATGCAAGCTCAGTGTACAGTGGGGGACATCCAAAGACGACAAAGTCGATTGCGGCCTTTCGGAGTTATTCCGACGTGATTCTGAGTCCAGAACGAGACTCAGAAGGCCTGAAAACGTCCAAAATACATTTTTTCGAGATTTTAGGGTCACTTTTTGGGGGTGGCCAATATTTTGGCCGATTTCAGCGGTGTCCGGCAACTGCCGAACCTCCTTGGGCGACATGTCTGAGTCCATTCACTCGTAGATGAAGCTCACAGGCCTTCGAAGTGTGCCCTCGAGCAACGAAGCAATGATGTTCGCCGTTTACGAAAAAAAGAGCAACCAGTCACGTGCTAGAAGACACGCCTTGAGCGTGACGCCGGCGTGACGTGATGTATATTGCGAATTTACTATATGGTATTCCTCACTCCTCCGAGGGTTTTTTGAGCACACTACAGCATAGTAGCCCGTGGAAGGGGCTCAAAACGCATTTTGCGGGACTTTAGGGCCAAAAACAAGGGGTGGCCAATATTTTGGACCTCCCGAATCAAGAACCGGCATTTGTGGGTCAATGGCTGCGCAGATATTTCTGAAATTTATTCAGCGGGGTCCCCTAGTCAAAAGGAAGCGTTTGGCACAAAGTCCGAAATGGTCCGGCTCTGCTTCCAAAATTGTCGTCTTTGGCTGTCCCCCACTGTACTTCAACTTCGATCCCGGGCCCAGGCAGTCGTCACCTCCATCCAACCTCTATCTCCAAAATCTCCATTCACAATGCCCGCATCTAGCTCTTCGCGCAAAGTGGGGACAGCGACCGTCGGCTCTCTTGGTTTCGGCCTTATGTGGGGAGTGTATAACTCTCAGGCCTCGAGTACAGAAGAGGATCGATTCGAGGTCAGCTTCGATGGGCGATGTCCCACGTCCAACTTACGATGCGGCAGGTCCTCGACGCTGCGCTGAATGCAGGCTGCAATTTTTGGGACACTGCGGACATCTACCCTGGCTCCGAGCAGACTGTCGGTAAATGGTGAGTCAGCGCCGAATCCGAAGAAGCCAGCATGATGCATGAAAGCGGCAGGTTTGCGAAGACCGGGAGGCGCAACGAAGTCTTCCTGGCTACGAAATTTGGTATCGTGCGACCGCCACTCTCGGCAGCTCCCGGAGAACGGATAGTCAATGGCGAACCTGCGTATGTTCGTGAAGCGTGCGCACGGTCGCTGGAGAAGCTCGGCGTTGAGTGCATCGACCTGTATTATCTGCACGTGAGCATCCCACAGGCATGCATATTACACACTCACCAAGCGTCGTTTTCAGAGAGCGGACTCAACTGTGCCTATCGAGCACACTGTTGCGGCGATGGCAGAGCTAGTCAAGTACGCTCCGCTATCAATTTCTGATTTGCGTACAAGCGCTGAGACGTATTCGCCGCTACAGAGAAGGCAAGGTCAAATACCTTGGTCTGTCTGAAATATCGGCTCAGACGCTTCGTCGGGCTCACGCCGTGCACCCCATCACGGCTGTTCAAGTCGAATATTCGCCATTCACGCTCGACATCGAGGATCCCCGAATTGGCCTCCTGCAAACTTGCCGCGAGCTGGGCGTTAAAGTGGTTGCATATTCGCCGCTAGGACGGGGACTGCTCACTGGTCAGATTGTGAGTCTACGTGTCGTCAATTCTCGGCGATATGACCACTCACAGCGCACTGCAGAAGTCCCACGCCGACATCAGCGACCCCTTCCGCAAAGCCATCCCGAAGTACAATGCGGATAATTTCCCCAAAATCCTCAAGCTCGTCGAAGAGCTGCAAACTATAGGTGCCAAATATAAGGCCTCCGCAGGCCAGGTCGCGCTTGCGTGGGACATGGCCCAAGGCGACGATGTAATCCCCATTCCGTGCACCACCAAGGTCAAGGTGCGTCTTGCTGGATAACATTTGTGGCCATACCCCACCATATGGTCAGAACCTCGAGCAGAACCTCGCCGCGCGTGACCTCAAGCTGAGCGACGATGATGTCGCGTACGTCCGCAAGCTCGCCGAGGATATCGATCTGTCCCTGCGGGGCATAGCGCGTTATCCGCCTGGCGTCCAGGCGACGCTGTTCAGCGATACACCGGAGCTATAACCTCAATGGCTGTGACAATGTGTTGGCTGTCTTTCATACTGAATAAATTCGGCGGTCACCACGCAAAGTGTACAAGTGATTCAAGAACGGGTCTGATCTATAAGATTGTACTTACATCAGCATGAGGTCTAGCATCGAGATGAATACATACGCAGGTGTATGTCTTGGTCCGGTTTATTCAACTGCGTGCCGTGAGCCATGATGCATGAACTCCCAACAAGTCTTCCCAGGTTCCGCTCCAAGAAGCTCCTGGACCTGCGGCAAACTCATCTCGCAGAGTTCGCGCACGTTGTTTATCTTGCTCGCGACATACTTGACGTTCTTCTGCGTGATTCCGGGCAGACACCGCAACAACTCCTCCGCCGCGGTATTGACGCCCGCACCCGCATCAGGGTCCTCTTCAGCGCCGATCGCGATGGCGGTGGTTGGATCGGGTTCGATGCTGTTCTTCTTCAGGTCGTTGTATATCTCCGAGGTTGCGTATGGCGAGGACGACCAGATGATTCGCACGCGCGGGAAGGTGAGAGTGAGTAGAACGAGCTTGGACTGTATACTTGGCCCGGAGAATGGTGTCTTCTCTTGCTCGCTGGGCTGCTTCTTGGGCGGGTACTTGTTCGTGGGCTTTGCGTATGATTTCATATCTGAGACGACCTAGGCATTACTTTATAGGGCATTCTATCCGTGAAGCACATGAGAGCGTACCTCGAGGGAGAAAGCCTTCTCCTCTTCAAACTCGATGAGCAGGATGGGATGCTTATAATGCACGGACATTATTTCGCATTGTGTGTACCTGATGACCGTCAGCCGAATACTAGAACACAGTGAAGGGACATACAGTCGACCGCTATTGAAGCTAGAAACGAGATCCGACAGACTCTTGCGTTCAACGCAGATGTCAGGAGTCAGTATGTAATCCCCGACCGTCAAAGTGGCCGGGATGACCAGCAAATTTGACGCGTGCAGCAATGAAGGTAAAGTGGACCGAAATTCGCGCATATCCACAATGACCTGGACCGGTAGTCAGTCCATGAAAGACTTCCTGAGCACAAGCGTCACACCCTCGACGGTTCCGTACTCAATTCACGCCTGCCTCCGGCGATACGAGTGCTGATAGTCTTGATGATACTGTCTCCCGCCTTTTCCCGAGTGTCTTCGAATATTGGAAGGAGCATGTTCTGATGAAGGTCAGTGGACTGGGCGGGAGTCCAAAAGAAACCCAACCCACTCCGCGCTCTCGAATAAGCCGCTCAAACGCATTCTTCTCCTTCCGGATACCGGCCAGAAATTTATGCTCCTCGCACGAGTCCCCATAGAACATGTGGTACATGCGTACACCAAGGCCAGGATTCGCGCAACGATATAGCTGACAATCAAGTTAGATCTTGACCACGGTCGTATGAAGCGCGCACCTCTACTCGTCTGAAGAAATCCACATTCGGCTCAATCATGATGATAAACCGAGGCTGAAGTTCGGCGAGCATCATGTCGTCCGCGTCGTCCGCATATGGTCGCACAACAACTGTCTGCGAGGGTGCTAGCAGTCCATAGTTTGCGTCGAACTCGGTCTCGAACTGGACGGTATCAAAATCGAGAAGAGTGATATCGGCATCGTCGTCAATGAGTTCCAACCCAGAAGACTGTTGGCTCAACCTGTGATGACCATCAGCATCCGGAGCTGAACAAGATTGCCCCTCGCTTACAACTGCGTAAAGAGGTCGGCTTCGGCTGCATCGTCTGTCACGGAAACTGCCCTCGATGACTGAGAATGCGGCGTTGGCGTAGGGGCCGAAGCCGTCTTCCCGCCGCGTAATCGTCTGCGATTCGCGCTCCGCTCCTGCCTCTCTTTATCTTTTCTCCTGAGCGCCTCAGATATGCCGTCGTTGGTGTCACTGCTTCTAGTAGCAGAGGACGAGCCCGCGTTGAAGTAAGAGCCCTGCCCAGGACGATTGATAGTTTGGCTTCTCGGCTGATGCAACCGCCCCTTCCACCAGAGATGTCTCCCGAGTTTTCTCATCATCATAAGCCCACCGCGCTGGCCTGGTGGTGCGTTGTAGTCCATGCTCTCCAAGAACTCCGTCAAGACGGAACACGCGTGCGTGGACGATGCCATCACAAGAACGGTGTCCTTACCTGGCGCTGCAGAGCTGTTAGAACAGGTGGACAGCGTGTAGACGTGTGCTTACTGATTCTTGTGCGAGGATTTGTCTCCATGCGAATCATCTCTTCCTCTATCTCTTTCAGAACGTCGGCCAGAAGGTTCCACTTGGGAAGTTCTTCCAAAATGGGTTCGACACCAGCAGGTAGCCATCGTGGTCTGTCCTTGCTTTGCTGGCTCGTCGTGCCATTGATCTCATCCAGGGCCGCCCAACCTTCCTCGTCCTCGTCATCCAGAACAGGTTCTTTTCTTGTCGATGTCATGATATAGCACCTGCGTTTGGCGACGGAGATTATCACGTTTGCAGCGTCGGTAAGTAGCCAAGGCGAGTGGTGCTCTTTCTTCCCGCCCATTGCTGTTGTCTGGTTGGACTCAACGATCGTCTCCAGGAATGTGTAGAATTGAATGGGGTCGTAGGTGAGCAGATAACTACGCCAGTGTTAGTAGATACATGGTCCTTGGGATTCGAGAACGTACCCTAAGAGCTTCCTCAAGGTTCCCAAATCGCTGACGAGCTGCTTCGTGCGCGGCCCGACCTTATGCCATATCGTATCGAGTTGACGGCGCACGACGAGGTCGAATGACCTGAAGTAGGCGTTCTCCACCGTTAGATCGTCCAGGTCGAGCTGTGGGTCATGTGCATGAGTGCCAGAATGAGGACCTAGCATGATGCCACGGACCGAAGCATTCGATCTTTTGAGGTCTGATAAGGTAGAGTTCATGCATTGTATGATCGCATGGTGAATTTCAGCCATAGATTCTGTCATGTGTTGCGACAGTTCAACGACATCCGCGCGCCGCCTCTCGAGACTTTTCTTCACGTCGTCTTGGAATCTATGGAGGCGCTAAGGTTCCTGGATACGAAGGCAGAAACCAAGCGAGATACCTGGGATATAGATGAACTGTGCGCAACTGCAACTCTTTCATGATGTTCTTCAGGGGAGACAGTCCGCTGGTTATGTGTTCTGGCTGGTCTGTGAAGGCCTTCAGGAAACCCTCCTTGTTCTTCTCCCGATATAATCGCACGATGAAGGCTTCAAGGACCAAGGGAGTAACTCTGACGCGCGGTCAGTCGCTGGCCCGACATTGACGAATATCGACAACTTTTCGGCGTGCAGAACGACCATACCAGTGATGAGCTGGGTCGGTATGCCCGATTGAAGCATATCTACGACAAGAATACGCGAAGTTACTGAGATGAGGCCTCCCTTCTTATACATATCCTGTCTGGGGACAGTCAGACTCGCGACGTATTGGAGCAACGATGGCGCACCTGTCCTTGCTCCCCGTCTCGTAGCCCACAACGCGCAACCCCGGGTTGCGACAGCCCATAATACCGAGTTCTTCTCCGATCTCAGACTCTTCTTCCGGTGTCGCGTTGACGAGCAGAACCAAATTTTGCGGGGAATCATAGAGCTTCAACAAATTGGAGACGATCCGGCGCATACCCAGTCCTCGCGCAATGACGAGCAAGTCATTCGTGGATGGGTCATGAATTTGCTCCAAGATGGACTTGTGGAATGACAAGAGGGGGAGCATGGTCGACTTGATCGCGGTCTTTGTTCTTCTGTTCGTGACATGGACGTGAAAGGCAAGTCGAGAACAATGGCTACGGGATTGGTCATCAATTCGGCTTTCGCCGACCCACTGACGTTGCCAACAGGGAAAATATTTGCCACAAACACAAACAACCAAGCAATAAGCCTACACAGGATCTAGTCCAAGAAATATAGTACATGATACATCTCCTGTTGAGCCATAAATACTGTTCAAGTCGATAACGATCCACCTTCCTCAAGGCGCCCCGCGCCCACATCGGACTCAGTCGAAAACCAGGCTTCCTTCCCTCATACAATTCTACTTATCCCTAGAAAGAACCTTCAGCGTGAGCCCCTCCAGGGCATCTCTAGCCGCTGTCCTGGGCAGGACCTGAAGCGCCTCGCGTGCCTTCTCCGCGTGCTGTGCGGCGAGAGCAAACGTGCGAGGCAGCGCGGACGTTTCCCGGACGATCCTCACAACCTTGAAGCCGCATTATCAGTCATGCTGCACCTTACAAGGTAAGAGTAAACGTACCTCGTCCGCGTCACCAGGCTGTGAGCACTTGCGCGAGACGTACGGTCCCAGCTCGGGACGCTCCTCGAGCGCGTAGAAAACGGGCGCGGTAATCAGACCGAGAGAAAGGTCGACGGCGCCCGTTGGCTTCCCAGCGCTATCGACAGAAGTCTCCTTGAAGTCCAACGCATCGTCGATAATCTATCAACGCTGTCAACGATCAAGTGCGCTTCGCAACGCGCCAGTCTTACCTGGAATGCGAGCCCGAGCTCG
Source organism: Schizophyllum amplum (assembly GCA_007026445.1). Classification (NCBI taxonomy): domain Eukaryota; kingdom Fungi; phylum Basidiomycota; class Agaricomycetes; order Agaricales; family Schizophyllaceae; genus Schizophyllum; species Schizophyllum amplum. The sequence goes on from VDMD01000018.1 coordinate 19,074, forward strand.
GTGCCATACTGCCCGACAGCGTCCACGCGCTCATCATCACTGGGTAGCCCGGACAGCATCGCCGTGCTTCGCAGCGCTCGTGCAAACAGGCTGCCCGTCTTGAGGAACATGCGCTCCATGTACGACCCCCATTGGTCTGCCGCCTGTCCCGCACGCGCCTTCTCGCCAAGAGCGCTGGAGTCTTCCGCCTGGATGATCTCGCCCTCGACAAGTGTAGTCACGACGCCTGCGATCTCGCGCATAGCGTCGAAGTTCTCGAGGGCAGCGATCAAGGACATGGCACGCCCGAGCACGAAATCACCAGCGAGGATGCTGTTCTTGTTGCCGAACTTCGATGGCGCGGACACGTCGCCGCGCCGCGTATCCGACTCATCTATCACGTCGTCGTGCAAAAGCTATAGGACAATAAGACCGCAAACGACAGCAGTCACAAACTGCAAAGACTCACAGAAACGACATGGATCATCTCGACGATCTCAGCGAGGCGAACCTGGTGGGGAAGAACTACAGATGCTTAAGTATGCCTGTTGAATGCGGAAGCTGGATTGCATACCTTCACGCCCACCGACGCTCGCATTGACGGCGAGCGCAGTTAGAAAAATCAGGCGTGGCCGGAAGAGCTTCGATGGTCGCTTGGCGTAGAATTGGGATACCTCGGTCAAGAGGTCGTTGGATGTCGATAGATCCTGGATGAACGTCTCCCGCATGCCCTTGATATACCGTGCCAGCGTCTCCTGTAGGGCAAGCATCTCCTCCTCTGGAGACAACTTCGGAAGCTGCGGAAGCGGCAGAGACTGCGTCGTAGCAGCAGACGATGGCATAAGAGCAGCAAGCATCGTGAACGAGATGATGCTCTTGAAAGCGGAGAGAAGACCTTGCCAGGACATATTGGAGGTAGCGGCGCAGAGGGCGGTTTATGTAGGCGAGGGAGAGAGCGGCCGTCCTGGGGAAATACCTTTCTTGCGGCGCGAGGGGGAGGCTTCGCCGTCGTTTGTGCTGTCTACTGGCTGGAAGAGGGTGTTAGCTATCGATCCTTATATCAGACGTCTAAAGACTCACACAATGGCTGAATAGCATGTCAAGATGAGATGCGGCGGTAGCGATCCGCCCTTTGTATGCTAATCGCCAGCGGCGTATGTGTGTGGCCACCCTCCATCTCTTCGCCCTGGCTTGTTACAAAGCTGGACAAAACGCGAGACTTGCAGCATCACAGCCTGGGGTGTTGAGTTGATGAACGAGCCAGCTCGTATGAATACTCCTCCCCATATGAGCGCCCAGGAAGATTCATCTTCTCGGGCTTTATTGCAGTGTTGCAGGTGATGCGCCGGTGGTCCTGCCGGTCCTCAACGGTTCATGTTCCGCCAACGGATCAGGATGCGTCTATTGACGGTCAATATCATATGAAAGGCAAAGCATTGCAGATACTGGCATAGGTTTGCTGATCTGATGTCTAGAGTCAGTGATGCGCTAAGACATCGCTGAGGTGGTGAGAGGCGGCGCTATGGCGGCGCAACGAGAAGCAGATCCTTGTTGACATCCGATGCCACGCAGGTGGCTTGCATATCTGTTGTCGGTACTTGCGCCGCCGCAATGAGGACTCTACATGCATTGTTTGTGCACGTGCTGGTGTATCAATCCTGCGGCGCGCGCTGTGCGCGCATAGCTCAGCCAGATACGAGCTTCGCGGGGACCATCTCCACGTCAAAGGCACATTCTCGCACACAGAGAGGAAGGTGCTCGGGAGCATCTGTCCATCATCAGCCTGGCGGGAAGGCGCCTGAAGGCGCTGCGACCTGAACGGCTTACCAGTTCGAGATGCGAATGCCCATCGTTTGGTGCGATGGGACCGCGGGAGTTCATTTTGGGCGCTGAATACAGGATCATGAAGGCATCATAACCACCAAGGTACCAACAGATGTTGCATAGTTTCTCGTAGACAGCCGTGCCGATGATGGGAGGACCTGCAAGAGCTTGAAGAGCGTTGACGGGGAAGGCGCGCCACTTATAGTTATGCGCTTGTCGCCGTACTGTGGGCGTGCTTATCATGATGATCCACCGGCCATTGTTGAAGTTCGAGAACATAATCGTTTCTTGAGATTACAGCAACAATACTGCATAAGATTTGAAAACGCGACCAAAGCACATAATCGCTCAGGTCCGTCACCCGACGAATCTACAAAGCGTCTCTCTAGACACGGATGAAGGGCGCGATACGAACAACAGCAAGCCACATCTACACGGGCGTCCTTGAGCATCGATTGTCCCAAGAGCGGTGAAACACTCACGTTGTAGAAGAGATACGACTTGCGATCAGAGGCAGCGTCTGTCAGGACATAAAATCTGATGCCCACGAACGTGCCGCCTGCTAGGACTGCAGCGCTGAGGAGCGCCGGCAGCTCGCAACGCAGGGCAATGTATACGGACCAGAATATCATGGCGAGCAGCATGGTAGGCCGTCCGGTTTTGGGGAACACAATGGGAATCGTACGCCGGTTCGCTGTACGGTCCCCTTCCTCGTCGCGGAAGTCCTGAGCCTGTACCGTGGTGAGGACGATCAGGAATGTGAGAATGTGGGTATTGAACGCCTTGGTCGACGCGAAGCCGTGGTACTCTGTGAGACATTGTCAGACGGAGGAAGTTCAACGCAAAAGTTACTGACCCCCACGCGCCACAGACGTCGCGCCGATGTCGAAGGTGCAGTATGCGAGCGCGTTGAGCACGTTCCTCGTAAACCAATGAGAGTCAAGCTTGAGCTCGTTGTGCATGATGACTCCAAACGGGAACCACAGTGCTATGAACTTGAGATCATAGGCGACGCAGATGAGCGCGCAGATGGGGAGCAGGACCCATCGCAGCACGAGCGCGTCGCGGAGCGTAATCCTCTGCGCCGGTAGCGGCCTCCACGGCTTGTTCTGCGCGTCTTCGTCCGAGGATAGCGTTTGATTGGAAACGCAGAATTGCAGGAGGTGAATCCAGACCCAGAAGACGGTCGCGAAGATTCTCGAGGTGGTGAGTTTCGTGTCGTAGGCGACTGTAAACAGAGCAAATATGGACTTTGAAAATGTTAGCGGGGCTCGCAAAGTAGATATTGGAAGTACGAACAATGGGGAAGAGGATGGATTTGAAGTCTGAACGAGTGAACAGGTAGAGCGTGTGCAGCTCGTGCGTAGCCCGACGAAGGATGTCAGAAGTCATTTCAGGCTGCTTGGCGAGGAGGATTAGGGCGCGTAAGAAGCTCAGCAGCGCGAGGAGCTCTGTATATCAAGACTCCATGAGCATACCAATCACCACTCACGATGGCTATCGTTGGCGGTCAGTAGCGCCGCTTGCCATCACTGCCCTAGTATACAGCGCCATTGCTTAATCTCAATAGATACCTTCGGCGCTCGGAGCGGGTAACATCCTCACGCATAGTTCGAAGATTCGCGTCTGACTGTTGCTCCAGAGTCGCGACGTGCTGGTTCAGTTCAAAGCACCCCTTGATGATGATCGCGAAATTCAATTCCACGTGATATGACAGTCCCGTGCTCGATTCCCACGGTGAACACGGATGAGGCGTGTCACTGTTCGGATCTGCCCTTTGTCTGCAGTTCTCTTTCCTTTGCATCTTCCACGCTCCCGACTCAGTCGACACGAAATATCAGAAATCAGCTGAGGACCTTCTTGTACGGATGTGGCTTGGAATCATGAAGGCACGCAGGCCGATGTTTGGCCACTGCCCCGTGTCCGTCATCGAGACTCCCGCTCGCGAAGCCTCGAGCGAGAATAGAACGGCCCTCGGACATCAGCCGCGCCTGCCATCACGAGCATCCTGTATACTTGAAGAGCGGACGATGGGCACGACGCTGGACTACTCTTCCCCCGCTCCTCCTTGCCATGTCGCCCGCCCACAGCCAGAGCACGGTCAACGAGGCCGGCGCCTTATCCGCTGAAACGACCGTAGCGCGCACGCACAAGGGGCCGCGATTCTGGCTCATCTTCTGCTCCATCTGTCTCTCTCTGTTCGCTGCCGCTCTCGAGCTCACCATCGTCAGCACTGCCCTGCCCACGATCGCGAGTGACCTGCACATCACCGAGTTCACCTGGGTCGGCTCTGCGTATGCACTCGCTTCGACTGCGTTTTTGCCCATGAGCGGCGCTATGGCGGAGGTTTTCGGTCGCCGGCCCGCCCTGTTATTCTGTTTGGCGTGTTTCTTCCTGGGTAGCGGTATATGTGGCGGTGCGAGCAACAGCGCTATGATGCTCGCCGGTCGTACCGTCCAGGGCTTGGGTGGAGGAGGCATCCAAGCTTTGGGCTATATTGTTCTCGCCGACATAACGACTCTTCGTGAACGCGGAATATACGCGAGTTTCTTCGGTCTGTGAGTGTGACTTAGGGCTGTGTCTCCGCGAATGTGCTGATGATTTTACCCCAGAACTTGGGTCAGTGAATACATGGAGAGTGGCTTCTATCATCAATCTAATAAACTTCAGAGCATTGCTTCCCTCATCGGTCCCATCGTTGGCGGGGTCTTAGCCGACCACGGTCAATGGCGCTGGATTTTCTGTCCGTCATTCGGCACAGAATCTCTATCAGTCAGAAGATTGACAAAACCCATTAGATATGAATCTGCCCATTGCTGGCGTGGCATCCATCCTCGTGGCCGTACTCCTCAACCTGCCAACGCCGCCCGGCACACTGAGGGAGAAGTTGGCAAAGATCGATTGGATGTGAGTCCTCGCAGTTTAGCCCCGACGCACTCTCAACCGTCTCAGCGGGAACCTCATTGTCATTGGTGCCACGACGTCTGCGGCTATTGGACTGACTTGGGGCGGTGTCACAGCACCTTGGGACTCTGCTCAGACGCTAGCCCCTCTCATCATCGGACTGCTTGGTCTGGTTGGCTTCATGGTCTATGAAGCCAGGGTAGCGAAACATCCTTTGGTACGTACTGCATGTACACGACCAGCGATCTTATGTTTATGCCTGATCCATAGGTACCCTGGCATGTCGTCAACAACCGCACGAGCATCAGCGGGTATGCATTCATTTCTCTTTTGATTTCTAACCAGCTCGCTGAAGCTATGTGACAGCTATTTGCAGACCTTCGTATCCGCCGTCGCAGCCCTCTGCATCACCTACATGTACCCTGTATACTTTCAAGCCGTCAAGAACGCGACACCCATTCAGTCGGGTGTCTATCTCCTGGGAATGTCCGCGCTCGTGCCGGCTGCAATTGTTGCCGGGGTCCTGGTGAAGAAGACAGGCCGCTACCGCCCGCAAATGCTCGTCGGCTGGTGTCTCCCCGTCATCGGATGCGGCCTCATGAGCACGTTGCATGCGTACCACAGCGTTGGCCGCGCCATTGGGTTCTTGGTCATAGGATCCGTCGGTATCGGGTGAGCTCTCCTTCTATGTATGCTGGCTGATGTGTCGCAGGAGGCTAACAGCTATACAGCTCGATCTATTCAACCACTATGTTCCCCATCCAGGCGCCCCTCCCGGTAAATTCCAGCGCGCTCTCCTTATCCTTCATGTCGTTTGTTCGTGCCTTTGCTGGCGTGAGTGATTCTTCAAAGCTCCGCTTCCTTCGCTGAGTCTTTCTATCCTGATAGATCTGGGGCGTCACCATTGGCAGTACGGTCCTGCAGAACGAGGCCAACAAACGTCTCCCGGACTGGTTCAAGGCCGAGCTTCCGGGTGGCATCTCCGTCGCGTACGCAGCGATTCCGCGTATCGCGGCGCTGCCTGAGGCGCAGCGGTTTGAGGTGAACGAGGCGTTTGCGCTGAGTCTACAAGTTGTGTGGCAGGTCCTCATCGGTATCTCGGGGATGGGACTGTTGTCTGCACTTTTGATGAAGGGGCTGCCGCTGCATAGCGTCGTCGACCAGAAGTGGACGATGCAGGAGAACGCGGCGGCGGCGGCAGACAAGGAGAAAGCCATGGAAATGGAGGCGACGGATAAGGTCGTCGGGCACGCTTGAACTGTTGACTGTGGTTTGAGTATATGTGACTTTCATGCGCATCGCTTGTAGACGGTTGTACATAATTTTTCTTGTCAGTGTGCTGTGCACTGTGGAGAGCAAGGCCTATCTTCGAGCTGTTATCCGTTATTCTACATCAATGATCCGTCAGCTCTCAGTCGTCGGTGTTGTGAGACGCACAGAGTGGACAATAGTCGACGCAGAGTAAGTACATACGTATGTAGGTTGTCGTCGCCGCAGGCAACACTGGGAACAGTGATAGACGCGTGTGCCGATAATATGAGCGGCTACATGTATGCGGCAGCGAGCAGATCCGAGGCGAAGAGGCTTGGCGTTGAGAGCATGCTGGCGCTGAATTCGGAGGACTTCGAGTCATCCAGGAGACTGGAGTCGTGCACATTATCGGCCAATGCCGGGTCCCATCTTCCGCTTCTGGAAGGCTTTCATGTGACTTGTTTCCCACGTACACGTCGGCGGCCGGCTCCAGTGTAGGCCTCAGCGCTAGGTAAAGATGCCTATGAAGCTGTCATCACAATCGACACGACCTGTATCTGCTCGTACAATAGAGCTGATTCCGTCAGGACACGCAGTCCATCCACGACGTTAACGTTATAGCTCATTTTGTCGTCTAACCAGCGCCTTGCTGGCGCCTGGAGCTTGCAGGATTTCAGTCTATGCGCAGGAGACCCCCTAGATTGACGGTATCCAAGATACTGACATAGACGCCAGTATCGTCACGATGGATAATGTATGCTTCACTTCACTCATCACTCGTCTTCCTGGATCCTTGAGCGACATTGACACTTCACTCTTACCCTGAAACTCGCGCAGCTGCTGATGAACTCTAGCTACGCAGTGGCAAGGAGCTCCTACGGAGCTCCCTTTCTTCGTTAAATACCAGGTACGCACGAATTCATGCATCTGATGAGGCCATCACTCACTGTAGACAGCCTTTGACAGTCAATCATCGTTCTATTGTTCTCATGCAGCGCCTTTGAGGCGTTTTACATCAATCACTATCGACAGTCGTGCGTAGAATGGCGAAGAGGGAGCCAGGCCAGCTCGCCCGCCCGTCTCCGAATCGTCCACGGCCAGGTCCGGTCTCGTCGTATCAAGATTGGCTGTCTGCAGAGCGCCTTCTCTCTGAACGAACTTCTACAATCTGAACCTTTGCAGCTCAGGGCCACCGCCCGCGCCCACGCCCGCACTTGTCGCAGGGAGACTGGATTCCTAACAATTTCGCCAATCCCTCACCATCAGCTTCATCACTTGCCAGTCACCTCTCCCATCGAACCGTGATGCCTACTTGTTAGCGCTCATTCTGCGTAGGTCAAGCATACTTATACTGGTCTTCAATCGCCTTCGTTTCATCGTCGCCCTTGGCACTCTCCCACCCATGTCGCCGTCCCCCCTCGTCATCGCCGCCGCCTGCATCGCCGTGCCCGTCTTCTGGGCAGTCCACACGCGGACGGCGCTCCCCGCGCTCCCTTACCGCCTCCCGTGGATGGCAACCTGCTGCAGCTATTTCCGTGGCGCAACAACATCGTCGGACTGGCTCGCGCACATTCAGGAGCAGTACGGCGAGATCTGCGAGCTCTACCTACCGCTCTGGGGCCGGATACTAGTGATCGGGCATCCGACGTGGCTGCAGCATGTAAAGCAGGGCGACACCGAGCGGTACAGCCGCGGGCCCATCGCGATTGGCGTGTTCAAGGAGTTCCCTGGGCCCAAGACGCCGGTTGCGTCTGAGGGCGCGGAGTGGCGCAAGGCGAGGAAGGTCATGGCGTAAGCAGGGGTTTTGGGTCGGGGAGTTGTAATTCTGATGTTTGTACAGGCCTATCTTCTCGGTGAAGTCTTTCACTAACCACATCAGCCATTCCATGCGCGACGTGAGTATGCCTTTGCCCAGAGAGTGATGTGATGTTGACATTGTTTTTGCAGATCTCATCGGTAACACGTCAACTACTGAGCAACATCGCGGCGGAGGATGGGTCTCGTCGATTGGAATGGTATGCACATCTTCGTCGTCTCGTATCTAAGCTTGTGTTCACCTTCGCCAGATCTTACTGGCAAGATTGCGCTCGAGATCTTCACCGTATCCTGTCTTAGTGTCAAGACGGATAAGTTGCGAACGGACCCGAAATGCTTGAAGGAGGACGACTACCTCCGCGACTGCTTGATTGCGGTCAGTCAGACATCGGTCAAGTACGGAACTTGCTACCAGACCAATCGTTGTGCTGATCCTTCCTTTGCAGCGGCTGTTTAACCCCTTCTACAAGTGGACGGAGAAGGTGAGATGTTTGACGGGCTCGACTGCAGTGTCACGCTAACATTGTGTTCCGAAAAGCTCACCGGGGAGTCGCGCAAGTTCGAGACAGCACGCGCGTACATCCGCTCCATCGTCGACGACGTTGTCGCCAAACGACGCGCAACAGAGGGCACAGACGGCGTCAAGCACGGGGACTACCTCTCGCAAATCCTGAACGACCCGACTATGAGAATGCGGAGCTCCTGCGCAACACGCTCGTGTGCTCCTCTTCGCTAGCGGCGACAACACGCGCAACAGCCTCGCGTGGGCGATGCACGCGCTGCTGCAGCACCCAGACTGGATGGAGAAGATGCGCGAGGAGGCGCTCGCGAACGGACACTTTCGCGGACCTGATGATCGAGTACGCGCACCTGAACGTGAGTTAGCGGAAGTGAGGAGAGGGATCGAGGAGCTGACAGTCGGACTGCAGCGGTTCCCGATTCATATGGCTGTCTTCTACGAGGTCGTGCGTTTGTGGCCTGGGCTTCCCAAGAAGCGAGGTTGGCTGTCGACGATGATGTGTTGCCCGAATCCCGGACACGGGCTGGCCGCCGTCAAGGTCAATAAAGGCGACTACGTTCTCTGGTCGGACTATGTCATGATGCGCAACCCCAAGGTAAGCAGTCTACGGCCTACCACGACTTTCCTGTTAACGGGTTTCTACGCAGGTTGGGGTCCCGACGCGAACGTCTTCGATCCCAGCCGCCACCTCAAGGACGGCATATTTTACAAGCCAGGGCAGCCTGACTTTAACGGCTTCGGCTCAGGACCGCGTTTGTGGTGAGTTAATTCGCACAGTCTTTTTTGCGCGTGCGCATGTTCAACTTGTCCTTCCAGCCCTGCTGCACAGATGGCTGCGTACGAGTTTGTCGCCATCTGGGCCAGCCTTCTGCCTCACTTTGACTTCGAACGTGCGTATAAGGAGGAGCCGAAGATGGATGAGGCTTTTACTGTGGCGGTGGCTGGCAAGCTTCCGTAAAGGTGCACCAGAGGGAGCGGCCATCTTCGCTTGATGTCGATGAGGGCTCACTGGAAATTCAAAGGACTGGGTCTAGAGCTGGCTCATCGCTCTGCAAGGGAGTGTGTAGTTATGTATGTGTACTTAGATATTTCTGGAGACAAGCTAGGCATAATCTCTCTTTGCGCTCGATCAGCGGTAGGCGGCCTTCACAGTCAAGACTCAAGTGGAACTTCATGATCAGTTCTCGGCATCTTCCGAGCATATACGCGCGTGACCGCGTTTCGCTTCGAAGTCGAGGCTCGGTCGCGGCCTTGCATTCCGCACTCATATACTCCTCCTGCTCGTCCCCTTTCTAGGAAAGTATCCCTAAGAACAAGCCAATCAGTCCTACGAGCTTCGTAATGGCGCCAGCTCTTCTCCGCTTCGCGCCCTCTCCCACAGGGGCATTGCACCTGGGCGGCTTGCGCATGGCAGCTTACAACTACCTGTACGCGCGCAAGACAGGCGGAAAGTGGATCATGCGCGTCGAGGACACAGATGCTGTGAGTCTCAGCTAAGGGGGGCGCTGCGCACGTTCATCGAGACGCAGACGAGATATGTCCCGGGGTCCGTGGAGGGTATAATGCGATCGCTGGAGTGGGCGGGATTGGAGTACGACTATGGTGTGTCAGATGTGCTCTGCATCTCAAAAATCCCGACTAATGGTCCTTGCAGGTCCAGGTAAAGACGGACCACACCGACCTTATTACCAGGCGAGTTGGCATTCCCCTCTCACTCGTCTCCGCTCATGCCGCCTCGCAGTCCGAGCGTCTCGATCTGTACAAGCACCATGCGGACAAGCTGCTTGAGGTGCGTCAGTGTGTGTACCCCCTCGCTCGTCGCAGCTGACCCCACCCCTCACAGTCTGGTCACGCATACCGCTGCTTTTGCACCCCCGACCAGCTGAACGACACCCGCGAGCGCCTCGCGCGCCAGGGCTCTAACACCACCTACGACCGGCGCTGCATGCACCTCACCGACGAGGAGGTCCACCGCCGCGTCCGCGCCGGCGAGAAGCACACCATCCGCATCAACGACACCAACCTTCCCCCGCGACCCGCGACGCCCGCGCCTGACCTCGTCTTCCCGCACCTGCGAGACGCGCACGCGTCGCTCGCGACGGACCCCATCTTGCTGAAGAGCGACTTGCGGCCGACGTACCATCTCGCGTGCGTCGTGGACGACCATGCGATGGGCATCACGCATGTGCTAAGGGGGGAGGAGTGGTTGACAAGCGCGCCGCTGCATCGCGATTTATATGCGGCGCTCGGGTGGAAGCCGCCTGCATTCGCGCATATTCCGATTTTGTTAAATCGCGACGGGACGAAGATGAGCAAGCGGCATGGGCATGCAGTCGTGGACGACTATATCGTATGTGCCAAATCACTGCACTGAAGAGTCGGATGCTGACAGCCGTGCAGAAACGCGGCTGGGAACCCCAAGCGGTGCTCAACTGGCTCGTGCTCGCAGGCTGGGGCGTCACCCGCGACGCCAACGGGCAGGTAACGCAGGAGGCGCCCGACAGCACGCGCCTAATGACCGTCGAGGAGATGATTGCGGATGTACGTCCCGTCTGTATACAATTTGCCCAAGCGCGCTTGCTCATATTCTCGATAGTTCGACATCACTAAGCTCGCACACCGCAGCGTCATCCTCGACCCGACAAAATTGGAGTACTTGAACAAGTACCACCTCGCCCGTGCTACCGCTATACCGAGCGGTCTGAACGCTCTGGCGCGCAAGATCGCACCGCAGATCCGCGAGAGATACGGCGCAACGTGAGTGCGCGGCTATTTGGTGCGGAAGTTGTTCGAACGAGCGCACACAGACCACATACATCGCTCGAGAATATCAAGCGTGTCATTCAACTCCTTGAGGTATGCTAGCGCCTTTGAATGGATTGTCTCATTCCTCACGGGCAAACCATCCAGGTCCGCCTCACCAACCTCTTCGAACTCCCAACGGAGGCCGCGTACTTCTTCGCGGAGCCCGATCTCACGACCGACGAGGCCAAGGACATGGTGAAGAATGTGCCACCAGCCATGCAGGGTACGCTTTCTTCCGTCTTACTATCTGATTGTTGACGAGCGACTCGTAGCCAAAATATTCGACGCGCTCGATGAGAAGCTGCGCGTTGAGACGGAGACGTACGAGGGCGTGGACGTCCTTGCGCTCGTGACACTGATAGCGAAGGAAATCGGCGCGAAGAGGGGAGACGTACTGAGGCTCATGCGCTACGCGGTGACGGGTGTGAAGGTATGTGCCATTTGCTGAAAGGTATGAACAGACTGCTGATGGTGAATTGCAGGGAGGGCCGGCATTAGTCGACACGGTCAAGCTACTTGGACCGAAGTTGACGTTGAGAAGGATTGAGGCAGCGCGCGGGAACGTCGACGGCGTGGAGATGTGATCCCACCCAGGATATGTATTCCACGCAAGAGAGGAAAACAGGGTCGACAGTACAGACTACGTTCAGCTTCCTTTGGGGAGCTTGATCTGGAATGTACCTGGAGAAGCAGTACATATGAGCCCACATGCTATGGATTAAGCACACCGCTCACATTGTGGAAGGGAGGTGATCTCGGGTGTGACGGTCGCGTTGTAGCCCATGCGCGACAGCGCACCGCGTATGATGCCTGCTGGCATTGCGGTGTACTGTCCATGATGAGTGAAATCCAAGATCGGTTGTACAAGCACGCACGATCTTCGCTCGTCTCAGGGCGTCGGCACGACCATCGTAAGAGGATATTCGCATGATGGGCTTGAACTGGTTGTCTTGAAGGACGTACACGCCCTGACGTTGATGTATTAGGTTTACACGTATTCTGGCATAGAGACGACGCACCCGATGATTTGTACGCAAGTTGTCAACCTGCTTGTCCCAGAACGCTGCCCAGATATCCTTGCAGATGAACTTGATCGCGTCTAGCGTCTCAGTGAACAGCGGCCTGTCGCGACACAACCTGCGCGGCAGCCACAGTCAGCGCTACACCCCCAGGTCATCCTCACATACGCACCGCTCCGTGAAGTTCGCGCCTACGTGCATCCCGATGGTCTCCAGCCGCACGCGCAACGCCTCCTCGTCCTCGTCCAGCGGCGGCGCCTTCCCGCTCATGCTCTTCAAGCTCGTCACGGAGTCGCGCGGGTTGGGCTCCTTGTTCTTCAGTGCCTGTGGGGGTGGTGGGGGCGGGGGCAGCAAGCCGGCCTCTATCATCTCAGCTTCCAGTTTCTTGGTGCGCGCGAGGGCTACGGCGGCGGAGGCGCGCAGAGTGTTCACGGCCTCGAAGAGGAAGTAGTCCATCGCAGGCGCGTCGACATTGCGTATTGGGGGATCGGCGAGCGCGGCGAGGTTGGATGGGACGAGGGAGTTTCCTGAGGAGCTCTGAGATATTTGCACTGATATTCTAGACGTCATGGTAGTAGGAGGACAAGGGGAGGCGGCCGGACACAACGGGCCGCATACTAGCAAGATGGTGCTTTCTCTCTTCTTACCACCATCATTCCGACACAAAGATCACCTATGCTCTTTACCAGAGAGCTTCATTGTGAGCAAAAGGTTTCTCTGTTTCACCCGTGCAACCAACCAGGCTTTCTCCAGTTGCCTTTCTCTGAAAACAATGGCGATGTCCCAAGGACCGGGACCCGCGGCTCAAGCCGGTGTACCAGTATGTGGCATAGACTGGATACTCACGCATAACAATAAGCTAACTAGAAAGACAATCATCAGAAACCCTGACACACGGCCCTCTCGCCGAAATCCTTCCTGTTGATCTAGCTAGAACAATAGGAACCGCCTTGATTTGTGGCACGACGCGGCCCTGGCAGTACATATACGATGGTGCGAGATCCACCTCCCTATCCTCTCATTCACGCGCCTTGGCATTTCTGCTTCTATCACGACGTCGACAACTCCGCGACGCACTCGACGACGGCTCAACGCTTTCCGCAACAAGGAGTTCCAATTACGCTCGTAGCCTGACAACGACAGCCTGGCGCTTGTCGTACTACTCACGGTAAATACCACGATTGTGCCGTATGTCTTCGTCTGACAGATAGAAGTATAATGCCCGCACGAAGGTTCTTCGCGCAGAACCCGCGTCCCGGACACGCACATCCCACGCATGCGCCTGCCCTCTCTCAGCACTCATCAGACTCGAGTCACTATTCGCCGTTATACTATACTCGTGCGGGAGAGCGACTGACCTTCCCCCAACAAACTGGGATCGGCTTTGCACATGGCACGCGGAGGCAGGACAGGAGCACAGCGGAAGGACGGACACGATATGGCTACTCTACGTCGGAGTCTGCGGCTCGGGATCCCCCGACGCCGCAAAAACACTCGCCACATGTGAACGCGCAACCTCTGCAGTCGGCGATGCGACCGACACCGCAGGCTTTTCTGCCCCCTCAGCCAAACGTCCCGGCGCCTCCTGCCGCTACGCAGGATTTCGCACCAGCGCCTCTTCATGCACCATATATCGCCACAAACACGCCTCGTCCTCCAACGGCCTCCGCCGATCCTCCTCCCGTTACCGGCGCGCATATAAGATCCACTTTGCGTCCTCCGCCGCCTCCACCGTCCGACTCACCTCAGCCCTCATACCCGTCTTTGTGGCGTCAACGCCGCGATGGTCCTGCTCACACTCCTGCTACTCCATATGTTGCGAGTGTGCCGCTTCCGGAGGTGTCGCCTGTAGAGCCGCACGGGTCAACGCCTACGGTCTCGCCCTCACAGTGGCCAACGTCGGCGACTCAGACGCCGGCGCCCTTGCATACTTCGTACGGAACTCCGGCGCCTGCACCTCTTTCTCAGACGTCGCATCCTGCTTTTGCGCCACCTGCTCGTGCGGATTTTCATTCAGCGCCCGAGCCGACGTTTACACCACAGGCGGCATCGCCTTATACAGTGCAAATACCACCCGTACCACCACCAAACTTTGGAGCTGCTTTGCACGACTCCCAAGATTTTTTACTCCCACAAATATTTGCCTCTTGTGAGAACACATCTCCTCAGCAGGCGTGGCAGCTTGGTCAGGCTGAGGACGACAGTGACATGGATTTGTCTGCGGTGAATACGGCGATGTACGATGACGGAGATGCTGTATGCGTGGATCAACCCGCTTCCTTCATGCACAACGAAGGCATATGCGCCCTCGTCGTCTTGTCACCATGGGAGAAGATGCGGTCCTTGAAGGTGACACAGCATATCTCCCTCAACGAGCTGCACAATATTCTACGACGCGCGCCTAACCTGGAGCATGCGCATTTCACGCGAATCGTGGCGGACTCTGGGAGGAGTCGACAACGTTGGACGACGATCGAGGCTCCGATGCTAGAGACGCTGACAATCACCAGAGCCGAGACGTGCATTGGCGATGTACTGAACGATCTCAGGGTGGAGAAGCTTTCCCGTCTACACGTCGGATATTCGCCCCATTCTGCCCAAAACGTCTGGTGGGACGAGCAAAGCTACTATCATTTCCTTCGACAAGTACGCACGATATCCCGCGGCCGTGTCCTGATCGTATCTGGAGACGAATGGTACGGTGCCAGTAGGGCCGCACATATGCGAGACTTTCTACTGGAGAAGGCTCTGCGACGGCTTGACTCAGGCTCCTACCCACCCGGCACGGCAGGTAGGGTCTTATACTGAGGGAGAGGGCGACAAGAGGAAGAGGAACATACCTAAACAGAACTAGCATAAGAAGCCTGTCATTTATTTGATCCGACCCATTTCACCCTTACCTGCCTTAGCCGGCTGGCCAAATACATATACAAACAAGCGGGCCGCGGCGCGCCGCCGCTCCCAAATTCGAACGCGCGAAAGCGACGACCCCGCTGAAAAACGCCGTTGAGCACAGCGACGCGCGATTCGCTGCCTGAAATCTCGCAGGTGGGCGTATATAGTACCACTGTAATGTAAATAGCCCTTTTCCCCTCCAAAAACGAAGCACAAAATTTCATGTCGACAAACTTGCGCTGACCCTCGCGCTGTTTGCTGCGTTGGAGGCGTTGGACGGTTTCGCCTCCGCTGCCTTCTCTCCAAGGTACTCAAATGAATGCAGGAAGTAAACTACGAACTCTTGCAGACCTTTCTGAAGCAGAGAACGCGTCTTTTGGCCCCCTGCCGCGTGATGACAGAGTCGACGTACCCACAACCGGCTCGCCAGTCGCAGCTTTGAGCTGCCTAGGTATCTTTGGGCGGGTTAAAAGTCTCTCAGGACAATATCTAAGCTCTTTTCAGGCTGTCCTACGACGCCTGACCACCTGTGTCGTTTGCTACGGCACGAACACATCATGTTCCGACGCGAGTTTGTCGACATGAAATTTTGTGCTTCGTTTTTGGAGGGGAAAAGGGCTATTTACATTACAGTGGTACTATATACGCCCACCTGCGAGATTTCAGGCAGCGAATCGCGCGTCGCTGTGCTCAACGGCGTTTTTCAGCGGGGTCGTCGCTTTCGCGCGTTCGAATTTGGGAGCGGCGGCGCGCCGCGGCCCGCTTGTTTGTATATGTATTTGGCCAGCCGGCTAAGGCAGGTAAGGGTGAAATGGGTCGGATCAAATAAATGACAGGCTTCTTATGCTAGTTCTGTTTAGGTATGTTCCTCTTCCTCTTGTCGCCCTCTCCCTCAGTATAAGACCCTACCTGCCGTGCCGGGTGGGTAGGAGCCTGGGCTTGACTGGGATGTTCGTGTTCAATAACCAGAGCTTTGATGATTAGTCTGATTTATGACTTCAGTATCTGCATCAGGTGTCCATTTATCTAGCAAGTATACTTACATCGATTATCTGCGCTTGTGAGCCATTCATAATGGGAGTGAATCAGGGCTCGTGCTCAGTAGCTGTGGCGAACATAGTATCCATATCCCTGGAGCTTTCGAAATTCGGCTATGTCCTCACCGTGCATGCCTTCCTGTTGCCGAACATACGCAATGTCGAGGTAGTGGAGAGGGTACGCGTGCCCTTGGCGTAAACGAACCAGCCGTCCGACCGTCCCATCGTCGGTAGCGCACTTGGCGACCAGTAATTCCTGCAGGTACGGAAGAAGAGGCGTGCGTCCCGACAAGGGCGTCAAGCGAGTGAAGAGCAGGTCGCTGATGCCGAGGGATAGTCTCACATCAAGGGATGTGAGCGTCGCCATCTGAGGGAGGCTGATTATCCGAATGAGCGCGTCCTCTGTAATGTTTCCCCCTGGTGTCAATCTGAACGAATCGAGGCCGGGCGATACGCCTGCAAGGAAATGGCACAGAGATCGCACGTCTTTGCACGGCCACGCATGAACATTTTGCGAGTTGGACCACAAGAATAGCTGGCGTAGGGCAGGAAAATGGATATTGTCGAATGCGTCGTCTAGAGGATCGTCGCTGCGTATTGTGAGGGATTCCAGCGCGTTCTGAGTGATCCGTCTTTGGAACGGCACCAGTGGTAGAGTATCGCACGTTAACCGTACCGACACGTCTTTGAGGTTGTGTCCGCTAGCCATCATGTCGAGGAATGCTTCGTTGGTGATAGGAGAGTCGTAGAGATGGGCTGTGGCCAGCTGGGTCCAAGGAACATATAAAGGAGCCGGCACGGTACAGATACCCACGTCACTTCCCCAGGTCAGGCTATTGATCCGTGGCGACGACGCGTAGAGGTTTGCAAGGACGCGTGTTTGTGCGCCCCCTTCGAGGAAGCGGACGACGAGGTTGCTTAGCGAGACCGGTGAGCCGGGAGATATGGAAGACAGCCGCCGAGCAGACGCATGTCCGATGAAGAGTTCGAGAACGCGTATATCCCTGATCCTCGCGATTATAAAATCAAGAGCACAGTAGCAACGCTCCTCCGCTCGCGCTACCTTCGCACCCCTGCCCTTTATAATCGCGTCGAAGTACTCGATGGATAAATCGGGATCTGCCTCAGCATCGCGATAATGGATGACCATACCCATTCCTTTGGCTCTCGTCGCGTACGCCTGAGCAAATTCCATGCGGTAGTGCTTGTGCTTTATCGTGCACGAGGTGAGGGACAGCCATAGCCATAGTTGAGGAAGGTCGATGGCGACAACCCTCCAATAACTGCAGACGTGACTGAGTACGACGGGCATAGAACGTGTATCCGGAGTAGCGTCGAGGAGCTGGATTGGGGTTGAGTGAAGAAATACGAGTGCCAAAACCTCCGGGGGGACGCGATTGATAGGAGGGATATGGGTTACGCGACCTCGAGCATGCGGGATTGATGCAAGCGACGGCATCGACCAGGGTTGACATTTCTTTAAGCCGGGTACCTCGTACAGGGTCGGAGTACCCTTCATAATGCTGCCGACTTGAGACATAGATGCTGCGTGGCGCTGCGAGGGAAGATCATCGCACGCGGTGGCTGATCGACGTTGGCGCGTGTGCTCGCACGACGACAAGGCATGACCCGGAGGACGTCCTCCCGAAAGCCCTACAGTGGTGGATGCAGACAATGTCCCTTGGTATTTCCAGTGCGTATCCTCCGTCGCGTTCATCCGGTGACGAGGGGATGCAACCGGCGCACGAGAGTACGAAGAGGGATCTACGCCTGGCGCTCTAGTGGTTTCGAAACGCTGCTAAGCATCAATACAAGCATGCAGTAGGCTGTACAGTTCACACACATTGTGACTGGTTTCTCCTTCAAGCGTACGATGCCCGCGCATCTCCGCAGGTTGGCAAACTATTGCCGGCATGGGTGGTGAGGAGGAGAACATGGTCAAGCGTGATTGTCAAGGTGAGTTTATCCTTCAAGATGTGCCCATAGTGCCGCAGATGAGTCGGATTGATAAAGAGCGGTGCCCATTCGAGCAGAAAACGGGAGTCCCATTGTGCACATACGGAGTTGAAAACAAGTTGGAACTTGGGTACGACCATTGTTGACTGGAAGGGAAGCGTGACGAGTAACGCGTTACCGTCTATCACTGTCATGGTCACGACCTCAGGCTCTTCTTGCATTCGACCTGAGAGGGTCTCTGGAGAGTCTCCTCGTCAATGAAGTGGCATGCTTACCTCTTACTACCAGGCAGTGAAGTAAGCAAGAAGCCCCTCCCAAACTTCCCACAGATAACGTCGGCGCCGCTAGCCAGTGGCACACCTTGCGCGGCAGCGCTGCTCAGGACGTTACAGTACTTAGGGCCTTCGACTCGAAGGGCCGTCAGCCTGCTACAATGCAAGATCTAAAATCTCTAGCTCTTGTAGAGATTCAGCAACCTAGCTATTGTCCTTGCAGCGCTCGGTCCGTCCGGCCGTGCTTCCCGTTGTTTCGCCGGCCTTCTTAACAATAAAGCTGCTGTGGTTTGCGGCACGGACACCCAGTCGCGGCGTCTGTACATATACCACGGTGCGACGCAATCTCATCATCGTATCCGTCTCTCATTCTGCGGGTTTTTGCGTTTATCAGGCGACCCCAAAGGTTCTATACGACAGCTGCTTGACGCGCAGACGCGCAGACGCGTCCCGGCGACGACTCTAGGATAAGGACGGCCTGGTGCCTGTCTCACTGATCACGGTAAATGCTACGATTATGCGGCGCATTCTTCGTCTGACATATCGCCAGCTACTTCTCCATCACCATATCCAGGACCATAATGCCCGCACGACGGTTTTTCGCGCAGAACCCCCGTCCCGGATACGCACAGCCCACCCATTCTCCCGCTGTCTCCCAGCACTCATCCGACCCGAGCCACTGTTCGCCCTCATACTATCACGAGGGACAACGAATATCATTCCCCAAACAAACGGGCATCGGCTTTGCACACGGCACACGGAGGCATGACAGCAGCACCGCGGCGACAATGAGGACGACACCGCTTGCCTATTCCACGTCGAATTCGAGTGCGACTCTGGGTCCCCTGACGCCGCCGAAATTCTCGCCACATGCGAACGCGCAGCCTTTGCAGTCGGCAATGCGACCGACACCGCGGGCATTCCCTCCTCTCCAGGCAGATACGCCGCCGCCGCCTCCTCCTCCCACCGGGCAGAATTTTGCACCAGCGACTTCATCTCCGCCAGCGCCACAAATTGCTGCAGCTCTTACCACGCCCGTACTGCTCTCCGTCCCACCTGTATGGACCAGACAAGCACCGCCTCCTGCCAGCACAAGCCCGCAGACTTCTGCACCGGTAAGGCCTATACAACCTCCCCGGCCTCCCCCGCAAAGTCCACCCACGTACCCCCCTTTCTGGCGTCAACTCGACGGCAGTTTCGTTTTCACTCCTGCTGCTCCCTATGTCCCAAACGTACCTCTTCCCCATGTGGCTCCTACTACATCACAGGGGTCGACGCCTTCGGGAACATCGCCGCAAGGAACAGCGTCGGCGGCGCAGGGGCAGGCGCCCTTGCCGGCGACGTACGGAACTCAGACGCCTAACGAACAAGCGCCTCAGCCATTGGCTGCCGAGCCTCTGGCCAGAACTCACCGTCGCCACAATATAACGCAAGCCAGCCTTTATCTTGGTCGTCTCCGTTCGCACCATCTTCCGGGGAGGCAGCGATGCCTTCTGTCACGACTGAGGCTCGGTCATCACCATATCGTCCCATCTTGGGCGATGATGTGGCCTTGCAGCAACCGCCAGTTGACGACATGGACGCGCAGTTCCCGTATAAGCCCAACTTTCATGGCTCTGCAAACACGTCCGCCGCCTCTGACAGTGCAGAGGACGGACACGTCACTGTGAACCAAGCCGTGTCGTTCAAGCGCGACGATGGAATATGCCTCGTCTCCGTAATTTCAACGTGGGAGGCGACGCGGGTCTTGGAGGTGAACCATCCCATCTCCGTGAACGACTTGCACATCATTTTGCGCCGTGCACCGAACCTGGATCGCGCATACTTCAAGTGCATCACTCGGGACTCCGAAAGGCATCGCTGCAACTGGACGCACATCGAAGCCAGAGAGCTCCAGGCACTTACCATTGACAGCACCGAAGTGCCGATGAGTGTATTGCTCGCGACCTGGAAGTCAGCAAGTTGGAACATTTGAGCATCGGATACTCACCCGGCTGCGCGCATCACTTATGGGCAGACGAGCCTGGATTTTATTTCTTCATTCAAGGAGCTCGCCTTGCACGGGAGGGCGACATCAGTATCACGGCGAGAGATGCTTGGTATAGTGGCGCAAGGGCGTCGCACTTACAACAATCTCTGGAGATGGCACTGGGTGTCAATAGTAGTCCGCGCTGGTCCGTTCGTGTTTTTGTAAGTAGCAAGTAACGTAGCGATCTGATAGTACTATGAGAGGGCTTTGGAAAGGCAAATATTGACCCTGTCCTTTTACGTTGGAACATGGACTGCAGTATATTGATGTAAGGGTCCCTCTGCTTTGGAACGATTGCTAGCGTAGAATGATGACTGGTTAATAGCTAGCTCGAGCGTACATCCCTCTGTCTGCCAACCACCGAAACATTGCCTCGTCGGAGGGGTGCCGGTGTTCTTCTGTTCGCTTGAACTCGATCCGAACATTCTTCAAGGGATAGCCATGATCATATCGCAGTTGCAGCATGCGAGAGAAAACACCGTCGCTCGTAGCGCATTGGCCTAATGTCAACTTCGTTAGGTTGGGAAGCAGGACGGAGGGACCGCCATGCATGGGTTGTAGTCGTATGAGCAGTTTGTCGCTAATGGTGGATAACACTGCATCGAGGCTCGTGAGCGTCGCCATTTGCGGGAGCGCGAGGATGGCGACGAGGGTAACTTCATCCACAGTGCCTCCAGGCATGATGTGGAAGTCATCCAGGGCACCTGTTCCCATTGCGATAAACTGGTACAACGCCCGAGGATCATTGCATGGCCATCCTATAGTAGGGTTGCGCGAGTTTGCTTTGAGCCACAAGAGGCGCAATGCTGGCAGATGCAACGCGCTGAAAACCTCATCAAGAGGTTCGTCGCCGCATATCTGCAACTTCTCCAACGTAAATTGGCTGAGGCGGGTGGACGGTGGCAAGGGCGGTCGTGTCTCACGTGCAAGGCGAACCCACACGTCCTTGAGATATTGTCCAGCAGACAACATGTCGAAAAATGCGCCGTATGACATCGGAGACTCGTCGAGATGAGCCTGGACGAGCCGGGTCCAAGAGACGTGAGCGGGAAGCGTCACTGAGCAGACGCGCAATCGACTGCTCCAAGATAGCCGCCGAAGCTGCGGAGACGTGCAGAGCAGAGTCGACATGAGGTGCTCATGACCCCCGCGTTGTATGAACTTGACGAAGAGTGTTCGCAGGGATGCCGCTGCCGACGCAGGTAGTGAAGATAGTCGTACAGAGGACGCATGGCCAATAACGAGCTCGAGCACGCGTATTTCCGCAATGCGAGCCATGATGAGGTCGAGTGCACAGTAGCATCGATGTTCGTCCGCAACGGCCTTGATCCCCTTGCGCAAGGCTACCACCTGCCAATAATCGTCCTCCACTGACGCAGCTTCAGCATCGCGATAGTATACGCTCATCCCCAGTCCTTTCGTCCGCTGCATGAATAACAGAGCAAGGTCTCGGCCGTGATGTTCATATCGCGTGGGACACCCTGTGAGGGAGATCCACTGCCAAAGTCCGGGCAAGTCGATCGCTACCTCTCTCCAGAGTCCGCAAACGTGACTGATCACCAACGGTATAGATCGTCGGCTCAACGTCGCGTCGAAGAGTTGACTCGTTGTAGCATGCCTGAAGATTTGGGATAACAATTCGTGCGGGAGGCGATGTACGGGAGGGCCGCCATGCATGGGGAAGGGCGGAACTGCGGCTAAGGAGGGCATCGACCAGGTCCGATATACCCCGAAACCTGGCACAACACACGCATCAGGCGCCGCAGGCGCACTTGATACCGAAGGATGGCCGTATAAAGCAGGCGCTGCGTGTCCATGGACATTCCCGTACGTGGCAGGTTGTCGCTGAGATGAGCTCAGAAGATTGGCATTCCGTGAAGAGGGATTCCGCGAATAGGTAGGAGCATAGTCGTCTTGCTTCGAGGCTGCTTCGTTGAGACCGTAAGCCATCGCCGCATTGCGCGTCGGTGTATACGTATCCCCATAGGCAGCATAAAGGGTGTTCAGAGAGTGAGGAGACGCATTCAGTCGATAGGTTGCATTGCTTGCATGTTCCCTCGGATACGACGCAGCGACCGGCGCATGCGCGAAGGGGTAAGTGGCTGGTGTCGGGGCCGAGTCGTTCAAATGCTATACCACAAGCGATTAGTCACATAAGCGCACATTATAGCTAGAAAACGCACATTGTGATGATGTCCGCCGGCTGTCCTCCTGGGATCTAGCGCGCGCGTAGAATGACACGACGCGTCCAGCACGTATGGCGAGTAGAAGGACATGACTGAAGAGTTGAAATCAAAGGGAGGGAGTCGGTTTCTGTATGCCCGCGGCGTCGCATGTAATAGGTTTTATATAGCGGGCGGGGGCCATTGGAGCGAGATTTGGGCATTCCATTATGCACATACGGGGTTGAAGCCAACTTGGGTGCGTCATTGTTCAGGAAAAGGAAAGTCGACGATGTGACTGCAAGGCCAGTCAACAAACATCAATAGTCACTAGTCACCCATTAGCGGCAGATGAGATACGCCGTCGCCGCCTCCTTCTCCGGTTCGGCATCCCATCAGTGCAAACGACATGCTCATTGACAATGACATCGCCTTGCGACGATCGCCGAACTTTGAGTAGGCTCGTTCCCATCCGGCTACACCACGTGACTCGTTCCTCGCAAGAGGCGTCAGGACCCCGGGCAATGCGCCAAGATGTCCGATCCAAAAAGTCGGCCTTTTTGGCATTTCCGTCGCACGGATTTTTGCCACTTTGGGGGTCTTTCAGTCGCATTGAGATCGAACACGCACTTTCCAGCCAAATCTCGTCGCACTTTGGATCGAACTTGGCTAGCGACGGGTCACCCAAAGCTCTGGGCCTTTGCCTCGGAAGGGTTGCGCCCACCCATTTGTTGGTTTGGCGTAGCAAGAAGCTTTCGAGACCCCCGACGACCGTCGCATTATGGATCGAACCTGGCTATCGACGCCCTCACGCGGCGCACGTTGGATCAGACCTTCGGCACGCAAGCTGACCTTTCCGGCGCATTAGGATAGGGCCTCGGCGCTTTCTGGGGGTCCAATTCGGCGCACAAGGATCGAACATATAGGCGTATTGCCCGGGGTCCTGTTTCGATTTGTCCTCTTTTCACGTGACCCGCCTGAGCGCGCGAGCGACTGGCTTGCGAGTCTAACATTTATGTACGGAAGATACTCGGAGAAGCCCAATAAGCATGGTGCATAAGACCTTGCAAGCAAGGTGACCTTGCACGTACAATGACCCAGACGCAATGAATCAATAACAGCCTCGAGCGTCCACGCCGTACCTTTGCAGTCGCTGAAACTCAGCCTCATCCAACGGATGTCTCCCCCTTTCACTGCGCATATATATGACGTCGACATCCCTGAGGGGATAACCGTACCGCCAACGTGCGCGAAGCATCCGAGATATTGTGCCGTCGGTCGCAGCACATGCCCCGAAGACCAGCTTCTCCAGATGTGGGAGAAGCGTTGCTGTCGCTCCTGGTTGCAGGCGTTCGACGAGCTTGTCACCAACGCACGATAAAACTACGTTGAGGCTTGTAAGCCTCGCCATCTGGGGCAGAGCGAGAATCGCGATGAGAGCGTCTTCATGTACAGTCCCGCCTCGCGTGATGCGGAAGACGTCCAGCGCCGCAGTCCCTGTGGAGATGAAGTAGTGAAAAGCCGAGGGTCGGTGCACGGCCATCCTGCAGGACTGTGGTTTGCGACTTTAAGGAAAAGTCGCGCAAAGACGGGAGTGTAGCGTATGGAAGACCTCGTCCAACGGCCCATCGCCAAGATCGTCAAATCTTTCAGCCGAATTGGCTCAGCGTGCGCGAGGCGGCATTGGACGATTGAGATTCGCGCCTCAGGTAAACCCAGACGTCTTCCAGAGCCTGCCCGCAGTCATCATTCAAAGAACACGTCGAACCCCATAGGAGACTCTTCGAGATAGACGCACACTAGCCGGGACCAAGGAGCACCGGCGGGTGGAGGTACAGTGCAGACTGCCAATGACTGCTCCAAGACAAGTGTCGAAGCTGTGGCGACGAGGACAGCATGATCGAGAGACTCTGCGCTTGGGCTCCTCCCTCCATGAACTGACACGGAGAGTCTGGAGGGAGCTCGCCAACGGGCAGTGACGACAGACGAAGCGACGACGCGTGCCCAATGATGAGCTCGAGAGTGCGGATTTCCGCGATCCGGTCTCTGATCATGTCCAGCACGCAGAAACAACGGTCCTCGGCGGGCGTATGTATACCGGTCTGCGCAAAGCGACGACTTCGAAGTAATGATGTCGATCGTGACGGCTTCAGCATCGCGATAGTACACATCCATCCCTGTTCCTTTAGTCCGCCGCATGAATGTGCGCGCAAGTTTCCTGCTGCGATGCTGGTTTCGCGAGGGACAGGCCGTCAGAGACATCCGCTTCCAGAGTTCGGGCAAATCGACCGCAACGTCTCTCCAGTAGCCGCAAACTTGACTGATCACCAGCGCAGGACGCGTGAGTGCAGCGTCGTGAGGAAAAGCTGCCGCTCCTCTATAGCGTGTATGAATATTTGCGAGAGAATTTCAACAGGCAGCCGATGGATGGGTGGAACAGTCGCTGACAGGGGGGAATTGAAGCTCGAGATGGCATAACCACATCCGAGGCATGCCAAAATGGGCACGACTGTGCGGCTGATCCACCGGGACGCTGAAACCGCCGTATAGATCTTGATATCGAGCCAGTGTTCTCCGCTGCTCCCATATATGTCAGATGACCCACTATACTGTCGAACGGACGTGGTTCCCGTGCTGCAGGATAACACCATTGAGGGGAAGCGGAAGAGGCTGTGGAAGAGCGGCCAGGGACTCGGAGAGCCATACGACGCAGTTGATGGAAGGTGTATGCACCTCACCATAAGCACCATGAGCGTAACGCGAAGAAGAGGTGCGTGGAGATATGCATTGCTCGCAGATTCTCTTGGACGAGATGCGACCGGCGTGCGTATAGGGGATAGGATCGGCGCCGCTGACGCGTTCGGATGCTAGATCGTACGCCATAAGCCATGGATGACGCAAAAAACAGACAGTCACGTACGTGTGATATTGTCCGCCTAGTGGCCCTCTATAGCCCTGCGTCTGCGCAGCTTGACGCGACGTGTTCGGCACGTATGGCGGATAGTTGGACATTGCCAGAGGTTGAGATTGAGAGAAGGAACTGATGATTTTATGCCACGCGTCGCGGGTCGGCTCTTAATACCGAGTGCAGCCCATTGAAGCAAGAATCGAGCATTCCTTTATGCACATTCGGAGTTGAAGACAAGTTGGGAACCGCCATTGTTGACGAAAAAGGAAGCGTGATGGGTGACGGGTCACCATCTTCGACCTCTTAAAATTTCCAATTCCTCCAGTTCTTTTTCCACCTATTGCGTTCAACTCAGAAAGTCATGCTGACTTCCAGCTTCCTGGGCACGAGGTAAGATGCTCGATTCTACTACCCGTTCATAAGAACCTTGCGACAAGTTTGCGCCAAACAACGCCGATCATGGATAACAACTATACTGGATGCCAGCCGAGCTAGAGTTTGTGCATCATACCCGCCGCTGTCGACAATGCGCTGTTCGGAATTGTAACTTTGCGAGTCCTTGATGCCGACAGTACAACGCCCAAGCAGCTACATGGCTCCGTCTTTGACGCGGAGAACGATCAATGTAGCCCCGCGCGAGCAGACATTAGTTTTTCTTCGAACGAAAATCCCGCATATTTGTGAACCCAAGTATGTGGGTGACCGGTCCGCGCGTCAGGAGGGTGCGCCGGATCCCTATTGTTGTCCGCCATGCTTCCTGTTGTTCTCGTCGGCCTTCTTAACAATAGGACGCGCTGTAAATTGTGGCACAGCGGACTGTACATATACCACAGTGCGAAACCAGTCCCTCGTCTCCCATACCTCTCATCTCACTCATACTTTCAGTCTTAATCTTTTCTATCCCGCGTCAACGACTTCGCGACGGACTTTACGACGGCCTGACGCTTCACGTGCGCGCGGCTTCATACGACGATCCTACAAAGACAGCCTGGTGCTTGTCGTACAAATCACGGTAAATGTCACGGTTATGCGGCGCAAGTTTTTCTTACATATCGCCAGCTACTTCTCCAGGACCATAATGCCCGCACGACGGTTTTTCGCGCAGAACCCCCGTCCCGGATACGCACAGCCCACCCATTTAAATTCTCCCGCCGTTTCCCAGCACTCATCCGACCCGAGCCATTGTTCACCCTCATACTATCACGAGGGACAACGAATATCATTCCCCAAACAAACGGGCATCGGCTTTGCACACGGCACACGGAGGCACGACAGCAGCACCGCGGCGACAATGAGAACGACACCGCTTGCCTACTCCACGTCGAATTCGAGTGCGACTCGGGATCCCCCGACGCCGCCGAGACTCTCGCCACATACGAACGCGCAACCTTTGCAGTCGGCGATGCGACCGACACCGCGAGCATTCCCTCCTGCCCAGGCAGATGCGTCGCCGCCGCCTCCTCCTCCCACCGGGCAAAATTTCGCATCAGCGGCTTCATCTCCGTCAGCGCCACATATTGCTGCATCCCTTCCGACGCCCCTACTCTCCGTCCCACCTGTATGGACCAGACAAGTTCCCTCTCCTTCTAGCACAAGGCTGCAGACTACTGCGCCCGTGAGGCCCATACAACCTCCCCGGCCTCCCCCGCAAACTCAGCCTACGTACCCGCGTTTCTGGCGTCAACCCGACGGCAGTTTCGTTTTCACTCCCGCTGCTCCCTTGAACCCAAACGTACCGCTTCCCTCTGTGACTCCTACTGCATCACAGGGGCCAACGCCTTCGGCAACACCGTCGCAAGGAGCAACGGCGGCGGCGCAGGAACAGGCGCCCTTGCCTACTACATATGGATCGCAGGTTTCATCTCCTTCATCGTATACCGTTCCGCCGCCGGATTTCACTTATGCACCGCCGCCACTGCCTCCTCATACGCACGTACCTTCCCCTTACGCAGCCTCTCCTGTTCAAGAACTCGCTTCGACCCAGCCCGCGCCACAAACCTATGGCCCGGAACCATCGACGTGGGCATACATATCTATGCCGTCACCGACAAGCTCTCCTCCGGTCGAGGCTGACGGTTCGAACCAGACAACCGCCGGCGACAACGTTGATAATCCTGTCTATGAGGAAGCGCAGAACGTCCTTTCCTCTGGCGCAGATCTGTCGGCCTTGAACCATGGTTTCCTTGCAGCATTACAAGGCGAGGGATCGCTCATGATCGACAAGCCAGCATCGTTCAAACACGCCGAGGGCATCTGCGTCATTACTGTCATGTCCTCTTGGGAAAAGGCGCGATGCATGGTCGTGACGGAGCCGGTCTCTGTCAATGGGGGTGGGCATGCGCGGTTCCACATCCGGCTTATTTGGTCGTGTTGTTCTCCCGCTTAGGACTTGTTCTCTTTTTGGCGCGCTTGATACTTTTCCGTCTCAAGGCGTAACCCTTTGATATCTTGCAGATCACTTCACGATACCTGTCTTTATAGATCCTTCTTTTTAAATGAACAAAAATTATCGACATGAAGTCTTCATGCAGTATTCTCAGATTTGTATTCTTTATGGAATGGAGAATTGTGTTTTAGAAAGAACGTTTTGTAGCGACGGTCTTTCCGCGTTGAACGCATCTTGAATGAAGTGAAACGATGCAGAATTGCGTTCGTTCGAAGGTCGCCAAAACCGCTGTAGAATTCGACATCAGTGATCAGACAGTGATCAATCAGTGATCAGTCAGTGATCAATAGTGACCTGTTCAGCGCGCCTCGAGTTGAACGACATCCTTTGACGCGTAACTGATGATTGACGCCTCCAGTGGCCTTTCCGACGCTCAAGTATGTTCAATCTTATATACCTGGGCACAGAAAAGGGGATTCATGCTGCCTGTCGCTCCGAACGTCGTTGCCGACGCAGCACGGTGCGCCTTATATGCCAACAGCGAGATCGCTCGACTCGACGACTGTGAAGATGTGCACGACTCCGCAAGATCATCAGATATACTCTCAAGCACTCTGAGGAGTGGCTGAGGGGTGAGAAAGAGATTCCTGTGGACGTGGACTCTTGCAGTACACATCGGAATAATGGCCCAGTGTAGACACACTGTTCTGGAATCAGCATTTGATCAGAGGTCCTCAAATTCTGGGATGTACAAGGTATGCTAGATACAAAGCGATCTCTCATAGAAACCTAAGTGAAAGGGGGCCTGCGTCGTCGGTCAATGAGAGCGATAGGCGGGAACATCGAAAATGTTGATTTGGCGGGGGCGTCAACACGACCAAATAAGCCGGATGTGGAACCGCGCATGCCCACCCCCACTGTCAATGATTTGCACAACGCATTGCGACGCGCACCCAACTTAGAGCACGCATACTTCGCGTGTGTGACGCAGGACACTGGGAGGACTCGGCAGTGGCCCGGGGTGATGAGGATTGAAGCCGAACAACTGAAGTCTTTGGTCATTGCCAGGACTGAAGTCCCTCTCGGTGGAATATTGGACGACTTGAAAGTTCGGAGGTTATCACACCTGCACGTCGAGTATGCGGCAGGGTCTGCGCACCATCTCTGGGCGGATGAGGCCAACTATTATTTCTTTCTTCAACGTGCGCACCTGCCAAGGAGGGGCATCTTCGTGTTACTCTCAGACGTGTCCGATGCATGGTACCGTGACGGACGAGCAGTAGATTTGGGCAAACTCTTGAAGACAGCCATCCGGAGACCTGACTCGCAATGGTCAATACGAACATTGTGATCTGGGCTTCCCTATATATGTACTGCAACAATCTTAAACTTCAATTAGCAGCTGGCTTGCACGAATCTGCCGTGCGCCCGAAGGCGCTGGAACTCCTGCATATCCCGTGGGTGCCGACCTTCCTCCTGACGCACGAAGTGAACTTGAGCGTGGTCCAGAGGATACGAGTACTTGTGACGTGATCTTAGCGTGCGCGCGATGATACCGTCCGTGGTCGTGCAGGCGCCAACAACCAATTTCTTCAGATGAGGTAGTAGAGGTACCGCCGCAGTGCCGTGGCCCGGTCGCAGACGGACGAAGAAGTCGTCACCAATATGAGTGATCTCGGCGTACAAGTCGAAGAGGGTCGACATCTGGGGAAGAGAGAGGATGGGAATGAGATTTTGCTCGCTCATCGTGCCCCCTGGCATCAACTCGAAGGAGTCCAAGCCCCTGCCCAGCCTCGCGACGAATTGAAGGAGGACGCGCGAGTCGACGAACGGCCATCCCGTGGCAGCGTCGGGATTGGAGTCGGATGATATCGATAGTGACTCTAAAGACTGAAAATGCAGCCTGCAGAACACCTCGTCAAGGGGACCATCGCCGTTGATAGTGAGCTCCCGCAACACAGCTTGGTGAATTGGTTGCTGCGGGAGCATCGAGCGCTGGATTTGCTGCGAGAGCGTGACCTGAATGTCCTGAAGCAATTGCCCTGTTCGCACCATGTCGAGGAAATCATGATGTGCAACGGGAGATTCTTCCAAGTGCGCAACGGTCAACCTTTGCCAGGGGACATGCATGGGAGCAGGTACATCGCATATCCCTGGCAAGTCCGCACCCCAATAAAGAACCTCCAGCATAGGAGAGCGGAGGAGGGAGGAGGCAGGCTGCACGTTCTGGCCGCCTTCGAGGAAGCGGAAAGAGAGCTGGCGCAGCGCTTTTGCATGCCCCGGTGGGACGGCCGATAGCCGACGAGACGACGAATGCCCGATGACGAGCTGTAGCTCGCTGATCTGGTCGATGTATTGAATGACCAGATCGAGGGCGCAAAAGCAGCGACTCCCGGTGGAGGGAAGATGCGGCCCTTTGCTAAAGAAGACAGCGTCGATCCAATGTTTCGAGTTAGCGGCGCCGCCCATTTCCGCGTAGTGGAAGGCAAGTCCCGTGCCCTTGCTTCTCTCGACGTAGAGATGGGCAAGTTGTAGGTTGACGTGCTGATCATTGGAGTTGCACCTTGTCAGAGCAAGCCGGTGCCATAAGCGCGGCAAGTCTACTGCGACCCCTCTCCAAGTCGCGCAGACATGGCTGATGACCAAAGGCATGGCCCGAGTATTGAGCGACGCGTCGCATAGTTGAGAATCAAGAGAGAGCATAAAAATGTGCGACAGTAGTTCGTTGGGAAGATAGTGGATGGGGGAATTATATGGACGTCGGATGAACGTCGCCATCGGCGGCATCGACCAAGGTTGGTACGTGCCTAAACCTGGCACATGAATGGCACTAGCCGAGGTTGACGGCACATTGCACGGTGA
This sequence comes from Schizophyllum amplum, assembly GCA_007026445.1. Classification (NCBI taxonomy): domain Eukaryota; kingdom Fungi; phylum Basidiomycota; class Agaricomycetes; order Agaricales; family Schizophyllaceae; genus Schizophyllum; species Schizophyllum amplum. The sequence goes on from VDMD01000018.1 coordinate 49,698, forward strand.
ACCAGCTGGGAGTGGAGGGTTGCATGCGCCATACATATTTGCGCTCGCAGAGGAGGCTGGCCCTGCAGGATAGGTGTCGATTGAATATTTCGCGTTTTCCGCAGGGAAGGACGGCGCAGTGAACTGACTCAGGACGCCTCCGTATGCCGCGTTAGAGGTAGAGCTGTTCCAGTGATATGATGCATCGCTTGCGTCTCTGGAACGGGAAGCAACGACCGGCGCATGCACATAGGGATGAACGACTGGCGTCGCTGACGCGTTCAGATGCTGCACCGCAAGCTGTCAGCAATGCTTAGGCATGGTGACGGTACGGGACGCACATTGTGATACTGTCCTCCGGCTGTCGTCCTGGGATCTAGCGCCCGCGTAGATTGACGCGACGCGTCCAGCACGTATGGCGAGTAGTAGGACATGATTGAAGAGCTGGAAATCAAAGGGAGGGAGTCTGTTTCTGTGTGCAGTTGGCTTCGCATGTAGGTTTTATATAGCGAGCGGGGGCCATTCGAGCGAGATTTGGGCAGTCCATTATGCACATACGGGGTAGAAGACAACTTGGGTGCGTCATTGTTCAGGAAAAGGAAAGTTGATGTGACCGTAACGCATTGATTCTACTGTCCAGTTGGCAGTAAACAGTCATCAATAGTCACCCACTGAGCAGTAGCACAATCATGGGATGTCCGGCAATTATCCGAACCATTTATTCAACTCGTCGTATATCAAGAAGATGATAGCGCTGCTCGGCACCGACCGCACGATGGTCACCCCGCAACCCGTATACAGCCCACGCACACCCTGCGCCTTATACATCGCCTTGAACATCTGAAAGAACGACGTCGGCCGGCGCCCCGGATGCAGCTCTGCCTCCGTCTGTATCGCGCTCTTCACCGTGTCCGCGGGGAACAGCGCGATGTTGAACGCCACCCCGCGCTCGCGCCCGACAGCGCCGACTCCCACAGCCGCAGCCGCTGCGGGCCGACGTCGTCCTCGGAGGCCCGCCGCGCGAGCAGCTTGCGCGCAACGTACTCTTTCGAGCCGAACCACGCTGCGGTTCCGCCCGTCTCGCGGATGAGTGTGCCAGTCTGGCCGAGCCATAGGCCGCGGACGCCGGACGTGCGCACGACGTTGAGAAAACGGACACGGGCCTGGCATATGTGCCGGCGCGCCGCTGCCAGAGGGCGATATGAGCATCTGTACTTGCATCTTGCACTTGACGAGCTCGATGGGGGTTCTGGGGCCTGTGTCAGCAGGCGCATGGAGCGGATACGACAAAAGCTGTCGACGTACAGGACAAAGCTTGTCACCGCCCCGGAGCCGGCTGCGGCCAGCGCAAGGTGCTGCAGAGGAAGTTCCTGGTTATGGGGGCGGTGGGTAACCGAGCGTATGAGGTTTTGAAACTCGCTATACGCGAGGAAAAGGGTCGCGTTCTCCGCCATTGCGCCGACGACAGGCGCCGGAAGGCCCTAAGCGCAAGCATCAGCGGGGTTGACACGGGCAAAGGAAGGAGGCGCACGCGATAGAGACCACTGATACCCTCCTCTGCTACGGTCTTTTTCAGGCAGTCCAAAGGGCCCGAGTACCGCGCCGTCGCGTCGAGCACCTGCGACTGCAGGCGCACCTTCGTCAGATCGAATGGGTATTCGAACACCTTCGACACCATCCCCGCAACCTATGTCACTGAGTATATTTGCTGCAATCGGAGAACAGGCCACATACGCTGCCGAAAGCAATATCCTTCGCCGCCCGAACAGCGAGGACTGGGGGGATGACGCGCCTCCAAGCGCGTCCATGGTGTGAGGCTCGTCTATGAGGGGAGATGCCATCGTTCGTCTAGATGTGTTGTGTAGAGAATTGCAGAAGCTGTGGGCATGGTATGTGGGCGCGGGGGTATTACAGCTTCATTGAGAAGAGCGGAGTCAAGGTCGGGTCAGAGTAAGATCTGCGTATCTAATCTAATCGAGGGTTCCGGCCGAGCCCGGCAAGCCACGTGCATTATACAACGACCAAACAGAACAGCAAACACTGAGCAAACATGTCCCAATCAGTAGCAACGAAGTTGCTCAACCTGATGCGCAGGATCTTCTGAGAATTGTTGCGCATGTACAAGGAGGAATGCACCCAAGACACATATAGTACACTATGGAATTCCTTCCTACGACACGTGCTATGCGCTAGATCGACGCGACCGCCGCCGGACGGCGAATTTTTGAAAATATGAGAGAACCTCGGAGTGCCCGTCGTATGCACTCATCCTCAGCCAGTCCAATACGACTCCCAGACATCTACCCCATATGTCCAATCTGCCGCAGCCATACTTACCAGAACACGACCACCTCACGGCGGCGCAGCGTTCTTCGCAACCTGCGCTCTCCTCCCGCGAACCGCCTCACGTAGACGGTCCAGTGCAGGTATCGTGGTCTCCCAGGATATGCACCCATCAGTTACGGACTGGCCGTATTTCAAGCCTGCTGGGCCGGAGGCGGGGATGTCTTGGCGGCCCTCGACGAGGTTCGACTCGATCATGACGCCCATGATCATGGATGCAGTGTCCGAGCTTTCCAGCTGTTGAGCCTGCAGAGACAAAGGTAGAATGAAGGAAACTTCGGCAGTAAGGACTTTGCATACTATGTCCTCCGCAACAAGGGGCTGGCGGGAGAACTGCTTTGAGCTGTTACCGTGGCTGCAGTCGATCTATAGAGCGTTTGAGATGCCGGACACGGGCCACTCGTAATTCGTGCTCACCATCAGCTTTTGGGTCAAGTTCGCTTTCGCTAGCTTCGCAGCTGCGTCGCGAACAAACGAGGCCTCGTAGTTCGGGCCGCTCGAGCCTCCGCGGAGGATAACATGCACATCGGGGTTGCCCTCCGTCTCCACGATGGAGCTCAAGCCCTCCTTACCTGTAGACAGGAAGACATGGCCTGAGCGCGCCGCGCGGCACGCGTCAATCGCAATCCCGACGCTGCCGTCCGTCGAGTTCTTGAACCCCGTTGGCATCGAGAGCGCGCTGACGAGCTCGCGATGGACCTGACTCTCCGTCGTGCGCGCGCCGATGGCGCCCCAGGTGACGAGGTCCGCGGTGTACTGGGGCGTAATGGTGTCGAGGAACTCGCAACCCGCGGGAAGGCCGAGCTTGGCGACCTCCAGGAGGACGCTGCGCGCGAGGCGGAGGCCCTTGTTGATGGCGTAGGAGTTGTTGAGATCGGGGTCGTTGATGAGACCTTTCCAGCCGACAGTGGTGCGCGGCTTCTCGAAGTAGACGCGCATGATAATGAGGAGGTCATCTTTTGCGGCCTCTGCGTAGGCCGCGAGGTTGCGGGCGTATTCTAGGCCGGCCTCGACGTTGTGGATGGAGCAAGGACCAACGACGACCATGAGACGATCGTCATCGCCGCGGAGTATCTTCTCGACCGCAGCGCGGCCTTCAATGACGGTCTGAGCAGCCTTGAGGGTTCTGGGGCATGTCAGCGGGTGTTAATGATAGTAATTGAGACTCACAAAGGAAGATCCTCCTGGAGAATTTGTGGGGGAATGAGAGGACGGGTGGAGATGACCCGTCTGTTCTCGAGTTTTGAGAGAGCTTCCTTGAAGGGCATGGCCATGTTCAAATCAACCACTGCACACATTAAGACGGTTGTATACAAGAGAGCAGACCTGCCATGACTCACTCTTGCGATCTATAGCTTCGGGAGAGCTCAGAGTGATGATGAGAGGGGATGAAGGTCGGTGCTTCCTGTCGCAAGGCTCCTATAGGTTGGACGCTCGTGTCAAGTGGAACGAGCTGGGCTGAAGGGGAGTACTGGGAGCAGTATTGTTGGAGGGATTCAGGGAAGGAAGCAAGTCATAAAACTACTGTAGATCGCTTCCAGATTCGTGACGCGCCAACCGTGATCGGGCCGCACGTGCGTGCAGCACCGGCATGTCGGTCCGAGTGACGCGAGCATGCGACGAGAAATTCGACTCGGAAGTCCAAGGTTCAAGTTGCTCGCTGCCTTCATCTTCGCATTCTTCATTCGTCAGCTCCGGCTCCCTTCTCAGTCACCATGGACATGTCAAACTTCTCCGGCGCTGAACAGGCGCACATGACCAAGGTCATCGAGAGGCGCCAGGTCAGTCCAGTTGCGCCTTCGCGTAACCACAGTTGCTGACGCGCCGCTCCCCAGATGGTCGACTTCTTGCAGACTTACTCCAAGATTGTCGAGCGCTGTTTCACGTCCTGCTGCAACGACTTTACCAGCAAGACCTTGTCCTCGAAGGAGGTAAGTTGTTTTCTAGGATTTTTCAAAAGATACTGACCGTGACGCGCTTTTCCCAGGAAACATGCGTGATGAGCTGCACGGAGAAGTTCATGAAGCACTCTGAGCGGGTCGGTGCGCGCTTTGCTGAACTCAATGCTGGTGCGTGGCATTATTGCGCCTGTTGACACATAGCTGACCACCCCCTGCAGAGATGATGCAGGCTGCGCAGAACCAGCAGAGGTAGTCTGCCAGCAGCTTTGCCCGGCGCGCTCCGGACGTCCCCCTCCATTTACGAAGTAAAATATAGCCAATAATGCCCACGCATATCCCGCCTCCGAACTTCTTTGCCTGTTCATATCCGGTGGCTCAGCCTCAAGGCCGCAGTGCGCGTACGCGAACTGTTCACTGCTAGGTTTCCTGTCGACATGAAGTCAAGCATGCTAGACTGTTCCTGTTATACAAGTGCGTAGACCGTACATGAATGCAAGTGTATCCCAAACCCGATACCAAGAGTCCGTAAATGGTATGTAAGTCGCGTCTCCCAATATCTCACAATGTCCACCATAATCTCCTCGAGAAGATCCTCCCGCGTCGGCGCCCCCCTTCAGACAACTACAGCATGCCCGTTGATAGGCAGTACAGCTCCTGCTGGGAGGTTATTTGCTGCGGCGCACGGCTGCCCAAACCCATTCAACGGTGTTCCCCCTGGGATAGTCACTCCACTGGAAGAAGCCAACGAACCTTCTTGCGGCGGTGCGGAACCTCCGCCTGGTGAGGAAGATATTTGGGGTGAGCTCGCCGGCCCTGTCCCGTTGCTCGCTGACGCCGCTGCTGCTTGCTGTTGCTCGCGGTCCAGCTTTTGCAGCTCCTGCGCCACAAAGGGGACGTGCTTATCCCAAGCCCAGTCGTCTAGCCCTGCCCTGTGCGCAGTGTCAGGAATGGTGGCGTTGGTTGTGGCGCTGCTACGCACCTCACGATGCCCCTCTCGTCTATCACGTATGTCACCCGGGATACCCACCACCTGAAGAGCCCACGCTGAACACGGTAAGCCCGATGCGCCACGCGTTGTGGGTCGCTCAGAAGGGGGTACTGATGGGACCGAGGCGTAGGTGAGTCAGGCACGGTGGGGTATGCCGCGGCCAGGCCAAGGCGGAGGAGAGGCGGTCGCAGGGCGGGCGCGAGACGAGAAGGCGGTGGGAGGAATGAATGGGTGGGCGAAACAGAGGTTAGCGTCTGTGTGCTCGTGGGATTGGGGTGGCCACGTACGGTGAGCTCGTGCCCGTTCGACAACATCCCTAGCTTCGGGACCGCGTCCTCGCTGACGCCGACGATGTCGATGTTCTGGAATAGTGGGTCCTCTGGGGGAAGAATGAGGATGGGCAGGATGGGGTGTGGACTGTCGCGCACCTCGTATGGCTTCCCGGAAGTGGGTCACCTCGTATACACAGTTCATGGCACCTGGTGGGACTGGGTGAGTCTTCTGTGAGCCTTGTTCCCCTCATGGTCTCCTTTCCAGTGTCTCGCGGATCGAATTCACCCCGCCCCCGGCGCCGCATGGCGAGATGTACGCACCTGCCTTCGCGAAGAAGAACACCACAGCCCTCCTGCCTGTTTGTCCTGGGTGCAGTCTGTACGAACTCCCATCCTGTCGCGACAGGTTGAGCACGGGCGCGGGTCGTCCAATGAGTGCGTTCATCGTTAAGCGTGTCGGGAAAGCGGGGAAAGATGGGTATGTGAACTCGAAGTCGGGGTATCAGTTAACGACTTGAAGGGAAGGAGGCGACGACGCCGAATCTGGGGCGGATCGCGGGCGAATGAGGCGCGAACGTGGGGGGAGACGAGGTTAGAGGCGAGGAAGAGGTGGGCTAGAGCGAAGACAGTGCGTGCGAAGGCAAACTAAAAGGACAAGAAGAGACCCTGCGCGCGTCGCAGGCACCGGCCCTTATTAATAGGGCTCGATTTGAACCCAGCCATGAATTGCATTCATCCCCAAGCTGTCCCGCTGGCTTGCGCCCTTGATAGCAGAACCATTCATACGCAGCCTACCCCGATCGAGTGCATCTGCTCGGATCGCCAATCGCCGCTGCTTCACCTTCCCATTTGCGCGCTCAATGGCCTGGACTTGGGCTGATGTGGACCGTCGGCTCGCGCGAGAACTCAGAAGGCAGGTTCAGAACTTGAGGGGCCGCTGACAAGGGCGACCTTAGAAGACGCTGTCCAGGTAGTAGGTAGGGCTTTGGGACCGGCCTGAGGATGCAGGTGCACAAGGCGGGCGACGACGTCTCGGAACCGGGGGGTAGATATCAGTGTGAGAGTGGGGTTCCCCCGACCCGGTATAGGTCGGGAACATACAGGAGCGCGCGTGGGGCGCGAATTCGAGAAGGAGACGTCTGCGGACAGCTGCATCTGCAATCTCTCCGGGCCGGAACCTCGTTAGTACCTGCGCCTTCCTTCTGTGCCACGAAGAGGGCCCTCATATCGTTCACCGTCGGGGGCAGCGATCATCGCGGGATGTAGGCGCGCGTTCTTTATAGAGAAGGAGCGGAGAGACGCGCGCTTCAGAGGCGTGTCGAGGGTGGTGGGCGACACGCGAGATCAGGACGCCGGATTGAGACATCAGTACCGCGTACGCCCCCCCGTAAGATCGCAGCCACCCATCGTACAGGCGCAGAACATCGCAGAACATCGCATACAAGCCGAGCGAGCGCGAGTGCCCCACAACGTGTGGGCCTGCTGGACGGATGGATGTCTCGGTCTGCCGCTCGTGTGCGCGTTCGGAAGCCGCCGTATAGCATACGCGGGACCATTCAATACACGCATAGCGACTTCGTACCTCTTCTTCCACGAAACGGCTCGGTCGATTGATACTTTGGCATACTTCACAGCATCTGAGACCGCGTAGGGACGAGAGGTTTGCGTGATATATTGTTCTGGATCAGGATGCGCAGCGCGAGGCGTGTGTCGCGGGCTAGCGGGCGCCACCTGATGCGCACGTCCGAGTCGCCGGAAGATTCGGCTTTCGCCATGGACGAGCAGACGGGCCGTACACGGGCGCTAGAGCCTGCACCTGAGAGCTAGAAGACACCGTATACATAGCGTAGGAAGCTGGAGGAAACAAGGGCATCTCCACGACGTGTACCCTCGAAGCGCAGCAGCAGTTCAGCGCGACAGAAGGAACAGGGCGACGACGCACATGCGAGCCGCTGACAGGATGCAGAAGTCGTCTGCGCGCTAGACCGAATCCGAGCATGTTTGTTGCGTCGGCGGCCATGCGCCACGATGACGGACGCGCGCACCCCATGCTGGAATCGACGTGCGCGAGCAGAAAAACATCATGACAGGAGACAAGCAGATCGGACAGGTCTACGCCCCCTGCTACACCCCCTCAAAGAGCTCGGCGGCCACTCAATGATTGCCGATATCAGATATCGGTCCTAAAGAATTTTCAGAAACCGCCTGCCCAGTGCCGGCGCCTGTTTGTGCGAGGCGCATCCCTCGGACCCTCGGAAGTTTGCAGGCATTCGTACACTGCTCTCGCAGGTTCCCGAGCGCATGGAGCGTGGCGTGGGCTGCCACAGAGGAGCGTAGATGGCCCATCGAGCCCGTAGCTCTTCGTGCGCATCCCGAGGGCCAGAACGGCACATAATAGGGATGGTGCTAGAGGCCTGGGTCGTGAGAAGTCGGCGCCCGCGCCTGTATAGCCCCTTCGAAGACATAGTCGCCCGGCGCGATGCGCCATCGCGCTCTGTGACTCTGGTGATACCCTCCTGTGATTTTGGAGCACTGTGCGCCGCAGATACACACCGCCCGCCCGTATGCCCCGCCCGCCCGAGGATGCCCCTGACAGAGTACGCTTCTCGCCACGTCGGCGCGGTCTTGTGAGGCGTTCTTACGTTCTATGATGTTCGCTCTGCGTCAAGTACGCCCGGCCGTATCCAACTGCCTGTGAAAGTGGTGAACGGGGGCGCAAACTGGCGGAAGGGGGCGCGAGAAGAAGATGTGTATACATACGCATTATGTACTCGGCGCTAACGGTGGGGGCGCACCTGCCAGAGGTGCTAGAGCTGTGGTGTACGAGAGTGTACGGCGCCTTGGAGACCTGCGTCAAAGCGATGTTGAGTTGGTGGCGGGCGCAGAAGCTCAGGGGGCAGACGGTTACTGCATGTTCTTAATGGGCGGGCTCAGCGAATCCATGCAGAAGAGAACCTTGCGTGGTACCTACTGAGATCTCTATTCCCGGCCGCGAGAAACGGCAGAGAAGCTCGAAGAGGCCGGACGAAGGTCATCTCGCGGGACAGGAAGATTTATCGCCGTGTTTGTGTGAATGTGTTGAACGATAGATAGCTGGAAAAGCCTCTATGCTCGGGCCCAAACATCGATAAAGAACAAAGTTTTAAAAAACCAGTCGACTCGCCTGCGCGTCTGTTTGCAGCAGTACAGGAGCGCAAAACCCTTAAAATCGGAGTCCGCATGCCTGCAGCACCGTTAGATATGCAAGGGACCAAAGGCGATCGGATGCTGAAAGCGATGCCGGTGCTCAGCGATACCGCTGCGTGCCCCTCGACGTGCGCCCAGGAAGGCATGCGTGCGAAGAAGGGTGCCTTCGTATGATGCCTGCGGATGGCCCACGGGTCACCGGCTGATGCAGCCAGGATGCAGCCTTGATGAAGTCAATCGCGCGTACCAGTGGACCTGGGTAGCTTGGCGTTGTAGGCGGATACAGGAAGACATACAGGAAGATGAAGGACAGAACGCGATCTGTAGTTGCAGGAAAGCAGTTGCCGAATGCAGCCAGCAGGACGTTGGCGAGAAGAGCAAAGATCTGTAACGGGGTTATTCAGTGATGTGGGGTAAGAGCGGCCGAAGCATCCTGCAAAATTAATGAGGGCGCGCGACTCAGGGTACGGTCTGCGGCAAGCGCGCCAGAGGGCTGGCGGGGAGGACAAAAGGATTACATAAATTGTTTAGTGAGCTGGGACATTTACGCAGACGGCTTGTCGAGGAGGTTGTTGGAAGTGGGACCTTACAAAATTGAGGATCAATAGTCACGACGTGTAGCTTGACGTGTAAAGCTGCAAGGTTTAGTAGGCGATCAAGGTTACCGCGTAAGGAGACAAAGACACACCGGAAGGATTGATGAACTTCGACGACAGTCACTTTTCATCTCCGTCAGGTCTTGTAGCGATGGGCTCATGGGCGCGCAAGCGTGCATGTACACCCTAGAAGTTAGTGTATGCAGAACGGGCTCGCGCGTAGCTACCCCTGCATTCGAGTGTCAGCAAAGTGAGCGCAGCGGAGACTGTAGAATTACGGGACAGGAACATTGGTGACACTTACATTTCGACGACCATGACCTATCGGCCTCGCTGAATGGCGCGAGGAAGACTGCGATTCGGAAAAGCGGGACAACGAGATGCATCTTTGCATAGACAATGCGAGCATACATTTCGCGTGATGTGCACATAGCTGTTAAGGTCAAAAGAGCAGGCATGAGGTACGATCGCCGATAAAACGATTCGCAAGACTCAAAGTTTGATTCAAAGTGAAAGTCGGCCAAAGTCAACATGGATCACGTGCCGGTAAGAGCTGGAGACGAACGACCCAACGAGGTTGCCACCATTTGCCAAGAGTGATCAAGAGCGTCATTGGCCGGCATGTCGGTAGTTCAGAAGACTGGGCAGCCGTACAGCGGACGGCCGTTCGGCGTTCGTCGCTGCATGATCTCTCGAGCTTTGTTCGCGTATCTTCTGGAACTTGCCCGCAGGGCCGGCCGCTCGGCTTGGAGGTCAATCGAAGGCAAGGAGGGCTCGGAGGGGCTCGGGCGCAGGAGGTTGCCATCGATTTGAGTCCTTTGAGCCTTTTGAGGCCCTGGTCGAGGTTTCCCGATGCGAATTTCCAAGAAAGGATCGGCGCGGCGGTTCGAGTCGGCCGCGGGGTCCTCGAGTCACGTTCTGGCGCGTGGAAAATTAGCGCTCCAGACTGCACTGCGCGCCCCCTTGCGGGCCTCGTCCAGACTGCCTGTACTCGCGCCCGGAGGCGTTGGGTAGCGCACTCATGCAGCCCACGTGAGCTGGGCCCGCCCAACGCACGGACGGAAGAAGGCCAGGCCGCTGGGCGCGGGGGCGGAGCGCGGTGTACGCGACTCGCCAGCGCTGATATCATGGCGGATATGACAGACGTCATTCAAATGCTCACGTGGAACGCCCAATAAAACATCGATGGGCCGAAGCCACCGCTCAGTATTTTCCATCTCCTCCTCCTAACATCCACGACATAACAAACATGGGTCTCCTCGATATCGTACCTGTGCGTGCAGAGCTCGTCGTCGTCGTCGGGCTCGTTGCTGACCGGGTATTCGTCCGTGTAGGCTGGTGTTGTCACGGGCGACAACGTCCGCAAAGTTTTCGACTATGCCAAGGAGCACAAGGTGCGTGCGATGGGCACCAGATCCAGGATGCGAGCTAACAGAGCATCTCTAGTTTGCTATCCCGGTACGTTGACGCGTGTTGCGTTGCTCGATTACAGTTTACCGACTAGCAATGATATGACAGGCATTCGTGAGTCTCCTACCGCTTCTTTCCTTCCATCGCGCTCACAAGTGAACAGAACGTAACCTCCTCATCGACCGCAAATGCCGTCCTTGAGGCCGCAAGGTCAGCGATCTCGTCCATCGCGTCGATTTACGCGACTGAACTCGCTTCAGGGATATCAAGTCCCCTGTCATCTGCCAGGTTTCCCAGGGCGGCGCTGCCTACTTCGCCGGCAAGGGTCTCCCAAATGACAAGCAGCAGGCGTCCATCACTGGTGCCGTCGCCGCTGCCCACCACATCCGCATCGTCGCGAAGGAGTACGGAATGTGCGTCGTGCCTTTGTCAATCGCAACGCGTTCGCCTCCATACTGACACGACCTCGCTCCAGCCCCGTCATCATGCACTCCGACCACTGCGCGAAGAAGCTGCTCCCGTGGTTCGACGGCATGCTCGCGGCCGACGAGGAGTACTTCAAGGTGCACCAGGAGCCCCTATTCTCCTCCCACATGCTCGATCTCTCCGAGGAGAGCAAGGAGGACAACATCGCGACCTGCGTGAAGTACTTCAAGCGCATGGCGCCAATGGGCCAGTGGCTCGAGATGGAGATCGGCATCACCGGCGGCGAGGAGGACGGTGTCGACAACTCGAGCGTCGACAACAACAGCTTGTACACGCAGCCGGAGGACATCTGGGACGTGCACAGCGCGCTCGCGGCCGTGAGCCCGAACTTCAGCATTGCCGCTGGCTTCGGTAACGTGCACGGTGTGTACAAGCCGGGCAACGTCAAGCTCCGCCCCGAGCTCCTCGGGAAGCACCAGGCGTTCGCGTCGGAGAAGCTTGGCGGCAAGACCCCGCAGCCTTTGTACGTTCACTCGTTATTTACCATGGTATGATTGCTCACTCACGGTGCGTAGGTACCTCGTCTTCCACGGTGGCTCTGGCTCGTCGAAGGACGAGATCGCGACGGCCGTGACGAACGGCGTGGTGAAGATGAACGTCGACACCGACACCCAGTTCGCGTACCTCAAGGGCATCCGTGACTTTGTCCTCAACAAGAAGGACTACCTGATGTCCCAGGTCGGCAACCCGGAGGGCCCGGACAAGCCCAACAAGAAGGTGCGTCTCTTTGATGCGTACTGTGACTGACACCGTGTCTGACGATTTGCATAGCTCTACGACCCGCGTGTCTGGGTGCGCGAGGGCGAGAAGACGATGAGCGTCCGTGTCAAGGAGGCATGCACCGACCTCGGCAACGTCGACCGCATTTAAGCCGTCATGTACGCCGCGTCTAAACCGTGTGTATACCCTCTGCTCCGGCCGCGACACGATGTATCTTGTATCAACACCCTATAGAGTAGCGTAGGAAGTGAAGCAAAGAAATGTATAATGTGTAACGATTTGCATCCTCTTTCGGTGTGAGACTATGTCAACGCGGAAGGCGGCGAGCTGAGTAGAAGGCGCCTTCATGAAGGACGCCTTGACTAACAGTGTTTGTGCAGCTCCCGTGGAGAGGAAGAGTAGGACGCGGTTGCTTGTCAACGTCGCCTTCACAATGTTACCAGGCGCCTGTTGTTTTGTGTTGTCAGAACTCGAATATGTCAGAGGGTCGGCTGGTCGGACCGGTCGAGAATCACGCGCAACCTCCGAATCGCAAGCTTCCCCGCGCCGGCTTGCCACCTCCCCCTGCCGGTCCTCCACTCAGCGTACCGGCGTTTTACATCCAGCGCTCTCCTTGTCTTTGACCATCACTATCGCAGACTCTCTCGTAGCAGCCGGAAGCACAGATTCCATCCCAACCTCTACACCTCGAAGGACATCCTCGCAGTCTCCATCTCACACCATGGTTCTCGTAACGCCCTTAACGAAGCTACTGGGATCCGTGTGTGCGTATCCTCTCAACTGTATCCGAGAGAAGAGCTCATCTTACCGTAGGCCGCTCGTGCAAGGGGGGATGCAATGGTAAGAGACCTGTGCTGAGATCGCAGTCCAGCGCTGTGGCCGCAGGTCGCTCACGACCATGTAGGGTCGGTGTTCCGAGTCTCGCTGCTGCTGTCTCGGAGGCGGGGGCGTTAGGTGGGTGCTATTACCACACCGTACGGGAACTGGTACTGATCGCCCTTGCTTTCTCCTGTACGAACCCGCCCCTCCTCGACGCTGTGACCAAACGTCCAATCAACGCCTCCTTCATCCTCCGCTTCCTCTGCTTCCCCTCTTTCCCCTCCACGCCTCCGTGCTATCCTACGCTTGCTTATCTGGTTTCTCCCGCCACACGATCTTCAGGCATCCTCACCGCGCTCACTCAGCCGTCGCCCGACGCATTGCGCGAAGCGATCCGCGAGACGCGCCGCTTGACCTCCAAGCCGTTCGGCGTGAACATCACCCTTCTACCGACTATCAATCCTCCGGACTACGAGGGGTACGCACGCGCGGCAATTGAGGAGGGCGTCAGGATCTTTGAGACGGCGGGCAATGCGCGTGAGTACTGTTTGCTGCTTCGTGCTCTGTTCCACCTATGTTTCTGCGTCGTTCTGCTGGGCGCTGGCCTTTTCCTGTGCGCTGGCCATCTCCTCACCCCGGCATCGCTTGCCTGCCTCCGTTCCCCCTTGCCCATATCATACATTCTCGCGGGCGGCGGAAATTTTGGCACGGAGATACACTGATGGACTGTATATGCAGCTGGCCCTATGGGGAGGTTTCTGAGGAGCAAGGCATGCTGACGGGTCCTTTTCATCTTTAGCGGGTGCGCTCATCAAGTTCTTCAAGAGCCAGGGCTGCATCGTGATCCACAAGTGCACGACCATCCGGCACGCGAAGGTAGGCAATCCCCAGCTCGGGCTCGGACTTTCACAACCCAGAACCCCGGCTTGAATTTCCTTCTCAAACAGCGGCGTGGCTGAACTCCTTTGTAGAGCGCGGAGAAGCACGGTGTCGACGTGTTGAGCATCGATGGGTTCGAATGTGAGTTCCTGCAATACCCTCTTCGCCGAACAATTATGTTGATGCGATATGGCAGGCGCGGGACACCCGGGAGAGGAAGATGTCGGTGGCTTGGTTTTGGTGAGTGCGGTCTGGCGCTTTGTGCATCAATATTCTGACCGGTCGTCACGCATAGCTGGCGCGTGCGGCGCAAGAGCTGAAGATCCCGTACATTGCATCGGGAGGCATTGCGGACGCGCGGGGCGTCGCGGGCGTGCTGGCGCTGGGGGCTTGTGGGGCCAATATGGGTGCGCCTGGCCAACGCCTTGTTCAGTCAAAGACACGGCTAACACGGAAGGTTAGGAACGCGGTTCATGTGCACCGTCGAGAGGTACGTACCAAGGGGGAGCTGACTTTGTCTGTGTCGTGTTATTGACTGTTCATTTCGCGCAGCCCGATCCATCAGAATATCAAGAACAAGATTGTGGAGTCGAAGGAGCAGGATACGGTGCACATATTCCGCACGCTGCACAACACGGCGCGGGTGTTCAAGAACAAGGTGCGTGGGCTAGACTGGCAACAGTCATTGAAACCCCGCCATAGTATACGGCGGACACAAGGCTTACGGGTCTTTAGGTGTCCATGGAAGTCGTATCCATCGAGCGCAAGCCGGGCGGCGCCAAATTCGAGGACGTGCGCGAGTTAGTTTCTGGGTTGCGCGGGAAGAAGGGGTACGAGCTGGGTGATCCGGATTATGGGGTGAGTGGCGTCGCTGTGTCTACTCCTTATGCTTGAGTTTGCTTTATGTGCTCGATCTACTCCATGTCCTCGATGTGCTGACTCGGCTTCGTAGATCTGGAGCGCATCCCAATCCATGGGTGTCATCAACGACATCCCGACTTGTCAGGACCTGGTGGGCAGGATTGAGAGGGAAGTGGAGGATATCATCGGCGGGTTGAGCAAGGTGGTGGTCAAGGCGAAGTTATAGAACGTGCGTATTCTGCAAGGACAGGCGCACGTGTGTGTATCTCACCGTGCCGTCTGTAACGATTGTACGACGAATTATCCTGTGACATTGCCGACTATATCCTACTCTCTCAGTCTGCCTCGGGGTCGCGTGGCTGAATATGTCGACCATCATCAAACAAGCTTTCGAACGGCAGCAAAGCCTGTCGAGCAGACACAACATACGCAAACACGTTGCACTTTTCGTGCTCGGAAGTTCCGACTTGATTCTGGGCATTGTAACGCTCCAATCTTCGTAGAAAAGATGAAAAAAGACGACGCCTGCAGGATTCGAACCTGCGCCCTCAAAGAGGAAGAGATTTCTAATCTCTCGCGTTAACCACTCCGCCAAAGCGCCTTGTAACGAGTGAAGAGTAAATGTTTGTCGTTGTTTCTCCGCGTTGTCACATGCGAGGAACAAGCTTTGACACGTGGCGCGAAGCTTCCTTCTTTGGTTCTTGTGCCCGCTTTGGGCATGCCTTGTCCTAGCTTGTCCTGAACCCCATATGTGCATAAAGGAAAACCCGGATTCTGCCCGAATGACAGTCTGTCTGTATATAAGCATCGTGGTTATGGACACACACAGACTCCCATACGACCAAGTCCCCCGAATCATACGGCGTGCAGGACACGTCTTGTCGCTCAGCGCATGTGCAGCATAGCGGGAGGATGAACGAAATACATCATTACAATGTGCGTTCGCTTGCTCTTGTGTCATAACATTTGCTAAGGGATACCCGTAGCGTTCGAACGCATCAGCGACATCGACTCGATATGCTCAGTCGCAGACGCTCGCTGGCCGTGCCTTGCATCCGCAGCTCAACTGGTTCGGTCAAACTGGTGCATGGCTCCCTCCGAACTCTGCGGCGTTGAGAAACACAGGAGACGTATCATCAGGCGATCCGCGGCCAGCGAGTGGGCAACTCTACCGTACAAGCCATGCTGCTCAGCAAGAACATCATGCTTCATTACCATGTTATCACTCCAGCCCCCACGTTGGTATAACTCCCCGACAGGATCAGCGTCGTACGAATACCGCCCTGCAAGGAAATGTTGTCGATGCGCAGAACACTTCTCCGACTCAATTTATGGTGCCGGACGATGGATATTATCGGCCGTGGACAATGCCCTCGTCCGCCTGCGATCCCCCAAGGTTGGACGACAAAAATCTTCCCCCCATCAGTCGACTTCCAGCAGAGCTTCTATCCCTCATTCTCCTGCATGTTCCCTCCTCGCAGCTGTGTATGGCGACGCTAAGTCCTCGCGCCACGCCGCTGGTTCTCAGCCATGTATGTGGTCATTGGCGGGACGTCGCCATCGGTCTTCCTGCCCTCTGGCAGCGACTCGCGCTGGGCGTATGTTCTCGCAAGGGCAGACACCAGCACCTCGAGCTCGCGAGAACATACGTTCATCGAGCGGGCGGCCAGCGACTGTCCATTCACTACTACGACCTGGACTACTACAACATCTCCAAGAACTTTCATCGAGTGGTGACCGCGGGTCAGAAACTGCCGATTCCGTCGTTCGGGGATCGCTGCTTCTGCACCCTTGACTTCGTCATGGAGCACATCGCGCAGGTCGAAGTCCTACACCTCACTATCGGGCATTTGTCTTGCCATAGACTGTCCTCTATACGCGCAGGAGCGGCGGCCACGCTTCGGGACCTTCAATTGCATTTCATCGAAGGCGGCGAGCAAGTGTCAACGGTGTCACCCCTGTACTCCTCCGCTCCGCTGTTGCGCAAACTAGACTGGACTGGAGAGCTGGGTATATGTCGCATTCCTGCTCCCAACGCCGTCCCGTGGTCGCAACTGGTGGTCGTGCACTTCGAGGAGTCGCCCATCGGTCATGATGCATTTCTGAACATCATGGCGCACGGCGGCATTCTCAGCACCATATCCGTTCGTGTATCCCACCTAATAGCCCCAACACTTCCGCGTTCCGATATGGTCTATCAGGATACGCTGGTGGAACTTAACGTATACAGCGACGGTCCGCTTGACGAGGTTTTTGGACGGCTGTGGCTGCCTTCTCTCCGTAACCTCTCCATCGAGGCGAAGGGTCGTCACAGCGATAGATGGCCATTTACCGACGCGCGCACACTGCAACAATTTCTGTCTAGAATATCCTATGGTCTGGACTCATTCAGTATGTGGCCTAGCGGCACTCTTGACGAAGATACCCTCCTCCCAATCCTGGCTCTTCCGCAGATGTCGACTCTATCGTCCTTCGATGCGCAAATTCCTTACATCGGCGATCCTTTCTTCCGACAACTACGACCAGCGCGAGATAACATTGTCCCGCTGATGCCGCATCTGAAGAAACTCGTTGTAGGCGAATGCTTGACGAGCGATGGGGTCATCGCACGCATGCTCCGCTCCCGCGTCAAGTACTCCTACCCCCTTCAGCACTTTCAGGTCCAATTCAAGCGCTCAGAGGAGGGCCAGCACATACTGGATGCTGCGCTACTACGACAGCTGGAGGCGATGGGCTTCGTAGCACGAGACAGCTACTGAATTTTCATGCTGTCCATAATTGTAGTGATACATCATACATAGTTGATAAATAGGACATTGTATGCGACAATGGGTCACTGGATGACGAGAATGCTCACTACGTGGTGTTTCCCGTCCACACAACGCAGTCCGTGTTCCCTATCGCCAGTTTGATGACGGCTTCCAGGTGCGCTGCCCTCGACACGCGATACCAGTCGTCAGTTGATGTGATGACGATGTTGCCCCCTCGCTTGACGCCGGTTCGTTGGAGAAAGTAGAAGTATTGAACCTCGTCAGCCCAAAGATGGTGGCTAAAGTCCCGAGCATATTCGACCTGCAATAGAGATAGGGTGCGAGCCCGAAGGACGCTCAAAACGTCACCGATGCGAACGTCGGTCTTGGCGATGACCAATGACATCACGAAAATCCCCGAACGCGGGCGTGCGATTGTAAGCGCTTGCAATCCCACGCTTTCGGCTGCAAGCTACGTTATCGCATCAGTTCGTATGTATGCGTATGTCTGTAGATAGCGTCAGATTTTGCAAGGCCAGCATGCCGCATGTATGCCGCTAGTATTCCGCTTGCAATCCATTGTCGTGCAAACACAACAGGTAGCACTGCTCCTTATAGTTGACGAATATTCATCTTACTTGCCAATGCATAGCGGGTACTCAATCAATGCCATTGCTGGATATTGCGGGATAAATGTCACTAAAAATGACGATAATATATTGCAGAGCTATGCTAGACTACAACTACATGGTATACAACGAACCTGCGCATGGGCAGCCACACACAGATACCACATCCATCACCTGATCACCTTCTCGCGCCGGCAAACCATCCTCGGAAAAGACAAACCATATCAGCATTAGCTGACTACTTACCGTACGAACACAAGCGTCAATCACAACTACATGAAACATTAGCAGATGACCACACGTAAATATGTGGGCAACTTACAACGAAACGATGAAGCCCAGCTGCGCCGCGCATACACACGATCGCTGACATACGTAAGCAGAGGCAAGGCTGCCGTCAACGAGCACTCACTTAGTTGAGGGCGGAAGCCGCAAGAGACAATGACTTAAAAGGCATGGCAACGACTACAAGGCCTATACCAGACGATCGGGCGGCCCGACTCGCAGTCGTAGCACAATCTAAACAAGTAATGAGAAGAGCGGGCAAAGACTGAGCACGGCAGACGTACATCAAACTGTCCCAGTGTAAAGCGAAACCCGACTTGAGCGAGCACCTGCGCCGCGGGATTCGCTAGCGTAAACCAAGGCCGTGATGAAGAGGCCGGCTGCGTACAGCTTTCGCATACTCGAGAAGTACAACTCGGGCGGCGCGAAGACACTAACAGGGGTGTGAGGGGAGGGCGAGGGAAGGGCAGGGGCGGCGAGTGTCCTACGAGGCGAGACGGGGTTGACAATGTCTTTATCGTCCGGGCGTCGACTTCGAAAGCAATCAGCGCACAGTCAAAGATGGCTGCCGTTGGCACGCACTATCGGACTCGTCTCGTAGCTTGCAGGCGTGCATTCCCAGCCGTGCGACGAACTTCCTTCAACATGCCCTGGCCCGAGCTGCCTTCAACACCGCGGTTGCCAGCGCTACGCCGGGCAAGGATCGTGCGTTGGAGACGCGGTCATGTTTCCACGATGGAGCAACGGCGGAATTCAGGCCAGAGAGGCCACCGCTTGATCGACAACGGTGGGGGGAAGCAGGGAACAAAACTGTTGGGACGCGACCGTTTTGAATGTCCGCCCACCTTTGTACGTGCTTGTTTGTCAACGAGAGTGACCACGTGATCTGAATCAGACGCCGCGTCGTGCGGCGGGCTGCTCCGGCGCTGCCCCGCGGGTAAGCACCTGCACGTACTGGGGCGGCGGTCCACGTCCACTGCTGCCTAAACACAACATTGGCGCGCTAGCTGCGAAGGCGGCGGTACTCTGGAGGGTTTGTCCCTAGTAGTAGTGGGCTATCTACTTACCTACGCCTGATTAGCGGTAGGCAATCAGTGCACAATAGCATGAAAGCTCATGCTGGCATGGCGTGGGGTTGCCAGCCGATTGCAAGCGATTTTGTGGAATTGGAAGCCGCCCCGTCGCCGGCGTGGGATTGCAATCGCCGTTTTCGGTTACAATCACATTCGAGCGTTCCGGGATTTTCGTGATGGACTCGAGCTTATGAGCCTGCACTGTCGTCCAGCCCTCGCGGCTTCGTCCCACTGAGTCCGCGGTAAGGCATGCAAAATACGTGTGTTGCAAATTGGGCGCGCGTCGCAGGATGCTGTAGAGGTCGTTCACCGAGATCGGCTCTGTGACATCCAGGCTCCAGAGCTTCTCCCACGTTTCTACGACGGAAACGATGCAAACGCCACCGGGGCGCCTGAAGGATGCAGGCTGGCTGATAATGACGCGACCTTCTTCTGGCCTCTGCCAGCCCATACCTGCATCAGTTATGTTCATGTCCGTATGCGGGGTCTGAGCCGCATAGCTCGTCGCCTCTCCATCCACAGCGGCTGGTAGGTCGGCAGGCTTCTCATGGACAGCGACATCAGCCTTAGGTGCGTGAAGGGTTTGAGGCAAAGTTGCCGAAGGAGACTGCACCACATATGGCGCAGGCGAGGGTTCAGGCGGAGACATGTGCGTGGCTTGCCTGGCTGATTTCCTGTGTGGTCGGGCTCGACGGGGCGCGTACGGAGAAAACGACGCATAAGGAGAAGGTTGGATTTGCGGATCTTGATTGTTGTACGACGCCGGAGGGGGAGCTTGCGCTTGTGCTTGCATCGGACGCTGCGAATGTGCCGGTTGCCTCAATTGTGTCGTCCCACCAGCTGCAGGAGACGCAAAAGGCTCTTCCAAAAGCGGCTGCTGATACTGTACGCCGATATCCCAGGGCGACCAGGGAGAAGCCTCCGGCAGCGGCCTGGGATCCACTCTGGGCGCGTGGGGCGTTGGCGGAGGAGCATCGCTCGCATGAGTGTCATGCTGGGGAGAAGGCGGCGGTATAACGCGAGTTGGCGGTGTATGATACTGTCCATCGGTACGCAGAGCAGAGCGTTGAGGTCCTTGTGGCTGTTGATGCGGGGAGTACTTTAGTGGCGACGGTGGATTTTGATATCGGAATCCTGAGGCGGAATACGCCATACGCCCTCCGCTCGTGGTTCCGTCCATTGGTGGTGTTCCTGGTGCCCAGCGGACGCCGTACATCTGAGGCTGAGGCCGACTCATTGGTGGTCGAAGACGGTCAATGAGTATACGAGAATATAAGGCGTGCCAACAGTGCGTGTAGGAACAACTGATGACGGGTCAGGCCTGGCGGCATTGCCACATACTCAGGGCACTCACCTTAATGAATACGACAAGCACCAGGTCGTCGTCTATAGTTGTTCGCGGAAAGTGTCAGGCTGCGTCGCGGCGTAGCGCTGAATGGCCGGTGAAGTGCGTTGTGGGGCAAGGATCGTGAGTCAGGCGTAAATGGTGGCGAGGTGGACCTCGTATGCGGCACCGGTCTCGTATAAGTATGACCTTATCCTAGATAACATAGCATTATTACTGTTGAGAATGCCGGGAGGAACAACAGGAAGGAAGCACGTCGGACGGAAGGGCCAGAGCATATGATGATTTATCGGGCCGATGTATTGCTTATTGTTCGTTGAGGACTGTCGATTCCCTGTGCCGACTTGCAACGCGAATTGATCACGAAACGGGACAAGTACTAGTAGCATTGAGAGACTCAGATAGCAGGAGCTGCATGAGAAGGCAGTCTAAGAGTTACGGTGTGACATGTGACAGTGTATAATAATTGTTCCCGCTGAGTCGCTTGTCCAAGCAATGTCCAAGCCTGAACCGACCTGAACCCCGTATATGCAACAAGGAGTGCTCGAAGTTCACTCGAATGGCGGTCCCCTAGCATATATGTAAGGACGCTAACCACAGGGTGGTAAAGAAGTCCTATACAAAACTCGCAACAAGCAAAGAACCATCGTCCCACATAGCGCACAACTTTCCCGACGCCGGATCGAAGCAACGACTCCTCCACCATCTACGGCTGACCCCATTGACGGAGAGCCTAACCGCGGATCCAGAAAGTCTCTTCTCGTCATCCTCTGTGTACGAGACATGGATCTTCATATTCTGCTCCCTGCGATACCTCTCGCCTGTATCCACGAAGACATGCCCGGCATCGCATGCCACCATCGCCACTGCGGTGGTCTTGTCTGCGAGCGCTTCTCCGTACTCGGGCACAACGGCGAAATACGCCTCCGCTTGACGCGTGGCTTCCAGGTCTATCCCGAGGACGTACGAGTGCAAGGTGCTCTCCACGTCCTGCTGGCGGGTGCGCACGTGGAACACAAAGGGCTCGTCAGGCGCAGGGCGGAGGGGGTAAAGCAGCAGCTGGTTCTCTCCGATGCACCTGGTCAGCGACGGCCACAGGCGACCGATGTTTCCCGTGGCGTCCGATGGCCATTCATAGACGGATATTTTCGCGCGTAGATCTAGGGCGTCGGTCTCCCCGCTGGCACGAACGACTGCGACAGGATCCGCGAGATCGTAAGGTTTGCCTACGAGTATGCACCTGTTACCAGTGAGGACCATACGCTACACGGTCCTCCATGAGCTGTATATGACGGGCTAGAGGCCAGAAGGCTCACCATATCGCGCGAGTTACCAAACATATGCTCCCACGAAATCCGCCTGTCATGTATGAAATCCCAGACGAACGCATAATTGTTGTCAGCAAATGCCAGGCGCGTGTCATCAAGATAGAAGCGGCTGTTGGGCTGGAGAAGATGGAATAATTCACGCGTAGAGGACACGAGCCGAAACTGAGGGCGTTCGGCCTCAAGGTGGACGTCGTAAACATAAATTCGCCAAGACTCGTCGCGCGACCTGTGAGCGGTTTTCGTAAGTGGTAGGAGAGCTTGAGTACGTGATGTACGTACTCTGCTCTCGCATTCGTTACAACTCTAAGAGCCGTCCCGTTCTTGACAAACTGGTAGGCACTAACGACAGAGTCCATAAAGGGCTTCAATAGACCCGGCTCCTCCCGCGCGCTGAAAGGCAACGTCGCGACCTCTGCAGGAGCGTCGAGATCGACTCGCCAAAGCGCGATATCACCGGAGTATGCAAGTAAAAGCACGTAGCGTCCCCCGGGCAAGAGAAGTATGTCGTGGAAATCGAAACAATCTGGCATTGGTACGGCCATTGGAAAGATGGTCGCCTGACGCGAATGCAGTTTGGGCGGCTTCTTCGATCGCCCGCGCGAGGCAGAAGCGGTCGTCAAAGCGCGCAGGCATCGTCCTGGCGCGGTGGCAAAGCGCTCCAAGTCCTGTACGGTCATCCTTGCTATGGTAGACGGCGACAAGGGCATTCCATGCGCCGTGGCGGTCCTCCGGGCAATGGCTACCCATGACCGAAGTTCGCACGACGCAGCGTTCAGTGCCGTGCACGTCTGTCGTATCATCATCAGAGACCCGAATGTATCGAGGAGCATAACAGATGTATGCTTACTCGCCGCATAGAGAGCACGTCCATCGGAAGCGAAAACCGAATGATGACCTCGACGATTTCCGATGGGAGCTCGAGGAGGCGAAAGACTGCCGGCGTCGTAGAGCTTTTGTCTCGCGTCTTGGAGCGACCCCTTCGTCCTACATCAGAAAGAGTGCGCAAGAGTCTTCTGGGTCGAAGATTCTCGCCGAGAGTTTCCACTGCCAGGCGCATGGCGCGAGCACTGATCTTGACTCAGCGGCGGAGCTGAAAGGGCCACAGAAGGGCCGCGCAGCCCTTGTGCCTCTCAAGATCTGAGGCCTAGAGTGAATGAGAGTGAGGTGTTGTGCTGGATGTTGCGTTGAAGATAAGTAAGACGGAAGCAAGATGGAAGTTGGAATCAACGTGTCGAACCTGTGTCGAACTTTGACGAAGTGCTCGGACGTCGGACCGTAGGCATAGGCCACGTGTAGTCCTGCTCGGCCCGGCCTTGCCTTTACTCAGCCACTCACCGAGTCGCTTGCGTCCGTCCCCTACCACTCTCTGCACCTGTAGTTTCTTGTCAGTGTCGAAAATGTTCGAGAAGGTGCGTCGCAGCTCCCTCTCTCTTACGCAGGACCTTAAACCTCGCCCAGTTGACTTCGTGGTGGTCCCCCGCACCCGCTCCCGCGCCGCCAGCGAAGTTCGA
Source organism: Schizophyllum amplum (assembly GCA_007026445.1). Classification (NCBI taxonomy): domain Eukaryota; kingdom Fungi; phylum Basidiomycota; class Agaricomycetes; order Agaricales; family Schizophyllaceae; genus Schizophyllum; species Schizophyllum amplum. Next base: position 73,059 of record VDMD01000018.1, read on the forward strand.
TCCGACCGACCCGAAGCAGAACCCGCTCAATCCTCAGGGTCTCAAGCCGTGCGTCCAGACTTATGATTCTACAACCCATCTGACGATAACGCTATTGCTGGGTGATGTAGGTGCTGCGCCTGCCCACAGACGAAGCGGGCGCGCGACGACTGCTTCCTTGCGAACGGCCCCGAAGCTGCTGATGGGAAGTGCAAGGAGCTCGTTCTGCAACACGTAGCGTGCATGCGTGGCCTCGGCTTCAACATCTAGATGCCCGTTGGGGCTGCCTTAGGGCCTCATGTTGTAACATCGTTCAGACTATAGATGGTCTCGGTATAATGCAACCCCCTCTCACCGCGCTACCCAGTCGTCCACCTCCCATCGCACCTTGCATTTCCAGCGAATAATTCCAGGCGCGAGTCCGCATCCGTCTCGTTCTGCCCTCATCTTTGGCTAGAGGTGAGTGAGCGCCCTATGGTATGACTGCCGCCCTGACATCGGATCGCTAGATCACTGACCTCCACTCGTTCAGGCTTGAAATGAGTATATAAGCCAACAGCCGCCGGGAGGGGTGAGCACACGAAGCCAGCAACGGCGGTAAGTCTCGTCGAAAATCGATTCGGAGGCGGCACGCATGCAGAAGAGGTGCAAATCGGGTGCAGCCTTCGTTCGTCTTCCATGGGCATCGTGGCAGACACATGGGCTTCACGGCCATAAAATGCCGCGCCCGACCGTAACGTTCATCGTTTGCGTAGCGATGCTGAGGCGCTTACTTGCACTACGCCAATGATGTTCTTCACATGATCAACTAATGGCACGAATGTTTTGTGTGTACCTGCGATATACACAAACATATACATTTCCTTTGGATTGACACAGATCCGACCACTGGGCCTCCCGACTTGATGAATGCTTTGGCGGTTTTATAGCACGGCAGTCTCTTCATAGCCTTGCTTCCAGCAGTGTCTTCTACGACTCCACTTTGGGTGAGTCCTCACCTCACCTCTCCTAAACCTGATTCTAATCTTTCAATTTCGCTCCCGTGCTATTCGTCAAAAGTCTGACACCAGATACTCAGTCTTGTCGTGCAATATGTCTTCTCTGCGACTGGCACGATAGAGCGCGGTCGTCGATAGAGCGGCCCAGACGTTCTTGCACGTGGTGGCGGCGGGGCAATTGAACGCTGATCGCGAGACATTTGGGTGGCAGGCGTCTGACCACCGCTCTGCCGACATTGACGCCGACCAATTTGCACAGAGCCGGGCGTCGCGCGTTGCGTCTTCCCATCATGGCACCGTACGCGTACGCGCTCACTGTGTTGGCGCTCCTCCTCCCACGGCTGCGCAGACATGCGAGAATTATGGCTACCAGAATGGCTCGACATGCGCCTGCCCAGTGGGCTTTGGCGGCGATACCTGCTCAGACATGGCGTGTGGGGGTACAATATACGATGGCGCGCAAAGGCCGCTGGCGACCGATCGTACTGGCTCCTTCACGAACTTGACCGCTTCGGACTGCTCCTGCGAGGATGGATGGACAGGGACAGGATGCAACGTATGCCAGACATCGAGTGCCTGCCAGGAATGGAGCGACGGGTCCTCGACTTCAGTATCCGACTCGATGCCCTCCGCGCAGAACAACACCCTTGTGTGCAACACGCAGTCACGTGTATGGGCGTCCAGCCAGATGAGCTGCAATGTCGAGGTATGTCGCGACATGTGAATCGCATTCCTCCCCTTACGAGGTCCGCAGAACCCGACCTTGCAAGCCATTTTTCCGCTATCCTCAACTTTGAATATTATGCGCACTCTGGACCCCTCATTGTCTCCCGTTCCCAACCTCACGTCGTTCGGCACGTCCATGTCGGTGTACGCGCAGCTCGTTTACGACGGCATAGAGCAGTTCTACTGCACAGCGGACTCTTGCACGCAAAAATACGACAACAGCACGAATGTCACGGATGGAGCTGTCAGAATCTGCAATGCACTTGTCGCGCGAACACGAGCTTTTGCGGCGGCATCTCTGTATCTGACATCACCCAGGTCATCAATTCGCTCAGCGGCGAGCTGGACATTGACTGTGAGGTTCCGGAGTCGTCAGGGGAAGCTGCTTGCTCGTTCAAGCAGAGCATGCTTACCAGTCTGTTCGGCGCGGGCGGCCTTTCGCTCAGCGGATGTCGCTTCGGCGAGTGCGTTCGGCAATATGTCATCGACAATTCTAGCGACTCGTCCGCCGCCGAACAGGATCCAGGGAGCTCCCTTGGTGCAGGTGTCATCGCGGGCCTGGCAGTAGTTGGCGGGCTTGTCGCACTAGTATCCTTCTATTGGCTCACGGGCTTCGGAAGCAGCGCCGCGCCGGCGTGCGGGCCGTTTAGATCCCGGCCCCGGCGGTGTGGGCATCGAGTGGCGCAATGTCTCCTACATTGTGGCCGAAGATAAGCTCGTGCTCGACGGACTGAGCGGCAGCGTACAACCTGGGCAGATTGTGGCAGTTCTCGGACCAAGCGGCGCTGGCAAGACCACTCTCGTCGAGATCCTCGCCAGCAAACGCAAGTCTGGCGATATCAGCAGTACCGTCGCGTTCCCTGGTGCAGGAAACGAGGGCCGTCCTCGCATCGGCTTCGTGCCCCACAAGACGTCCTCCCGCCAATGCTGACGTACGCGAGGCCCTGATGTTTGCGGCGCGCCTACGCCTACCCGAGGCGTGCCAGAGCACGAGAAATACGCCCGCGTGGACGACCTCATCGACCGGCTCGGCCTCACGCGCGTCCGCGACATGCGCATCGGCGGCTCACGCACCCGCGGCATCTCGGCGGCGAGATGCGCCGCGTCAGCATCGGCCTCGAGCTCGTCGGCGCGCCCGACGTCCTCATCCTCGACGAGCCGACGAGCGGGCTCGACTCCGTCTCGGCGGCGCGCATCGCGGGCGTGCTGCGTGACATCGCGCACGATCCCGCGCGACCGACGGCGGTGGTCGCAGCATACATCAGCCGAGCAGCCAGTTGTACCACTCGTTCGACGGGGTTGTGCTGCTCGCGCATGGGAGCGCGCTGTATTCGGGGAAGGGACGGTTTGGGCCGGTGGAGTATTTTGCGGCGAAGGAGGGCGTGGGGGCGTATTCGAAGGGTACAACGTGGCGGACTATTTGTTGGAGGTTGCGAGCGATGCGCCGGAGGGCTTGTTGCGACGCGGCGAGTCGTCTTCTGAGCCGGCGTTGTCTGGAGAAAACAGGCGCGGACGACATCGAGATGCTTGGGGAAGGGAGCAGGCAGACGTGCCAATGGTGGCGACGGTCTTTACCGGCGCTGCGCACGGACTCTTATGCGACAACTTTCTTGACGCAGATGGAGGTGCTGTCAGGACGGGAGTGGAAAGTTCTGCGAAGGTATGTTATTTTTTCCATGTACTTTGCGGACTGGGCACTAATATTGAACAGAGACAAGACCTTGTTTTTGGCCCATATTGTCGTTGCCGCCGTGCTTGGTGTGTTCTGTGGTAATCGCTCTTTAAGTTTCTGGGTCGAGTCCGTGCGGAACTGATTCACGATGACAGGTGGCCTGTATTATCACACAGAAGTCACCATCGCAGGATTTCAGTCCCGCGTTGGTTGTTTGTTCTTCGTGGTCAGTCCTATATCCGGCAAAAACTTTGCTCATCGTCTCATAGCGTCATAGGGTGCCCTCGTGGCCTTCTCTTCACTCAGCGCGCTCTTCAACGTCGTTCAGGCGCGAGAGTTATTTCTGCGCGAGCGGTCGAGCGGATTTTATAGGCGAGTCTCGTTAAGTGAAGGGAGTCTCGTCCGTCTGACATATTACCCAGCCCGACTGCATGGTTGGCGACGCGGGTCCTCTTCGATGTTGTGCCGCTCCGGCTTCTGCCCACGATCATCGTATCGACTATGTACATTCGCTATCAACGTGCATGTAGCAGGCTTTCCTGATAGTTCGCTTGTGCAGAACGTACTGGATGGCGGGCCTCGCCGGCGATGCAGCGCACTTTTTCAAGTACCTTTTCATCCTCGTCCTTTATACACTGGCCATCACGCTCTGGGTTTGTCGTTCCTGTCGTCCGTTCACTTTGCAGCTACTCATCGTCAAACGCAGAACTTCTTCCTCGGCACTCTGTTTGAAAATGGCGGGATCGCGATTCTGCTGTCGGCGTTGTCGGCACTGTATCAGATGACGGTGCGTCGCGTTACTTCTAAGCTGCGATGGTCTTCAGCCTGACCTATGGCCTAGTTCGCCGGGTTCTTCGTCCACCTCACATCCATTCCGCCTGTCTTGCGATGGCTGCAGTGGCTCTGTCCGCTCAAGTATTGCCTCGAGGCGCTCTCGGTTAACGAGGTGGGCGCAGGCCTGATGATAGAAGACTCATTGGAGGGCGTGCCGGTGGATGTGTCCGCGAGTTTGATCATGGAGTTGGTGCGTATGCGACTTGAATGTCTGCGACTGCAGATTGATCTTGGTCTTCCCCATCCTCGCCTCCTTCCACCTCCAGCTCTTTGGGTTTAAGGAAAATGCGTACTATAGAGACGTTCTGGTGCTCTTTGCCTTTGTTGTTGGGTTTGGGATATCGGCGGTCATGGTCGTGTGGTTGAAGGTTCGCGAGCGGAGATGATTGTATGATCAGGTATAGGTACTTATCGGGGCCAGTTGGTACATTGTATGTACTGCAGCAGAAGCAAATAATAAAAGCTTGGGGATCTGGCATGGTCGGGGCTGACAGAAGCAGTCACGCCTGTCATGGCCCCTCGACGAAGGTATGACGTTACGCGGCGCTTGTCCAGATCAGTCATGTACTCAATGCACAGGTTCACTCACTCCGCGTTTCTCGTCTGACCCTCAGCTCTTCTTTCCACTTCCTGTATACATACCCCTCCTGGTTACGATCCCCCTTCCCCTCCACGTCTCTGCAGCCATGAACCCCATGAAGTCCCTCCTCGGGATCGGCGTCGATCGAGATGACTTCAAGATACTCTCCGCTCCGAATATCAAAGGAGTGGCGGAGTATATGAACAGCAAGGATTGTCGGAAGGTTGTCCTTATGGTGTGTGGTATGACGCTCTGGAGGTGTTGCATACTAATGCGATTGAGACAAGCTAGGTGCTGGTGCGTGATGCATGAACTTGCCCGGTCGAGCCTACGGTGAATAGGCGCCAGGCGTAAGCACGCGGCTGGCATACCAGACTTCCGCTCCCCAAGACTGGCGAGTTGCTTAATCAGTGCCTGGTCTTGGAAGTCTAAGCCATTGCACAGGTCTATATGTGAGGATTGTGCGGCTACAGTTGCTGGTGCGCTCACGGACCCCCCAGCACAATCTTGCGCGCCTCAATCTGCCATACCCTGAAGCCGTATTCGACATGAGCTTCTTCCGAAAGAATCCCGAGCCATGTACGCCCTCCCTCCCGTGGTGCGCTATGATCGCTAACGCCTGGGACCCCACAGTCTACTCCCTCGCGCAGGAGCTGTATCCCGGGAAGTACAAGCCCACACTCACGCACGCCTTCATCACCCTCCTGCACAAGAAGAACAAGCTGCAGATGTGCTTCACGCAGAACATCGACACGCTCGAGCGCCTGGCGGGCGTGCCGGACTACAAGATCATCGAGGCGCACGGGAGCTTCGCATCGCAGAAATGCATCAAGTGCCAGAAGCCGTTTGACAGCGAGCTGATGAAGGAGCACGTCCATGCGGGGCGCGTGCCGCGGTGCCAGCAGTGTCGGGGACTGGTCAAGCCGGATATCGTGTTCTTCGGCGAGTCGGTGAGCGGATTTGAATGAAGGAGTTGCATGCGCCAGGGGCCCGCTAACGCGCTTACCAGCTCCGCCAGCGTTCGGAAAGTCCGTACCCATGATCCCGCAGGCTGACCTCCTAATCATCCTTGGGACGTCGCTCACCGTGCACCCCTTCGCTCCCTCGCCTCTATGCCCGGGGAGCTCTGCCCACGCGTGCTCATCAACATGGAGAAGGTCGGCGACATTGGGCGCCGGAAGGACGACGTCGTGCTGCTCGGTGAGTGCGACAAGGTCGTGCGGGATTTGTGTCGCGAGCTCGGTTGGGAAGACGAGCTGGTGGAGCTGTGGAAGGCTGTGCAGGGCGAGGAGGAGCCCGCGGACGATAAGGAGGCAGAGAAGATTGCGCTGAAGGAAGCGGAAGAGGGCAGGAAACGCGCAGAGGAGGAGGCGAGTTTAGTGGCGCAGAAGGCGCAAACGGCTGTTGAGCAACAAGGCCACCCAAGGATGTGGTCGCGGAAGCAAAAGGGAGGACCACGATGTGAATGATCTTGTTGAGGCAATCAACAAAGAATTGCATCTCGGTAGACTACCAGAACCAGGTGGGTTTCGATTTACTGGAATTTTTGACGGCCGACAGACTTATTCAGCCCCAGATAGCGCTGATGGTATAACATCGCCACCTGTCAGTGATGCAGTGCAGATACCGACCATTCTCAACGACGATGAGGACGTTGAGAGGCTGTGAAAGAGAAAGCTGAGGGAAAGTCAGTCGACGCCGACGACGACAGGCGACACGAGGAAGACGGAGAAAAGCCTTTCGACCCGAAGTTGTAAGTCCATGTAAAGAGTGTACTTGTTCCTGTAGTTGTATCCTATGTTTTCCTATGTATCCGTTATAACTGCCGTACCGTGGGCCCGGCCGCCACACTGAACGCGCGGCCACGTGCCCTGACGCGGCTGATGACGGTCTCGTGATCGCGTGTTCGTGCTCGCCACGGGTTGTTCTGCACAGTCACGTACCTCCTCCCTCCCCATTTCCACCGTCCCGCCTTTTCGCGCGCCACTGCCAACTCAGCCTGTTGAGCGGACAGTGCTCGCTCGTCGCGTTACCTTTATCCAGCGACCTCCTGCTTTCTGCGCCATCGCAGAGTCACCCCAACTAGAGATCCCCCCCGGCCTGCGTCGATAAGCGCTCGATATGCCAGCTCACGACAGAGACAGCGAGTACTCCGAGTCTACAGGCGACTCTGAGGAATCTTACCCGGAATCAGAGAGCCAGGCGGGCCAGTCGGACGAGCAGGACGACTCCGTAGTCCCATACTATCTCGGACATTACTACCTCCAGAACTGCCTCGGCGCTGGTTATTCCGGTATGTTGTGGATCTTATTAGCGCGGCACTCGCTGATGCGCGGCGTGCTTAGGCTCCATATACCGCGCCGTCAATGTACACCACGGACACGAGGTTGCGCTGAAGGTGCAGGACGTCAATCACGAATGTCCGACCAATCGATATGAGCGCGCTTTCTATCCCCTGCTGCAGGGTGGGGTGGGCATGCCGAAGCTGTGGGAGTGCGGCGTGCAGCGTAGATGGGATTGGCTCGCGATCGATCTGCTTGGGCCCAGCTTGGACAACCTCTATCGCAAACACGGCAAGGGCATGCTGGATCTGCGCACCGTTTGCTCCATTGCGATACAACTTGTGCGTTCTCGGTTTCCTGCTCCAGCCTGATACGCCCTGACGAACTTTTGACAGATCGACCGCCTGGAGTTCATGCACGCGAAAGGCATCTTGCATCGCGACATCCAGCTGGGCAACTGCACGGTCGGACTGCACCCGAACGAGAAAACCATCTACATGATCGACTTCGGGTTTTCCAAGCTATACATCGACCCCAAGACGCGGCGTCAATACCGGAGAGCAAGAAACCGCGAGACTTTATCGGCAACTACTGGTTCAGCTCCGTCGCCGTCCACTGCCGCGGGAAGGGTGAGTGGCACTTTCCGGCGACCTTTCCCTCGCTCATAGCGCACAGTCCTTCCCGCCGCGATGACATGGAGGCCGCGGCCCTGATGCTCATCCACCTGCTCACGCCCAACGGGCTGTCGTGGACACGGAACGGCGTCCCAAAGACGGACGAGGCGCACAACCGGCTGAAGCAGGAGAAGAAGAACGCTCGGCCAGAGGACCTCTGCCGCGGACTGCCAAGCGAGTTTGAGGAGTTCCTACGGTACTGCAGGAGACTAGCCTTCGCAGAGCGGCCGGACTACCAAATGTGGAAGGACGAGTTCCAAGCGCTTGCTGACGAGCGAGGCTTCGGGGACTGCTCCGAATTTGAGTGGCCCCCACGACCTGTTACAACGGTACGTCGCCTTGTCGATGCTCTGAGTACTCACCCGCTAAGGGACCTTGTGTAGGTACAACCTCGTGTCATTGCGACGCCACGCCGTAGCCTGGCACCACCACCGCCGGATGAACTGGACAACATCCTGCGCGGTCTGATGGATCTCAACTTGGGGAACACTGAGCGGCCTGTCCTTGGTGACCGCAAGAACATACAGCGCGCAGCACAGAACGCGGCGAAGAAGTCGACCGCGGGCCCCTCCGACGTGTCCGGCGGCGGCGTCGTGTACATCAAACGGCGCGCGCCCGCGGTGGGGGCGCAGTCCAAGGCCAACCTGCTCAAGCAGCTGACGGCGGAAGTGGGGCGCGCGGCGGACAACGAGGCGCTGGCGGAGCTGGTGTCGAGGTTTATCGCGGCCCTGAAGTGCAACAGCTCGCGGGCGCTGACGAATGCGGCGTTTGAGTTTTTGGACGCCCTGCAGAAGCAGCTGGCGGACCCTCTGTGTTCGTGGTGCCGATGAGGTACGTGTTTGTGTGGTAGTGGTGGGGACGGGATGCTGACGCGCGGAAAGGACATCCAATGCGCGGGGAGTCGCGAATCCCTGCAAGACAGGCAGAGCTCGCAGGTCAAGCTCGGGGTCATGGCGCGGTTGAAGCACGATGTACACAATGCCGGAGCAATGGCGCGCTTGCGACCATGCTAGATGACTTTGGCAAGGCTACGGCGAAGACAGCGGGTCGTACAATAACCAAGGTATGTTTCATGGTGATCCGTGATGCAGGTGAACAATGCTGAGTGCGTTTTGCAGGACGGATTCGCCTTCCTGGAGGGGTTATCCGAACGCCTCAAAGCTACGCGGTAAAACACAATTCGGTAAAGTACAACCTGTTCCACTCTAAGTACAATCATGTTCGACTCGTATACACTATATCTACGCTATTTATCTACTCCATATTGCTGCACTGGACGATTTTCTTGACTGCAGTACTTCTTGGCTTTCCCTCATCCTACTCGTGTACTCTGTATTGGTCGTTGTAATTCATCCGCCATGGTCGGAGGAGTTGTATCGGTTTTCGCGTTGTGTCAATTTGTTGAAGCTACCCGCTGCACTGATGCTGTTGAACGCCGTACGCTGGCGACTCGATGCATCTAGACAGGGGCTGGGGCGGGACTGTCGTCAGGGAGTGGCGCGACCGCCTTGTCGGTGACGGCGTCGGACGGGGCGGTGGCCATGGGACTGATGCCCCAAGGCGGGGAGCGGCACATGCCGAAGCCATTAAAACCCCAACGAATTGGAGTTGGAGGCAGCGCTGGGCTTGCTTTCTGCGGCCACCGTACTCCCCTTTCTTCTTTCCTTCATCTTTCTTTCCCTTTACTTAGACGGCGAGCACTTGGATCCCTGGATTGTTTGCTAGAGAACAAAACCATGTCGGACGACAAGTTCATCACCGCGGAGCAGTCCACCTATATCGTGCCCGACATCTCTGTCAAGGAGCTGCTTGGGTCCATCCCGTGCGTGGTATTCGAGCTACACAGGACGGTGATACTGACTATCAACAGGTCCCACTGCTACGAGCGGTCGGCGCTCAGGTCGTCGTTGTACATGTGAGTAGCCTTGCTTCCCTTTTGCACGGAACCGAACTGAGCGCGACTCCCTTATCAGCGTCCAGGATGTCGCGATCATAGCCCTCGTCTACAAGGCTGCGACCTTCGCTGACGCCTTCGTCAACCCGGAGACACTGTCTCTGCCGCACCCCCTCCTCTACCCCCTCGCCCGTGTCACCATCTGGGCGCTCTACGGCTTTTGGGCCGGTCTCTTCGCGACCGGCCTCTGGGTCGTTGCGCACGAGTGCGGCCACCAGGCGTTCTCCTCGTCCAAGACCATCAACAACACCGTAGGCTGGTTCCTCCACTCTGGGTACGTGTCCGCTCAATTTTCCCCTCCACGACGCGTCGTGCATGTGAATCTCGCGAGACTGGGGCGCACGTGCAAGGAGCGGTGGTGCGATGCAAGTTACTGAATGCTGTACACAGGCTCGGCGTTCCGTACCAGGCATGGCGCATCACGCATGCGAAGCACCACGCCTCGACAGGCCACATGACCCAAGACCAGGTCTTTGTGCCCAACACCCGCTCCGAGGCTGGTCTGCCGGCCTTCAACGCGGAGAAGGAGGACATCCTTGGTGCCCGCGTTTCTGAGGAGATCGCCAAGGAATTCTACGAGGCCATCGGCGACTCGCCCATCGCTGCGATGTGGGGTGCGATGACCTACTTGGTATGCCAATAATTTTACTGGTCTTGGCTGATAGCTGATCTTGGGGCAGATCGGTGGCTGGCCCGCGTACATCATCAGGAACGCCTCTGGCCAGAAGAGGTATCCCAAGGGCACCAACCGTACGTGCGCTTCATGGAATGCGATGTCCAGGCACTGACTAACGTGCAGACTTCAATCCGGCCTCCCCCATGTTCGGTGAGAACCACTACAACCAGATCATGATCTCCAACGCTGGCATCATCATCTGGATGACTGTCATCGGCACCTGGATTTACCAGCGCGGTTTCGCTGAGGTTTTCCGCCTCTATCTCGTCCCCTACCTTTGGTAAGCATGCCTTCGTACCTGTACTCAGTAAACAAAGACTGACGTATAGATCAGGGTCAACCACTGGCTCGTCCTCATCACCTTCCTCCAACACACCGACCCGCTTCTGCCCCACTACCGCGCGCCCGAGTTCACCTTCCCGCGTGGCGCGCTCTCGACCATGGACCGCAACCTGCTCGGCGACTGCGGCAAGCTCATGGGCTGGATTGGCGCGTTCGCCACGCACGGCATCTCCGAGACCCACGTCGCGCACCACGTCGCGAGCAAGATCCCGCACTACCACGCGTGGGAGGCGAGCGCGGCGATCAAGGCCAAGGTCGCGCAGTACGGCATGACCCTCGAGGGCGCGCCCGGCGGCTGGCGCGAGGTGTACCGGGTGTACAAGGAGTGCAAGGTCAGTGGGATTGTGGTGTCGGGTGTCAGCGAAGGTTGGCTGACGCACTGTCATTGTAGTTTGTCGAGGATGAGGGTGATGTGCTCTTCTACAAGAACTCGCAGGGCCTCGCCAGGTGCCGGCCGGTCTTCCACGACAGCACTGTCAGCGACTCTGGTGTCGAGATGGAGACCAAGTAGACTTGGATGGAGATGGTGTAGATTCGACCTAGTCATTGAGACCAGGTAGACTCGGCGACGTAGACTCTTTACCGACTCGCTAATTATCTGGATTCGCATAGAGGGTGGGTTACCAGAGCGGGGCGCCCGTGGCACGTAGTTAGTAGAAAAAGCTAGCGCTCATATTGATGCATTTGTTCTTCTCCCCTGTCATCCCTTGGACTGATCTGCTTCAAGGTTCTACTGGCCTTTTGCTCGAAGCTCGAAGCTAGTCTCCCCTGGCAGTCAGCGCTTCACTAGATGACCTTACAAAAAGACCTCTGGAGACGTCCTCCGACGTTTGGCGGTAAGTAATATCTGGTGAGGGGCTGCCCAGCCTTGATATGCAAGAGAACAGTGGAATTCGCCAGCTGAGCCTGCTTCTGTTTCTTCTGCTACCACGCAGCCGTACACATATACTCTGAACATCACTGAAGCACGGTACTCACTGTGTTTTTGTCTGCCTGTCTCGCTCCATCGGGATGGCCAAAAACCACGTGAGCGGGAGCTGATCAGGATCTCCGTCGGTTCTCGGACCGGCAGTGCGCGCAGGGCTCAGCTCGGCTTTCGGGGTTTCTACTCTCATCAACCTATGTAAAGGCTCACAGCCTCTTCACACCTTGTCCATCCTCCCCTCACACTATACTATGGCTATTAAAGAACAGACTTTGGTGCATCTGATCTACATCCACGGCTTCAACGGTAAGCGCCTCGTCGGTGAAAGGATCGACGGGCTCTGACGCCCTTGCGTAGGTGATGAGACCACCTTCCAAGTGCGTGGGGGTGCTTGAGCGATAGACTGTGGTGGCCGGGCGGCTCACGCGACGACAAAAGTCGTTTCCCACCGACCTGCAGCAGCATTTGAATACGGTGATACCCGCGAACGCGACGTACAGGGTGCAGACCAGCCTGTATCCGACCTACAAGAGCGTCAAGCCCATATCCACCTGCACGAAGAACTTCCTAGAGTGGTCCGTATATCGGCTATATCGCATCGGATATACTCAGCGCATTGCAGGCTCAACACGCAGCCACCGGGCTATGTCATCCTCCTCGCGCACTCGATGGGCGGGCTGCTCGCAGCAGAGGCCGTCACGCACGCGTCGAACAACCCGGACAAGTACCCCGGCGCGCGCCCCTCGCGCATCATCGGCATGATATCGTTCGATGTGCCCTATCTGGGCATGCACCCGCACGTCGTGATCACCGGCCTCGCGTCGCTCTTCGCGAAAGACGAGGGCAAGGAGACGGAGACGTCCCTCAACGACCAGGACCCGGACGTCTGCTTCGTCGATGGGCGCGTCACGGATGACTGGGAGTCATACAAGCGTAACATGCCTCGTACGTCCCCTACTTGCACCCTCCCCCCTTCCGCTAACTGACTCACTCCTCAGAGCGCGGATCCGCAGCGTCCATCCAGATGCCCACATCCCCCGCCAGCCCTAACCTCCTCGGACCTACGCGCGCCGAAATGTCTCCCTTCCCCCCACCCCGCGCCAGCTCGTCCTCATCCTCGCTCTACTCATCCACCTCCTCCCCATCCTCATCTTTCGTCGAGCGCGCTGGCGGCTTCCTCGCCTCCAAGGCCGACGACCCCCTCGTCCGCTGGGCGCGCAAGCACCGCAGCGACCCCGTCAACGCCGGCAAAGCCTGGCTCATCGACCACTTCCAGTTCGGCTCGTGCATGTTCGACCCGGCGGGGTTGACACAAAGGTACCGCACGCTCGTCGCGTGGAACGGGCAGTGGGTGAATTACTGGACGGAGACGGTGCGCAAGCCGCCGTCGTATGCGCTGTCGATGTCTAGCTCGCCCAGCATATCTACTGCTGGCTCGCCATCACCATCCATGGAAGACTCGACGACAGCAGCCTCACTAACCACGGGCGACCCGCCTGCGGACTCGCTCGGCAAGAGAGAAGAGGTCGTCGACAATGACCTCGCGCTGCTGGATGGCCGGACGGCAGCACTATCCCTTGATACCTTGTCAAAGGCCTCGCCCACCGATTCATCGAAACCCTTGGACGCCCCTCCATCCCCGACCTCGTCCAACGACAGCCCATTCGTCACGCCCTGCGGGTCGCCCGGCGCAAGCACCGTTCAAATAACGGACGCCCCCGCGGTGAAGAGCCCGTCGCCAGACGCGGCCCTCGTCAACGGCTCTGCGGACTCGGCGATAGCATCGGATACCGCAGCATCGGACACCGCAGCCGCGCCCACAGACACAAATCCGCCGAGAAGGAGGCCAAGTTGCGCGCAAAGGAAGACAAAGAGCGCGAGAAAGCGCGCCAGAAAGAGGACAAGCAGCGCGAGAAAGAGGCCAAAGCCGCCGAGAAGGAGGCCAAAGCCGCCGAGAAAGAAGCCAAGCAACGCGAAAAGCGCGCGCGAAGGAGGAGCAAGAGCGCGAGAAGGAGGTCAAGCGACTGCGCAAGGAGAAGGAGGCGGAACAGAAGGCGCTGCAGGCGGAGCAGAAGAAGCGCGAGGCGGAGGAGAAGAAGCGGGAGGCGGAGGAGAAGAAACAGCAAACCGAGCGCGAGAAAGCCCTCACCAAGGAGCAAAAGGCCCTCACCAAAGAGCAGAAGCCGCGGCACTTCGTCGTGCTGCCCACCGGCCTGGGCCAGATCCTCGGCGGCGGCGAGCGCTGGGAGAGCGTGCCGATCGCGGGCGTGGAGGACGAGGTGGCGGCGCACTGTGGGCTGTTCATACGGGGGCAGAATATGGACTATGACGGGCTGGTGGCGAGGGTGGGGAGGAAGGTGATGGATTGGTGTGAGACGGCGAGGGCAATTTAGATGGAATGTTTGTAGTAATAGTTGGGTGTGAGTAGGTGTAGCCATAGAGGAATGTATCATGCAGACTCGGCGACCGTGATTCCATGAGGCATCTGCTAGTCGCTGAGAGGTCTTGGAGCTTGGTAGCTGATGAGGATTAGAAATCATGCAGTTCGATTTGAAAGCCAATGATTCTGAAGTGAAGCTGTCCGTGCATCCATCTCAACTCAAGTTCAACGCTCGATTTCCAACATCATCGCAAGCCGCCATCGAGTCAGATTGGAGTGAGTCCGCTAGATGGTCTAGTAGGTAGATGGGGAGTGAAGTAGATCTAGATACATGGGAAGACAGATCGGGCCATATAATGCGCCAGCGCAGACAGAACCGACGGGAGAACCGTCCAAGTCATGCTATCCTCCACTTCTCCATCGTCGCGCTGACCAGGCGCGTCAATTCCCGCCGTGCCTCGCGCTTTGCGCTGCTCGTAATACCGTCTAGCGCGTCCAGGTCGCTCGGCGAGTTCATGAGGGGGTCGAACTCGAGGACATGCCCGTCTGTCGTGGCGAGCGTAATGACCGACCGCGTGCGCGTGAGCCCGTGGGGTGTGGCCGTCGCAGCCGCGGGTAGCACGGGCAACGTGCTCGTCTTCGCCAGCGGCGGGCCGTCGTGGTTGCTGTTCTGCGAGGCGGTACGCGAGTGCGTGGGATCGGCGCGGATGAGGATGTTGCTCTTCGTGCGCTTGAGGGTGTGTCCGGTAGGGGGTGCGAGGGCTTCCTGTTTGCCCGGGCGGGCGGTGCTGCCGGCGCCGGGGTAGAGCGGGGTCTTTGGGGGGAGGTTGAGGGTGGGGTTGAAGGTGGAGCTGGACGGGACGCGCTGTTTGCCGTACAGGGACGGCTTCGTGGGGGAGGGATTGCGCGCGGGGACGAATGGCGGCTTGTGTGGGGTAGCGTGGCGCATCTGCATTATGTGTTCAGTACCAATAATGAGGGGGAATGCATTGTGCAAACGTACAGGTGTCCGCCGCACGTTGGACGGTGGCTTCTTGACGGGGGACTGCAGCCGGGCGTTCTTACGCGCTTCGTTATCCTCCTCGGCCCACTTGCGCTTCTTGTTCAGCTCCTCGCGCTCGCGCATGCCGACCTCCTGCAGGCGCTCCATCGGGCCGCCGATGGTCGCAGCCTGCATGTCACCGTTGTACTTGTCCCGCAGCTCGCGCAGCGTCATGTTCCGGACGTGCTTCGGGATGCGGCCAACGAGGTTCTGCTGGTGCTGTTTGAATTGATCCAGACTAAGCTGCAGCCACCGGCGCATCTCTTCTGTGCGCTGCTCGACTGTGAAAGGTCAGCTTGAGGTGCTAGCGCGGTCGAAGCACGCGCACCTTCGAACTCGAAGTTGTCGAGCACCATCTGCTTGTTGATCTGCTCGGTGTATTCGTCCATGCCGCCAAATGTTTCTATCGTGGTCATCGTGTGTGATGTCGAGCAGGGTAAGTATGCGCCGGCGTCGCGTCTAGTGGTGGCACGGAACAAGATGATTTGTCGTCAACGGCCAACGCGCCAGGGCGGTCTCGGTCACGTGGAGGGCGGGGGTCCGGGAGCGCGCGGGCCGCGGAGTCGTCCCATCGTTTTTGAATTCCGCGGTCGTCTGCCAGGGTCCCAGAAAACAGTTGAAATCCCTTGTTTTCTACTTCGATGGCTGGCAGAGACGTGTACTTGGTTATTGGCGGCAGCGGCTTCGTCGGGCGCCATATAGTGCTGCAGCTGCTCGAGCGCGGCGACTCCGTGTCAGTGTTTGACATCGTGCAGCGCTACCACGACGTCCCCTTCTACTCTGGCGACATATGCGAGCAGGACCAGGTGTCGAACGCTATCAGGAAGGTGTGTGGACACGTAGACGCGCGCTACATACTCTAATATCATACAGAGCGGCGCGACATGCATCATCCATACCGCGTCGCCCCCGCATGGCATGAACGACCCCGCGCTCTACTTTAAAATCAATGTCGACGGCACGAAGGCTGTCATCGCAGCTGCCGTCGAATGCGGCGTCAGAAAGCTCGTTTACACGAGCTCTGCCGGTGTCGTGTTCAACGGGAACGACCTAAACGGCGTGGACGAGCGGATACCGTTCCCCGAGAAGGCATGGACGCGTACAACGAAAGCAAGTGCAAGGGCGAGGAAGCCGTCATTGCCGCCAACGGCCAGGGTGGTCTCCTGACCGTTGCCCTACGCCCCGCGGGAATCTTTGGGTAAGTAAATCCACTGGGCGCATTACTTCCATTAACATACCGCAATCGCAGCCCTGGTGACCGCCAGGTCATGACCGGCTTCCACGAGGTGTACGAGAACGGGCTGACGCACTTCCAACTCGGGGACAACAACAACCTGTTCGACTGGACGTACGTCGGCAACGTCGCGCGCGCCCACCTCCTCGCCGCCGACCGCCTCCTCGACCCCCCGCCCGCGCCGCCCCTCATCTCGTCCCCTGACGAAAACCCGCCGCTGGACCCGCCCGGCCTCACGGAAGCCGAGCAGGCGCTCACCAACTACCCCCTCCCGCCCATCTCGCTCACCACGGGCACCAGCCGCATCCCCACCTCCGCCGCGCGGCCCCTCGGCCCGTACGTCGAGCCGCCGCCCAACGCCGACGCGCTCGTCGCCGCGTTCCGTGCGCCCTACGACGCGCGCGAGTCCGCGCGCCCCGTCGTGCGCACGCGCTTCGACCAGCTCTCCGACTACAGCCTCTCGCGCCAGAAGCTCGCGCACCCGACGCAGCCCTCGCCGCTCTCCGTCGCCGGCCAGGTCTTCTTCATCACGAACGGCGAGCCGACGTACTTTTGGGACTTTGGCCGCATGATCTGGCGCGAGCTGGACAAGCTGTTCCCGGGGAAGCGCGACCCAGCGAAGGTGGGCAAGTACTTCCGGCTGTCGAAGGACCTCGCGATGATCGCGGCGTGGGGCTCGGAGTGGTTCGGGTACTTGCGCGGGCGGGAGGCGACGTTCACGCGGTTCCGCGTGACGTTCAGCTGTGCGACGCGCTGGCACGACATCGAGAAGGCGCGCAGAGTCCTTGGGTACGAGCCCGAGGTGGGCTTGGAGGAGGGCGTCAAGCGTATGATTGAGGTGAGTCGCCATGCCTTATCGCATCTTCTCCCGCTGACTTCGCCCAGTGGTGGAAAGCCGAGTTCATCGACTCACAAAAGGCGCAGTAAGGGACTGCCGTATATATTACATACCACCTTTGGATATTTGCTACCTAGTATCGCCTAATTCTGGGGACACCACTAACTGGGCCCGTTTGCTGCTTGGGTACTTCGATTCTACGCTGTGGTCGACAGTGAGCGACACCGGAAATATGCTAAGGGAATCCTCACCATGACCCCTTAGCGCCTTAGCATGGACTACGTGAGCCATAACCTGGGGATGTTCCCTGCAAGCCTTAGGATGTCTACCAAGCCTTTCTCACCGTACAGCCGGCTGCTAGTACTAGGGAGTAACGGTTGTCAAGAATATACACACGAGTGGCGCGTCTACTGAGTACACGGTTCTGTACACCACCGCTCAGTTAAGGGTCCACAGCGCTAGCAGCGCTCGTTCATGCGGGGGACAACGTTGCTCTGAAATAAAATGCTCGATGACGGACGCGAAGACTGCCATGGAAGCCATGCAGAAAGTAGTAAGAAGTATTCAATTACCCTGGATGGTACAATTCTAGTTGTAGATTACTCCACGTCGTCGTCCGTTTCCGTTTCCGTCTCTGTCTCCGTCTCCGTCTCTGTGCCGCCTTCTATCTCACTCTCCATCTCCGACTCAGGTTCTGGGGGAGGCCTTGGTGTCGAGACTACTCGCCTCGGCGGCGTCCTAGGAAGCGACCCAGAAACGCCCCGCCCGCCGCCCAGACCTACTCCAAGCATATACATCGCTGACAGCGTCCGCGACCGAGGGGCGGGTGCCTCCTCCGCCCGTCCCGGATCCCCTTCCTGGAGGACAAACGCCGGCATCGGTACACGCAACCCAAGCCCCGCGAGCCCGCCAAGCTGCTTCTGCGACGGCGTGCGCCGCAGGCTCGGCGTGGTCATCACATGCCCGAACGTCGGCGTCGCCGTGCGCACGCCATGCAGCGCGCGCACCGCGCCCTGCACCACGCCGACGTCGTGCCGCACGTCCGCGAGCTTGCGCGCGAGCGTGGGCGGGCGGGCGCCTCGTCCGCTGTGAACGCCGTGATCTGCTCCGCGGCGTCGGCGAGCGTGGGCGCGGGTCGCCGGCGGGCGGTGCCGTCTGCGGGCGCTAGCGCGCCGGGGAGGGTGAGGAGGGCGACGAGACCGCGGGCGGCGAGGGCGTCGTCGGCGGCGCGGATCTCGAGCTCGACGCGCGCGTCTTCGGCGTAGTCGTCGATGCGCTGGATGGCGGCGGCCAACATGGCTGGATTATATGGCAGGCCTGACGATGGTGTGAAGGAGGCGACGGTCTGCTTGAGGCTCTGCAGCGCTGAGTGATTATCGCGGAACTCCCTCTGCATGGTGTCGAAGCGGTGGGTGACGCCGGATAGACGTGCGAGAAGATTCTCGACCTCCAGCGATGGCAGTGAAGAGGATTGGGCAGAAGGGGAGTTGAGGGTAACCGTGGTTGTTGTAGATGTCTGCGCATCCGTAGTTCCAGGGCGGGCAGAGTGTGTTTGCGCAGAGGAAGGCGGGGTATCATTGCCGTTCAAGGCAAACGCTCTAGCGAGCGGAGTCGGAGCGATAATAGTGAGCGACGGCGCGGTAGTTATTACTGAAGGTATTGGAGGGGTATCTTCTGTCGGCCTTGGCGGCACCTGTGCTGGTATACTGCCTGAGGGAGATGGCGCGTTGGCGGCTGGTATTGTGGCGGTTTCTGCAGGCTCAACGTGTGAAGGTAGCTCAGCACATTTGGATGAAGGTGTAGTAAGTGATGATGAAGGGAGTGGTTCGGGCTCTGGGATAAATGAGCGTGATGGTGGCGGTAAGCATGGCGGCGGTGATGATGCCTCTTGCGAGTCGTTTATAGGATTTCGCGCTACGTCCTTGTCCCGTTGCGCTGTGGTTTGAGCAACGCTCATGGCAACGGCTTCCCGTGTCAGAGGTTTAAGCTCAGCGAGAGGTGCGACCTCAGATGGTGCAGACCTGGGTGTCGATGTTTCCGAGGGAAGAGTTACATCCAGGGAAAGCGGGGTTATTAAATCTGGCGAAGGCCCGCTACCCCCTTGCAAGCCTAGGGCCGATCTCCCTGACGGTAGAAGCATCTCGAGCTCTATCCGTCGTGCTGTCTCCGCCTGCAGCTCCTCCACCATGCTATCCAAAGCATGCTGCACGGCCAGAACGCGTTGAGCGGACACAGACATTGCGTCGGCGTGAGCCTCCACGTTCCCGCCGTCAAGCTGGTCCACCAAGCCCTGCGCGTCCTGTAGCAGGCGCGTGAGCACCTCCACGCCGCTATCGCCACGCTGCATGCTCTCGCCGACAGTGTGGACCAGGCGCACGAGGTGTGCACGGATGACCTCTTGCTGGGCGACCATCTGCATGCGCAGCGCGACCTCGCGACGACGTCCGAAGGCCTCGCGCATGGCGTCCCGTCCGAGCTCATCGAGTGAGTCCCGCAGGCGTGACGCGGTCGTCTCCGCGACACGCCGTTGGTGGGATGCGGAAGCAAGCTGGGCGGAGAGTGTGTCGACTGTGGTCTGATGCCGCAACTTCAGCGCCTCGAGTGCTTGCTGGAGGGAATCGGTGGAGGTTTGTGAGAACTTCCTGCAAGAATGTGAATTCAATGGGGTGTGATGTGAAGCTCGGCACGCACATGTATCGAGACACCATCTTGGCCGCTGAGGAGTCGTCCAGCCGATGGCGCTCCAGCTCGTGCTGGGCGCGCGCCAGTGCCTCCCGGTCGTTTGCCGCGTTCTGCTTCTCGGCCTGCAGCTTCGTCTCGGACACCTCAAGTTCGCTATGTAGTCGGGTGATCTCCCTTTCCAAGCGCTGCGTCTCCTTCGAGAACTCAGACAGCAGCTTCTTCATGCCCATCTTGGCCTCAGTGAGCCCGCTGAACAGGCTGTGAGAGGATGCGCTGCTCTGCAAGGACAGTTGAGAGGAAGAGGGATCGCGGGGGCTGCCGCTTGCGGGCGATGCAGGGGATTTCGGTGTTTGTGGGGTTTGGGGGCGGGGGACGGGATTTGAGGCGCGGCCTTCCATCGAGCGAACGAGGTTGGCGTACTCGCTGACGACGAGATCGGACATGCGTGCTTGTTCCTGTGCTTCGCGGAGCTGGAGGTGAAGATCGCGTCCTTGCACCTTTCCTTCCTCCTCCCGACCCCTGGCGCGTGAAGCCAGCGCGTAAGCGCCCTCCTCAGCTTGCTTCGCCCGCGTAGCTTCGCTCATCGCATGAACTAGCTCCGTAGTGCGTGAGAGCAAAGCCTCCTCGGTTGAGGTGAGCTTGTCTGAGAGGCGGCGAAGGGAGATGGTGAGCTGCTGCGCTTGCAGAGCGGAGGGGTGGGTGCTGGGCGACGCGTCGGGATGCGGCGTCGCGCGCAGAATCTCGACTTCGTTGCGCAGCAGGTCATTGTCGTGCTGCAGGTGTTGCATTCGTTCGTGTTCGTTGTTGGATTCGAGGGAGTGGCGCTGAAGCTTGATCGCTGCGTCGTGGGCTTCGTCCTGCATACACATATACTGGTGAGCGAGAGGGGAGATCGCCACATCATGAACATACCTGGAAGCGTAACAGCGCAGAGCGAAGGCTCTTCAGTTCTAAGGAGAGTGGGTGATTAGTGTCGCCGTCGTGGACTTCGTTCCCCTGCCTGGGGGATCCAGCGGCAGCGAACATGACGTCCGGAAGCGGAAGTGAACAATGATGGAAGAACAATGGCCGTTCCCTCTGTGTTTGTTGATCACTGTTTACTGATACATCTTGTCCGCGTCCACCACGTACATCCACAACAGGAAACGCTACTGGTGTCCCGGCATCCCTCACGTCAACTATTAGCAACGCCTTCGACTCCGGAAGGAGGTTCAATATTACCGATGAACCGATGATAGTCAATTTATGGCCTACAACTTCAAGTCGGCACCATTACAACCTGCGTCTAACGGGGTATGTACCACTTACTATGCTCGACATAGGAAAATACAGCCCCAAGGTATCGCATCGCGCAAGTACGTAGCGACAGATGCCCAGCTATGCGATACGCCTTGCCTTGCAGAGCAGCAGACGCCACTGACTCGGGAATTGCCGAAGACGCCTGACCACGTTCGAACTTGTTCCCATGAATTCGAATAAATACCTCGGAAGCATTTTGTATACCTCCCTCGGACCAGCCCTAGTCTTCGGGCAGCCCTAGAGAGCTGTATCCTCTTGCTCTGTGGACGTGAAGGGTACGCGTATCCTTCCAAAATCACGCCGAACTTGCTGAATCGGTGTGAAGCTGCCGCCAGACGCCGGGATCAGTGCGTGGTGGACGGCCCTGAGTTCTCACGCCATTGAACAACGGCAAATGGGCGAAGCGCCCATGTTTGGTCATTTGTCATGACTATGTTTCATGAAACAGCGGGCACCGCGATGTTATATACTTGAGCGCGTCGTCTTATCTTCCGGGTTTCCTCTCTCGACCTCCACCATGAAGTGTCGCTCACGCTTGTCGTTGCTTCCGCCGCTCTTGGTGCAGTCCTTCCTCTGGGCTCCGGCATGGGCGCAGGGAGGCAAGATATTCCAATGGCAGTTCAGCAATAACGTGCGTTGCGGGCACATCTAGCCAGGCGGACGCGCTGACACCATGTTCCCTCCAACCGATAGGCCATCTCAGAGAATCTGCCGTCGTGCCAGTCCTTCGACATCACTGTCAAGTCGTACAACGCCGACGAGAACACTACGGGGGTCGGTGAGTGCCGCGTTCGAGCTCGAGATGATGCGGCGCGCACGTCCCACACTCCGTCCGGAGCTCGATCTCCATGGACACCAGCCCATCCGTCTCAGTCCGCATCGTGTCATGCTGACCGCCGCCGCCACAGGGCCATACTACATGCTCGCGTTCCCAATTGGCGGCACACCCACCGTCACACATATCGGCGACACCATCAAGGACCTCAGCTGGACCGTGGACCAACCGCCAGGTTCGTCAAGCTCGATCCCATTCCCCCAGCCGCGCCGGCGCGCACCGCTCCATGCCGTTATGCCGCGGGGTCCCTGACCGAAGCCTTCCAGACTCCGAACTCTTCCTGTCCGTGATCGATTCCAATAACACTGCCGGCGGTGTGGTACGTCCTCCCGTGCTTCGCGGCCAGTCGGCAAGGACTGAATGAACGCTAGCCGCCGCGCCTCTACAACGTTGTGACCGGCCAGTCGACTTCTTGTATAACGGTTCAGAACGGGACCGACTTCACAGTATCCGCGAATGTCACGGACACGCTCGAGACTTGCCAACCATGGGGTCTTCGCATCAAGGTGAGCGATAGCGATCCGCACTATCCAAACCCATACTGAAGGAGCTCCCAGGGCGGTACGCCACCGTACAATGTGACTTTCATGGCGGTCGTACGTGCCCTATCATCCGTTCCTTAACGGCAGTGATTGACAGATGCTTTCCTCAGAACAGTCCCTAGTCCGTTTTACCGAGCGTTCTGTTTCGCCAGCGTCAATACTGATAAATCCTTCAGCGTCACCAACGTGACCATGGGGCCCGTCGACGATGCATTCACTTACATTGACCGAGCGGATCCTGGTGCCCAACTTATTGGTATGTGTTTTACCCTGAATCCTCTATATATCTCATTTGTTTCCGCAGCCGCCGTATCAGACCTGTGCGTTTGCTGGACACAAGTATGCATCGCAGCCGCTAACCATATCATGCAGGCAAGGACGCTGGGCTTCCGGCAACCCAGTCGTGGAAACCAGCGGTGCGTGTCCTTGTGCAATGACGTGCTCGACAATACTTACATGTCCATACTTCAGGCAGCACTGACGTCGCTTGCACGGGGCTCGTCAGCAGCTCTGGAACCACAGAAGAGCTTCAGAAGCAAGCTGAGGATCGAGCTCAGGCTGAGCGCGATGCTGACCACAAACGCACCGCCACCATCCTGGGATGCATCCTCGGCCTCGGCCTCCCCCTTATCCTTGGTGTAGCCGGCTTCTTCGCATGGCGGCGACGCAGGAACGGCGGCGCGGGCGGCGCCGTGCTTGATAGCCCAGACCTCAAGCCTACTGCATTCTACGACACCACACGGCAAACCTCGCAGACAAGCCCGACAGTCACCGTGGGCCCCTCCAAATCCCTCAACTACGGCGGCGTTAGCCCAGTATACGAATCCACCGCGGGCAGCACGTCGCGCTTTAACGAGCACGGCATGGCTCCGCATGAGGTGTATGCACATAGCCAGGGCCAGCAGACGCACGACCAGTTGAGCAACGCGGGCTCCACATACCCTGGGCGCAACAGCGGCGGTGCCGAAGCGCCCGGCTTTGCGGGCTTCACATCCTACGCCAACAGCCGGCGCTCGGCGAAGGCGGCCGAGGCGGCGCTGAGCTCGGGCAGCGCCGAGGAGATGTCCGCCTACCTCGCCACGACGTCGCGCGCGTCTGGTGGTGGCCCGCGAAATTCGCTGCCCGACGCCCCGGGTGCGTACCCGATGACTACTCTGGGGAACCCGGAGGCGGCTGACGGCCACGCAGCGGACGAGGTCATCTTCCAGCATCGCGACGCCGGTCCGGGGCAGCCTATCGTGCGCGAGCTCCCGCCGCCGTACATCGACCGCAGCGAGGACAACCAGGCGCAGCACCACCATGCATGATGGATGATGAGCGCCATACCGCCCGATGACGACCGCCACGACCGTTAACGAGCGCAGCCCCGCCCCGCCCGCCCACGACCGCTGACGCGCGCCTCCACCCACACGCACTCATCCCTGTACATTCTTTCTGCGCTGCGGCTTATTTATCTTTGTCCGTGTCGATATTATCCGTTTTTGTTTTCGACAGACGATACTCTACCCCCTTCCACTTCTATTGACACGGCCGCTATAGGGCGACATGGCCACTGTACGGTGGCACGGCCTCTACATGGGTGGCACGGCCACTATAGTACATGGGTGGCATGGCCGTTGTATGGGTGGCCCGACCGCTATACGGGTAACCCTCCTTATGCGTTCTGAATCGAGACTTTCGAATCCTTATACCGGCCAATCTACCAGCTTTGTTTCTGTGGGGTATGGACGGACTTTCACTCTTTATCGTAAGGCTGCTCGGGGCAGCTAAGGGCTGTTCCCTTCAGAGCAGCTGGTGTACTTATGTATTATCAGTCTGAAGCAAATTTATACAGCACCTCTCTGCGCAGGGGCTTGTAGTTCATGGCGTCATGCAGCTCGACTCGCACCATTGACAGTGATCACTGAAGGAACACTAGCACTTTCAGTCCTAAGCTGAGGAGATCTATGGTGAAAGGATGGTCATGGTTGCCAGCTTATATTTTAGGAGACCTGTTGCCGCTGGTTGCCGCGATGCTATCCATGGCGGTGGCCACGGCCTCGCTGATCCTATGGGCGCCCCGTTTGAGTAACGTCCGGCATCAGCGCCGGACGCGCCTCAGCTGAACGCTGAACGCTGAGCCCTAAGCGCTTAAGCGCTCAGCCACTGTATTCTGGTAAGGGTCAGTGACCAGGTTGGGCTGCAAGACAGGCTGGACGAACTTCTCACGGGGAATGCTGATATTTCGTTAAGGAATCGACACGGAGGAGGAGATCTTCGTCGTGCACTGATGCGCTTGCCTGCTAAGCAAAATAAACGCGCATGCATGGGACGCTCAACGTACACTGTTTCGTCTCAACCGACACGCGCCCCCCGGCGCACAGCCGCGGAAGGAAGCCTTTAACGTCGTCCACAATGTACGCAGGGCGCTCCGTGTCCTGTCTTGTGTAGCCCTTGACATCCAGAAAGATGGATACCGAGACGATATTCTTCATGCGAGATGTGAGGAACATATCCAGTAAGTTCCAAGCACTGGTCCAATACCAGCAGGCGTCAATGTCCCATATCTCCGCTACGAAGTGGAGTTGGAACTGCTCCACGTGAGTCGCCGACTGGAGAACGTAGAGCAGCCAATGAAAGGGTGAGATTTCTTGCTCGAGGTGCAAGCCTGCGAGGGCGAGCAGCCGTAAGGAGGACATCTCCGTAAGTTGTACGTCCTGTGAATCGTGCCCCTGCGCTAGCAGTACCATGGATCCTGCTGTCGCTGCTCCGAGATCATAAGTCGTGTAAGCATATGCATGGGATTCAAACATCGACTGACCGAGAGACGTGGCCGAAATTCCAGCGTTTGTAAACTGTTCCGGCAGCTGCAAGCAGCATCTTCATCGTCTGGTGACAATGGGGCGTCTCGGCCGTTATAGTCAGGTTCTGCAGTCCCTCGACACGAACAGACGAGTCCGGCTCAAGCAGGCGAGCTGCGAGCCGCGCAAAATCGTCCTGCTGCAACTTGAGCGCCAGATGTTCGAGGCGGGCACCGTCTGCCGCTTGCGTACGCTCCCCGCCATGCACGAGCGTCACATCCCACAGGCGTAGATGTCGAAGGCTCTGTGGGAGCTGCTGCAGCACTGCCATAGGCAGTCCTCGGAGGTTGAACATGCTGAGCGTGACCAACGTCGATAGGGTGCATGCCTGCTCGAGCGCACCGCGAAGGTGAGGTGTCATGCCGCTGTACGACAGCACATAGTGGGGCTGGAAGGAGAGTTCTTGGAGGTTCGGCAGGCGAAAGAGCACCTTGGGCAGCGCGCCATCTTCGTATATCCAGCTATACCAGGTGAGGCTACTGGAGTAGTCCCAGGATTCTTCGATGCGGAGGACACGAACGTAGTCTCCGAGATGAGAGGACTCCTCGAGGATGTCGGACAACTTGCGAACCAGTGTCTTGGTGGCGCTGAATACGGAATGCGTGTTGATCTCCGACAGTTGGACTTCATTGAAGATGTATTTCTGACTCGTTTCCAACAGCGAACTGTGCGCCATCGCAGTGTTTTTCAGCGAAGCAGCATCCCCCGATGCATGCAACTGCTCCAGAACCAGTTCCAAGAGCTCCTGAGGAAGGCATGTCGCTGACTCCTGCGGTCCGGTTGTGCTCATGAGGAACAGATGACGGTTGACAACCAAGAACAAGGGCAAGACTGAAAGGGGAATGCGCTCGGCATTTTCCGGCAGCGCATGCCCACACTCCGTGCGCCTCACACAGTTCGTTGGTGTTTATCCATTTCATTACGGTGTACAATGCCTGCAAGATGCGATGGATACTCCAAGCCAGTCGCGGAGACTGCCATTAATAATATATACTATGCGATGCAGTGGCATGTTTTGACCCCAACAGGACCCCAACTAGCCCTCCCAGCCCCGAGCGCTCTGCTCGTGAGCCATCAGTACAATCGTGACCACCAACTCGTCGTCACGCTCATAGCTCGTCGTGGTCCGCGAACGGCTCCTGGGCATCCCAGTCCTGGCCTGCGGCGGAGTCGGCGTAGATCTTCGACGTGATCGGGTTGATCGCGGACTGGATCTCCGCGAGCTTCTCCTCGATATCGTCCGTCGTCGCGTCAGAGCCGTTGTCGTCAATCCAGTCGGTCGCCTCCTTGAGGGTGGAGAGAACCGTCTTCTTGTCCTCGTCGGACAGCTTGCCACCCAGACCCTCGGAGTCGCCGATCTGGCCCTTAAGGCCGAAGACGTAGGCGGAGAGGGAGTTGAGGGCCTCGATGCGCTTGCGCTGGGCCTCATCCTCAGCGGCGAACTCCTCAGCCTCGGCAACCATGCTATATGCGTGTCAGCAAGCGAAGACATGACAGTGAAAGACTGGACTGACCGGTCAATGTCCTCTTGGGACAGGCGACCCTTCTCGTTCTTGATGGTGATCGACTCCGACTTGCCGGTGCCCTTGTCGGCAGCGCCGACCTTCATGATACCGTTGGCGTCGATCTCGAAGGTGACCTCGATTTGGGGGACACCACGGGGCGCAGGCGGGATACCGTTGAGCTCGAACTTGCCGAGCAGGTTGTTGTCCTTCGTCAACGAACGCTCGCCCTCGTAGACCTGAATCAACACGGTCGGCTGGTTGTCGGCAGCGGTCGAGAAGCTGGGAGAGGGTCAGTTACGGACGAGGATAACCGTATACGCAACATACATCTGGGACTTCTTGGTGGGGATGATCGTGTTGCGCGGGATGAGCTTGGTCATGACACCACCGGTGGTCTCGATACCGAGCGTAAGGGGGCAGACGTCGACAAGGACGACCTCCTCAGAGCCCTCAGCACCGGAGAGGATACCACCCTGGACGGCAGCACCGTAGGCAACGGCTTCGTCGGGGTTGATACCCTTGGACGGCTCCTTGCCACCGAAGAACTCCTTGAGGAGCTGCTGAACCTTGGGGATACGGGTGGAACCACCAACGAGGACAACCTAAAGCACTGTCAGACATTGTAAAATGAATGTTGGGAAGCAACTAACCTCGTCAACGTCGTCCTTCTTGACACCAGCGTCCTTGAGAACCTGCTCGACAGGCTTCATGGTCTTGCGGAAGAGGTCAATGTTGATCTCCTCGAACTTGGCGCGGGTAAGGGTCTCCGAGAAGTCGTTGCCGTCCTCGAAGGACTCGATCTCGATGCGCGTGCTCTGCTGCGAGGAGAGAGTGCGCTTGGCCTTCTCAACTTCACGCTTGAGCTTGCCGAGAGCGCGGAGGTTCTTCGAGACGTCGGTGCCGGTCTTCTTCTTGTACTGCTTGAGCATGAAGTCGATGACGCGGTTGTCGAAGTCCTCGCCACCAAGATGGGTGTCACCGGCGGTGGCCATGACCTCGAAGACGCCGTCGTCGATGGAGAGGAGGGAGACATCGAAGGTACCACCACCGAGGTCGTACACGATGATCTGCGACTCGCCGCCCTTCTTGTTGAGACCGTACGCGATGGCAGCGGCCGTGGGCTCGTTGATGATACGGAGGACGTTAAGACCAGCGATCGTGCCGGCGTCCTTGGTGGCCTGACGCTGAGCGTCGTTGAAGTCTGTAGAAGAGTCAGCACGGCAGACGGAAGAAGTAGCAGGCGACGCACAGGCAGGGACCGTAACAACAGCGTGAGTGACCTTCTCGCCGAGGTAAGCCTCAGCGGTCTCCTTCATCTTCGTCAAAACCATGGCGGAGATCTCCTCCGGGGTGAACGTCTTGTCCTCGCCCTTGTAGTTGACCTGGATCTGGGGCTTGCCGGCCTTGTCGATAATCTTGAAAGGCCAGTGCCTCATATCCTTCTGGACATCGGGGTCGTCGAACTTGCGGCCAATGAGACGCTTGGCGTCGAAGACGGTGTTCTGCGGGTTCGAGTGGAAGGCGTTCTTCGCGGCATCACCGATACTGAAACGGACGGTCAGCGCGGGAACCGAAGAAAAACTCTGTTAGACGCACAGTCGCTCATCATCAGTGAAAGAGACCCATGAAGGCGTTATACGGTGACCCTGGTCGTTGGCAATAATCTCGACACGCCCGCCCTTCGTAACACTGCGCTACGCGTCAGTTTTGGTGTTGACAAAGACACGTATGCACGCATACCCAACACAGGAGTAAGTCGTTCCCAGATCTGCCCCGACACGTCAGCATACGCGTCTTTGACGCGTCGCGGTCTACTCACCAATACCAATAACATTTCCGTACTCCGGGTGGGAGTCAGCAGCCTGGGCCTGGGGGACGAGGCATAGAAGGCGACGAGCGCACAGAAGAATAAGGATAGTGAGGAGAGGAGGCGCAGCGACTGAACGCGCGACGGTGGCATGGCGGAGGAAGGGAAGAGTGACTTGGCGAAACGGCGAACCGACCGTTTTATACGGCGCGGTTGACGTGTCAACGTCAACGTGGCACCTGATCACAAATTTCCGAATATTCGAGAATTTTGCGAACTCCTGCGCCCTCTCCGCGCCGTTCCACACGCGTCTCGTATCAGGTGCCCGCAGACCCCTCCTCAACCTGGGCGGCTCATTCGGGCGGCAGGGCAGCGTCGTGCCTGCCCACAGAGGGATCGCCCTCCGAGTCCAGTACAGTCTAACGTGGAACTGACGTGGCTCCGTCGAAGTACTCAGGCTGCGCGCGCCTTGATCCAGAAGCTTTACGCCTTCGCCTCTTCCCATGTGCCGCACTTGCGCTGTGCAACAAGGCCAACGACGTCTACGGGAACGGACGTGTGTCGCGGCCTGTGGTTACCTCGCGTCAATTGTCCAGAAGGTCTGTACCCTTAGTCGGATTTGCAGGCTCATCTAGAGGCAAGACCCTGCATTGCGTGGGATCCGTCTTCCGCTGTTGCAATAAAAGAGTGGATTGCAACTTGGAGCCGCTTTCACCCTCAAAGTAACCCTCTCCATGGCTTTCGTACGCAGACAGTCCACAAAGCTAACTACTGATGACCCGTAAGGTCGCTCTCTTTACGTGATCTTTCGAGGGGTACTTCCTGTATTTGTGTATACTTGAAGCAGTAGAACAACACCCAAGCAATCGAAGGGGATCCCGGAGGTCGGCGGAGGACAACCGGGAAATCCGAAGTTGAAGTTGGGTGACGTCACGTGTCAACATAAGGACGGCCCGTTCCGCCGCTGGTGCGCCCGGAGCCGAGATCACTGGCCCCGCTTCCACTCTCCCTCAACGAGTGCGACACATCTGAGCATTGCGCCACACCATGGGCCCTCTATCTGAGCTTCCTGCTGAACTACTCATTGAAGTACTCAACTTCTGCGCCCTCAATGACCCATCGTCCCCTCCCACACTCGCCACGATCAACACAACGTTCCGCACGATCGTGCAGGGTACCCCTTCCCTTTGGTGCCACATAGAGCTCCGGGACGACACCAATGCTATAGCCAAGCTGCAGCACAAAGCTGCTTTATGGCTTCGAAAGTCACAACCCCTGCCGTTCGAAGTCGATCTCGACATCGAGCAGTCCACGGACAACATTCTTCCCCTGCTCCTCCCCATCATCCCCCATATGCACAGGTGCCAGCGCTGCAGCATAAAGGGCAGACGGAAGGAGGACAACACTTTTGACTGCACTGGTCCCGTCGTAACGCGCATCGGAAAGCTCGTGCTCGCCATGCGCGGCGGCTTGGTCGACGAAGACGAGGACGACTCGCTCCTCTCCGACGCGACTCTCCCCCTGCGCACCTTCTACAAATCCGAATTCACCGACGCCGACGCCGTCTCCATGTACGTGCGCATCTTAGACCTACCCTATCTCCTGTCCCACCTCCCCATCTCCCACCTCTCAGCGCCCGGCGACGCCTTCGCGGGCATCGAAGCCCTCACGCTCGGCACCGCCTGGCACATGCCCGGCTGTCTCGCGCCCGCGCACGTCCTGCAGCTCCTCCGCCACTTCACGCGTCTGCGCTCCTTCGTCTTCCTCGGCCGCATCGATCCTGAGATCGTGCACGCGCCCGCCGCGGACATCCCTTTCGTGCGGCTGCCGCGGCTGACGTACCTGCGGCTGAGCAACATATGCTCGACGCGACTGCTCGTCGCGCACCTCGCGGCGCCGGCACTCCAGGACTGCGTGCTGGAGAGCCTCAATATCGATACGGATCACACGGGGGGCGCGGAGTTGTTCGCGGCGGACTACGCGGCGCACAAGGACGAGGCCGCGGACGAGGAGGGCGCGCAGATCCCGGACGACCCGAGCCAGTCGCCGTGGAGCGACTGGAGCACGGGGAGAGGGCTGCGCGCGCTGTGGGCGAATGAGCCCTTTGGGGCGTTGCGGATACTAGAGATGGACTATGCGGATATGCGGAGTCGCGATTTTTGGTTCATGTTTTCGAGGTTGGACCGGTTGGAAACGTTCAAACTGGTCGCCAGCGACATGTCCGACCGCGTCTTTCGGTGGCTGGGTCCGCGGAATGGTTCCGACAGCACCGCGGAGGACGACGCTGGCGACGGCGACACCATCGAGGGCGATGTCAAGCTACCGGAAGAGCCAGCGCACGCAATCTTCCTCCCATCTTTACAGACGCTCAACCTAATCAGATGCAACCGCCTGTCCGCGGATGTCATTCTCGATGTGCTGGTCGGTCGGATGATGCACTGCAGGCACTTGCAGCTGGACAATTCGAGGGACGCACCGCTGGAAAGCTGGAGAACCGCACCGCGCACCCTAGCGGACATCGACATCGCGGAGATCGCGAGTTTCGATCCTGTTCTCGACGGAGCAAGATTACGCAGCCGACTTACTGCTGCAGGCTTCCTTTTGGGAGACGGTCCCGGACGGGTCCGGGTTATGTGCTCCGACTGGGGCCAATGATCTCCTCGGTGTGTTTTTCTTAGAATTATCTTCACTTGTTGAGGACGCTGATTTTTGTGCTCAGCGCTATGATTATCGCAGTGTACATCTTTGTACGCAATATTGCGAGATTATCTCTGCGCAGACCCTCGAACCGTGGAGTTTCTCTTGCACTGTAATGTAAATGCGCACAAACGTCTATCGGGCCTTTGAAAAGGGCATGATTGACGATCTGAATTGAGACTAACGAAGAAGCCAGCTGAAATGAAAGCGACGGTAAGCATACATAAGGTCAGGTTCTCTGCTTTGGCATTGGAATGGCCTCACAATGTAAAAAACACTAAAGATGTATTATATGGGGACTTCAACGCATCTTGCATGAGGCCCGGCTGTTGGAGGCAAGCCGCAAAGTTCAAGTGCATGTTGAACTTGCTCGCGGCACGTGACCAACGCGCTCAACGTCCAAGCGGGAACTTTCGATCATCTTCACGCGAACCTCCATCTCCTTGTTCTTCACGATCAATCATCTCGAGCTCGCGATGGCGGACGAGGAGTTCTCGCAGATGCTCGCCGTGGATATGGCGGAGCGTCTCGCCAAGACAATGAAGGAGAACCCAGCAATGAGTCAGGCAGATGCTCTGGTGCGAGGCTTGTACATCTCACGATGCGCGCGTACTGATACGTCGTTTAGGCAAGAGTACACCGCGATATGTTGCGCAATAACCCATTTGTGCCGCCGGAAGGATGTCCTGTGAACGTGCTACCCAATGAACTTCTGGCCTATATCTTCTCGACTGGAGTGAAGCTGCAGCAGGAGGAGGACGAGGCCGAGTCTGATGACGAGGAGGACGACAACGAAGAGCTCTTGATGCAAGATGACGGAGACGACGAGTGGGAGGACGAGGATGATCGTCCGTCGCGCTCGAAGACGAAGAAGCCGGCGCAGAAAGACGACAAGAAGGAAGAGAAGGAAGGAGATGCTTCAACGGACGAGGAAGAAGAAGACGAAGATGATGAGGAAGGTCTCGTCATGCCTTTCCAAGTGCTAGTCTCGCACGTGTGTCAGCGGTGGCGAACTGTCGCGCTGGACACGCCTGACCTCTGGTGAGTGCTACAGCCGCGCCACACAATAGCGCCTGTTGATCAGGCTCTCAGGACCGTTGTCTACTTCGCGGAGCCAGCACCGTTCGAGAAGTCAAGAGCATACGTCGAACGCTCAAAGAACCGCCCGCTGGATATCATCCTAAATCTCAACAACCACGAGCACAGCGACGACGAGGACGCGATCGACGGAGACGCTGTGGCTGAGATTGGGCAGGATATCGGCGTAATAATACGGCCTCGAGACTCCGCGGATCCTGAAGCCGAAGATGCAACAACATACCCTTGCCCCAGCAACACATCGAAGGACGAGGTCAAGCAGATCCTGGACGTCATCATCCCCCACATCGAGCGGTGGCGACACTTCGAGCTCGAGACTGACTCGTACGACTACATCTACGATCTTCTTGGACGTCTCTCCCGTGCTCCCGCTGCCCCCGAGCTCGAAGTCTTCCAGATCTATCACTACGAGAACTGTGAAGACTACGATACATTCCGGCCCGCAGAGCTCGGGACTCCGTTCTGCATATTCGGCGGATCAGCACCGAAGCTCGAAATGCTGGCACTTTGGGGTGTGCACATAAATTGGGAGGAGTGCGTGTCGATGTTTGCGGGATTGAAGGACCTCGAGCTCGCCTACCATGCCACGGATGTGCGACCCTCGTTTGAGACATTCATCGAGATGATCTCGACATCTCCCAACCTCAAGACACTTGCCCTCTCTCTCTCCGGTCCCTCTGGCGAGCCGGAAAAATGGCCGACGGACGTCGTTGAGCTCCCATCGGTGCTCGAGCTGATTATCTCAGACCACGACAAGGCCTTCATCTCCCAGCTCATGCACATCCTCTCCTTCCCGAACGTCAAGCACCTTGTCGTTGATGGCAACAACGAGGACTTCACGGAATTCGCCCTCCAGCTCGCTGCACCCATGCCGAACTGCTCCCACTCCATCCTCGCTGGCCTTGAAACGCTCAAAATCGGCGGGCTGCCCTGTGACGAGAACGCTGCGGAGGTCGTCCTCAGTCAGCTTGGCGGGCTGCGCGAGTTCAAGATCAAGTGCCCCGATGGCCCGGACGAAACGGAGGGCATCTTCTTCCAGCTGCTCCAGCGGCCACGCACCGGTGCCGCGCAAGGCGAAGAGAGCAAAGGCGCCTTCTTCTGCCCCCGCCTCGAGAAACTCGCCACGCAGGGTATCGACGGCCACGCTATGAAGAACCTCGTCCAGGCGCGGCGCGCGGCGGGCGTGCCCCTCAAGCACGTCTCCTTCAGCGACGACGACGACGTGGACATCCTCGACGAGACGTGGCTACGCGAGAACGTCGAGACGCTCGACTTCTACGAGCCGTCCGACGACGACAGCGAGTACACGGATGACGAGGAGGCGAGCGATGTGGAGATGGTCGGGGACGAGATTCTCACGCTGCCCCACGGCGTAGTGGTGCACCTGTCGTGACTATTGCCGGTGCTTGCCGCGCCGGTGCTGGCCTATCTGCTTGTGACCTGCGGTTACTACCTTGTGGGGTCCAGTGAGAGCTATTTTTCCTGCATGTTTGCTTTTCATCTGACTTGCGCGTAGGTCTACGGATGCGGCAGGCGCTTTTGTTTGGTTCGGCGGTGTGGGTGGCCGTATGGAAGCGCGAGCGACTGGGAAATTACATGCGCGCGCATCGATTCCCCTTGTAATGGCAATGTAAAATCATCCTGTATATGATGTAGATGCCCACGTCCCATGTATATATACTATGCAGGCGAACGCCGATGTCCAGGACTATCCATGTAACGATGTTTTGAGGCGTGACGATGGTAGTATATTGGCGAGGATCGTATGCTGTCGGTGATGGGCTGGCCGTGTCCGGAGGTGGGTTGTATACATACTCGCAGAACAATAACTCGCTGACACGGTCTTCCAGTTCTCACGGGCACTCACAGTCTACGTACCTTGTTGTCGTGAGCGTAGACCGATTGTTCTCGCATCACAAAAGGCGCGCCCGAGCGACAATTGCCGGCAGGGATATGCTCCGACCCTTCCGTCGTGCTTCCTTGCTGTTGTTCTGCCGGGTCTGCCTAACAATAAGAAATGCTGGCTTTCATGGCATAGGTGTCGTACATATACGGGGACGCTGGGAGCTCCACCTTACCACCACCTTTCACGTCTCACGAATCTCTACGGCCCGACCCATCGCGACGTCGGACGACTTAATTTACTCCACGACCACTCAACGTCCTGCAAGCCAACCATCCTATTCGACGACCCTAGACTACGACGGCCTGGTGCTTGTCATACTCAACACGGTGAGTGCACTGAGTATGTGGCAACCCTGAGGTTGACCTGTTATCAGCTATTCCTACACGCACTATAATCACGAACGAATAATGTTCTCGCATGTTATTGACCGACTTCGGCCATCAAGGAGTCGCCCTCAGCCTCAGACGTATGGCGTTCACTGGGCTCCGGGAACGCGACCGACGCACAGAAGCACTGCGAGGGAAGGCCTGAGCGCGTATTCCGACTCAAGCTTCCAGGATCAGGACACGCCGTCCACGACGAGATACTCCCAGCATCAACAGCCGAGGGTGTATCAGCGCACTGCCCTCCGCACTGACGGCCAATATGCAACGACGCCAACTCCCGCGATGCCACCCCCTCCGCCCCGGCGCACCGCTTATGCGAGCGATGATTCTGCACCAACGCCCTTCGCGCCGAGAATGGACACTATGCCGCTGCCGGAGGTTCCTACTGGATCGCCCACAGCTCCGGGCATGCAATATCAGCCTCTCGCAGAAGAGCCTGCTGCGTCACCTGAAATGGCGACCAATTTGAGGCGCCCGCCTCATTTGCAGCGCTCGATGCCAACACAGGCACAAGCTCCCGCTCCGGCATCGTACAACAACCAAGGTCGACAAGTCCAACCTCCTTCTCCTCCTGCGCATGCGTCGCTTCCTCCGTACGCGCCTCGTCGAGCCGGACCACACAACACTTCAGCTAGACAAGCCGAGCACGTGTTACCGCCTGCACCGCCGCCAGCACCCTATGTCACCGCGCAGTCTACACCGACAGCTCCTCAAACCCATCAAGTACCTCAGCCAACAGCCGCGGGTCACGCTATGTCCGCTGAGAGGCCAGCTATGGACCCAGAAGCCACGGATCTTGCGGCCCGATGCCATCCCAGCCTTGCTGATTCTGCTGGAAACAAGGCAGGTCATATCTTCATCGACCATGCCGCGACCTTCAGGCGTGCCGATGGTGTCTGCATGATCTCTGTCTTAGAATCATGGGAGAACGTGCGGAGCATGGACGTCACACAACCTATTTCTATCAACGACCTGCACAACATTCTGCGTCGCGCGTCCAACTTGCGTTATGCATCTTTTGCATGCATCACGGCGGACTCTGGGCGAAACCGACAAGATTGGACGACTATCGAAGCACCGAAGCTCCAGACACTCCTGATCGGCAGGACTGAGGTCTCACTGCAAGGGGTAATGGACGACCTAGATGTGTTCGCACTGGAGCGGCTACAAGTCACGTATGCGCCGCAGTGTGCGGTCCATTTGTGGAATGACGAACGAGCCTACTTCTACCTTCTTCTTCAGCAGGCGGGTAAGGACACGGGTCGCGTTCAGATCCTGTCTAATGACGAATGGTATCGTCACAATAGAGCGGCAATTCTACAAGCCTCATTGAAGAGTGCTGTAGGTCAACGGTCAAACTGGGGTATCCAAGTACAGTAATCTGGATTGTCTGCAGTACCTATTCACGTAACCATGTATCGTTGCGTCTCGTACCTTGTACACCGGATCATAGTCGGTGTCAATAGCTATCTCGAATATACAGTCCATATCCCCGCAGCCTTCGAAACTCTGCTCTGTCCCGCTGATGGAGACCTTCTTCCTGGCGCATAAAAGAGATGTGAAGGTGACGGAGGGGATAAGAGTATTTGTGACGTGACCGTATCATGTGTCCTATCGTGCCGTCCTTGGTAACACATTTGGCGATACGTAGTTCCTGTAGATGCTGGAGAATTGGCCTTTCTGGTGCCACCTTCAAGTGCGAGAAGAATATGTCGCTGACGAGGGATAGTCTCAAGTGGAGGCGCTTGAGTCTTGACATCTGGGGAAGGCTGAGAATTTGTATGAGCGCGTCCTCCATCATGGTCCCGCCTGGCGATAATTCAAATGACTCGAGACCAGGAGTAATCCCTTCGACGAAGTGATACAGTGACAGCGGGTCGTAGAATGGCCATACGTGTTGTTGGTCCATCAGGGATTGCAAGGTGAAGTCGCGGAGGGAAGGGAGATGTAGATGATTGAACGCATCGTCGAGAGGGTCTTCTGCGTCGACAGCAAGTGTCTCGAGCATTCGCTGACAGATACGCTGCTGAAGGGGTTTGAAAGGTAGAGGATCGGGAGCCAAGCGTACAAAGACGTCCTTGAGTTGTTGGCCAATGGCAAGCATATTCAGGAAGTCTGTTATGGTGATGGACACCTTGTATAGATGCACGGTGTCGAGCTGGGCCCACGGCACAGTCGGTGGAGGAGGGATGGTGCAAGCTCTGAGGTAAGGGGCCCATGTCAAGTGCCGTATGCCCGGTGACGACAGATAGAGGTTTGAGAGCGCCCGTACCGCTTCGCCTCCCTCGAGAAACCAGACGGTGAGGTTCCGCAACGAAGTCAAGGACGAGGGCGGGATAGCAGATAATCGAAAAATCGATGCATGTCCGACGACGAGCTCGAGAACACGTATCTCCGCGATCCTCGCAACAATGAGGTCGATTGCGCAGAAACAGCGTTCATCGGTACGCGCGCACCTTACTCCCATACCGAGGGAGAAGGCACGGAAGGACTCCGGCTCTGAGTCCATATCCGCCTCGGCGTCACGGTAATGAATGGCCATGCCCATTCCTTTCGCCCTGTTCATGTACGCTTGCGCAAGCTCCATGCGGCGATGCTCATGTCT
The DNA here is from genome assembly GCA_007026445.1 of Schizophyllum amplum. NCBI lineage: Eukaryota > Fungi > Basidiomycota > Agaricomycetes > Agaricales > Schizophyllaceae > Schizophyllum > Schizophyllum amplum. The sequence continues at coordinate 110,397 of VDMD01000018.1, forward strand.
CGTAGGACATGATGAAATGGAGAGCCACAGCCAGAGATGCGGTAGGTCGATTGCAACGGCTCTCCAGTAGCTGCAGACATGGCTGAGAACAACGGGCATGGTACGTGGGCCTGGAGTAGCGTCGGAGAGCTGGAGGGGGGTGGTATGGAGGAACATGAGAGATAAGACTTCAGGAGGAAGTCGGCTGATGGGAGGTGTATAGGGCCCGCGTCCTCGATGTACGTGTGGAACGGATGGGAGCGATGGCATCGACCATGGCGACTGGTACTTCGGAAGGCCCGAGTAAATGTACTTTGAAGGAGGCGCATGTACGCCCATGCCGGAAGGAGGGTTAAGCATGTAGCCGGCGTGCTGGTGATCATCGTAAGTTGTGGACAGTCCTTGTTGATGCACGTGTATCGAAGAGCCTATTGACGGACATTCTGGCGACAGTCCTGGTAAGGGTCCCAAAGCGTTACGAAAGGGCATAGTCCTGCGAGACACCGCATCGCCGGCACTCGTATGATGCTGATGAGGGGATGCGACCTGCGCATGTGCGTAAGGGTAGGCGTGAACCACTGGCGTCGCGGACGCGTTCAGATGCTACAAGCTCGTTCAGCACTATGAGAGAGGAGGTAGTATTCAACGCACATTGTTCTGATGCATTCTGGTTATCCTCCCGTCATCCTGCGTCTGCGTAGGGCGACGAGACGTTTCCTGCACGCCGTACGAATAGTGGTGGGACATAGTCGGATGTGGTTGCTGATTGGATGTCCATACTGCCCCCATAGAAGCTTATATACCAGCAGACGGCCATTCGAGCGACTTGTGGGCATTCCTTTATACACATACGGGGTTCAGGACAAGTTAGGATGAGATACCCAAAGAGGGAACAATGAATTTGGCTCCGTCTGTGTTACACGTCACACGTCACACCGCAACCCTTCCTTCATCTCACCCCATACCAAGTTCAACGCAACATCTAGCGCAGCACACCCATTCACAGGCTGCATTGCCGGTCTCACACGCGCAATTGGAGGGCACAAATGCACGGCCTCTGAATGATCTCCCAGCTTTTAGGCCATTGAGTCAGTCGAATCAGCTTTGCATGATGTCGCGCCTTCAAGGAACTCTCGGCGAGAACCTTCGTCCCAGAAGGCTGTTGCGTAAGCTCTCTGATCTGGGAAGAAGGAGCCGCTCCAAGGTGCGGGGTGAAGAACGTACGGCAGTGCCCGTTTTCCGTCTCCTCGAGCTGTCGTCGGATGTCGTCGAGGTCATCATCCGCTGTTCACGTCCGATGGACGTGCTCTCTATGCGGCGAGTAAGCACACATCTTTTGCCTTCCATTATCTATCACGATCCTCTGACGATGGTGCCGCAGACATGCACGGCGCTGAACGTGGCGTCGCGGCAGCGCCAGTCTTGGATTGTTATCGCCCAGAGTGTTGCCGCAGCGCATAAGATGCCCTTGTCGCTGTCTACTATAGCGATGATGACTGTACAAGACCTGGAGCGTTTTGCCACTTCTCCAGCGCGATCCCTGCGCGCGTTGATAGCTGCTTCAAAATCGCGCGGCCGATCGAAAAAGATACCCAAACTGCGTTCCCGTCAGGCGTCCATTTTCCCCCCGATCCTGCCAGGGTATTCGTACGACATGGACCTCGATATTTCTCTCTTGCTCGGAGGCGGCTACCTGCTCGTCACCAAGACACTCACCGGTGACATTGCGCTATGGCGACTCGATGTCGACGGTCCTGTCGAGATTGCCGCTTTGCCTTTCAGCGCGCGGGCAGGACCGGGCATGTTGAAGCCTCTGTCGTACTGCATCGTCAATGCCTACCAGTTTTGGGGGGACGGGACGGTTCTTCGGATTGTCACTCACGCAACGCCAGAGTACGTGCATTATGTCAACTCACTACCCAGTATGCACTACTGACATACGATGCGCACAGGCAGTCGACGGAGTGTTGGCGGATCTCCGTATAAGTACGATGTTCACCTCGAGGTCAAACATCCTCAGTTCCGACTTTTCGCCTCTACGTGCGACATTTTCCGCATGCAGCGACCCAGCAGCACCTTTCATCTTTGTGACACGCGCCTGGCAGTCGCTGATGAGAATTATGTGTTCGTCTGGGATTTCAATCACGACAAGCGGATCTCATGGGACCACATGTTTGGTGACGCGCAGGATAAGGTGAGCCCGCCGGCATGTGTCACGCTATATACAGCTCATGCAGGAGCGTGTAGCGCGTGGCCCTCACCGGTAATAGGCTCATTCTGGTGGGCAACCCTTTCAATGCTGCGGATTCCGACCCATATGTTCGTGCAAGTGGGGAAACAGAAGCGGTGGATCTTAGACTCGCGTGGCCAGTTCGTTCTCGCAGCTCACGAACCATTTGTCTTTTCCCAGCGAGCACATGGAACATGTGGGGAAAAGACAAATAGGAACGCGAGCTTGCGAGCGACTGGGCTAATTGGAGCCCGAATCCGTGGGAATCCTCGACCCCCGTCTGACTTAGCGAAATCGCGTTGCGCGTTGTCTCCTACCACCATGTCGCGGCGCGCAGACTCCTCGCTTGTCTCTCCGTCGCTTCTGTACTTGCCCCAACTGCTACATAATACTCCTTGATGCTCTGGAACGCTCTGGGACAATTTTCCGCTCACATAAGCGGCGGCTATGGCGGCTTCCTGATTCTGTGGCGACCACCTGTCGAAAATCGCTCTGTCTTGCTCTGTCTGACCTAAAACTTCTGTGAGCTGTGCTCCCCAAGCCTCCTTTACTGATACCTACCAGAGCCCGCAAGTTTGACCAACCCTCGCCCATCGCAGGTGGATATCGCAGATGCGCTCCCGGTCTGCAAACACGTGCGCTGCTGTGCATCCATCCTGTGGGCGCGCAGCACCGGGAGAACGGGTGGTCGTGACACCTGATGGCTTTGCATGGACATTGGGACCCTCGCCAACATACTTTGGTGCGTAAATTCTGCGCGCAGCGGCTTTTTTCGAACTGGACACCTGCCCTTTGTCAGAATATCGCACCCTTGTCAAGATTGGACTTCGCCTTGACTGAGAACAAGACATATTTTGTATTGGACGTACGGTCTGAGGCGGAGTACGGATTTTCATGTGTCGTGCTTCGCGACGAGATGCACAGCACAGATTCTTGAGGGATTGGATGGGGCGAGAATGGGACGATTTCACTAAGACAGACGGGGGTCCCGCGGCCCCCCTTGATTTGGCTCCCAATGAGCCCAGCCCGTCCTGCGGACGGCCCCGCGAAGCGGGGTAATTTCAAAACGCAGGACGGGCTGGTTCACGAGCCTAGGTGGATCTACGCGCAATCTCCGTCTATGAGTGGCCTGCCGGAACCACAGGATACATGGATCGGCTGTGGCCATCGCTGACCAAGTGCATTGGGGAGAACCAGCTGTTGCTATACCCTCTCCGTCCTGCGCTTGACGAGCCCTTTGCGTTCCACGTGCATACACGTCAACAGGACGCGAGTGGGACTTTGCACACGTACGTGTGCGGGAAGGATCTCGAGGCCACGCGTCAATCGGAGGCGTATCTCATTGTTGCGCCTGAATACGGAGAGGCGGTGGACGACAACACTCCCGCTGTTGCTTTAGTGGCTTGCGACGTTGGACATTCCTTTGTGGACCCGCGTGGGCAAACTACTCCTTCTACAAACCTATGAAGGTACATGTGTCGTACATGGAGGGTGGTGGACAGACGCTCTCTGGATCTGCGGTCAGGCTCTCGGTAGACGGGAGCCGTAGGTGGTGGAGGAAAAACTGTTTTGATACAGCGTCGGGCAAGATGTGCGCTCTGGATCCCAGAGATGGTTCTTTGCTCGTTGCGAGCTTCATATAAGACCTCTATTTTGATACATCGACTTTGAGTACCAACGTAGCTTATAGTAGCTTCTGGCGAACCTGAATATGCCATTGTCGATCTTTCGGATGCTACTAGTGTACCTCAGGTGTACCTCCAACTGAGGCTGTAGCTCCAAGTTCAACACACTGTCACTGTCACATTATCTTACGGTCACGTTTCCACGTCGCGACACGTCAATTCGAATGATCGCGGACGAGCGCCTATTTGTGCTGCAGTCCATCTTCGTCTGTCCTTAAAGCTTTGACATAAGTTATCCCCCCTCTGCCCGTCATGTCGATTCTCAGGTCAGTGGCCGACTACGCGCCCTGTTAGGTTTTCTAAAGTGCCATAGACTGGGTTTGTGCGTCGGCGGCGTCTACTCGATGTTCCTGGTATGTCCCATACAAGCTCAGCGAAGTAGGTCTGACGGGTTTCTGAAGATTTGGGCAATAGCACAAGAAAGATGTGTGTATACGCCCTTCTCGCCCGGGACAGTGCCTGATGCTGTATTGTTCAGTATCCGTCCCCTTCGAATCCGTGGACGGCACACCTCCCGCGAAGTTCAAGTCCGCTCTCATAATGAGCACCTGCCAGAGTGCGTTTAGCGCCCTCGCCGCCCTCCTATACATTGTCCTGCGGCGAAAGTCGGGGGTGTCCATGTCTCAAGCATTGGGGCTTGAGCCCCCAGCACCACCAACTGCTAACGGACACGCGAAGACCAATGGACACGCCGCCTCTCCCTCTATCACATCGATATGGACTCGCCCCCTCCTCATGCGCTACCTTCAGACGTCGATCTTCATCGTAGCAGCAGCCCCTTTCGGTTTCGCATCCCTCCAATACATCTCCTACCCCGCCATGGTCCTCGGCAAGTCCTGCAAACTCGTCCCCGTCATGCTCATGAACGTCCTGCTCTATCGCCGTCGCTTCGCCCCGCACAAGTACCTCGTTGTCGCCATGGTCACCGCGGGCATCTCGCTGTTCATGCACTTCGGCGGCGGCGGCGGGAAGAAACACGCGGGCGCCGGGGGAGAGCGCCCGACTAACGCCAACCTCATCGGGCTCTCGTACCTGCTCATCAACCTCGCGCTCGACGGCGCGGTGAACGCATCGCAGGATGAGATCTTCTCCCGCTTCCGCGGGCTCAACGGGCAGCAGATGATGCTGTGGATGAACGCGTTCGGCGCGGCGGTGAACGTCGCACTCGCGGTGCTCCCGCTCCCGTACATTCCCGTCATCCACCCTTCGGACGGCGGGCAGAGCGAGTTGGCTTCCGTGCTCGAGTTCGTGCGCGCGCATCCGGCCGTCGTGAAGCCGCTCGCGCAGTACGCACTGACAGGCGCGCTCGGCCAGCTCTTCATCTTCGAGACGCTGCAACACTTTGGCAGCTTGACACTGGTGTACGTGCGTTATCATGTAGCCAAGAGTTTGCTCACTCTGCCTACAGGACCATCACACTGACGCGCAAGATGTTCACGATGCTGTTGTCAGTATTCGTCTACGACCACAAATGACGCCCGGCCAGTGGGCGGGCGCAGGTGTTGTCTTTGCAGGCATCTCGGTGGAAGCGTTTGTCAAGAGGAAGGGTATGTGTTCTATCCACACCTCCGACGCTTTTGCTCACTTCTTTCGCAGAGGTTCACGCTAAGCGCGTGGTTCAGGAAAAAGAGAAGGCAAGCATCAAGCAGCTGTAGATGTAGGGCACAAGACAGAGCGTTGTATTTATTCGCGCCCGCGGAAAGGACATACCAGGAGTGACATATACCAACAAGAAGTTTGTCATCGCCCAGCCACTGGGAGAGCAAGAGTCTGACGACTTCGCGGCCAATCTACCGATGCTGCATTCGAGCTTAAGTATTCCCGTTGCAACTCTCCAGGCAGCTCTCTTGAAGATGTCACGGATTGGGATGAACCATGATTATCATGATGCTTACATTGACTATAGGTGCGTTCCACTGTGGAAGGTGCCAAAAACAGAGCTACGAAAACATAACGGAAGGAGAGACTATACAAGAACACAAGTGCGAGCTGGATGCGCGAGAAGGGTAGAGTTCGACACGCTCCATAAAAGAGCTAGAACAGCCTGTCAAGTCTCCATGGCGTTGGGATCGTACTCCGGGGCAGGATTATGATCGACGAGTGCGCGTTTCCTGTCTTCCATTGCTCTGCAGAGGGTGATATGAGCGGAATCCTGACGAAGGCGAGCAAGTCACGTACCTGTCGTTCTCATCCTCCTCATCATCATCTGAGCGTTTCCTGCGCGTGGTACGCTCGCCCATTTGCGGGTGGGCAGCCACGGCTATGTTGGCGCGGTAGATCGCCTCATACTCCTGCGCGGTCATGAGCGGGGTAGTGGATGCGGCTGCGCGTGGTGCGCACCTTGATTTGTGTGAGGAAACCACCGTTTGGTGATATACAGTAGCGGCGATTCTGCACCAGATGCAGTGCATCCTCCCAGTTGAGCTGGTAATATTGCATGACGAACATGACTACGAACGCTGGCGAAAGGCTGATGCCACCTGAGTGCGAAGAGTTCATGAGCATGTGCATATTATGCTGACAGGCAACGCACCGTTACAGTGTACCAGCACCTTGCCTCCGCACGCAATAGCCTGATCAATGAATCCCTTCGCTCTACATACCGTCAGTGATTGTGCGAAGAAGGAAGTGGTCTCGCTCACCCTGGGAAGAGGCGAATGAGGTTCTGCTCCTCATTATCCTCCACGTCCAGCGTCATGTATTGGAAGTGATCAGGGAAGCGCGGTTTCACTGTGAACGCCTCCTTCGCGTCACGGATGCAAACGCTAAAGATGAGTTTGTTAGAGGAAGTGGCGAGGGGCGCGGTGCAGCACGCACACATGAGTAATCCCCAGACCCTGCAGCGTCGCGAGCTCTTTCGACACGACAAAGGAGCCAAGGAAGAGGCCAGGGAGGATCTCCTGACATTGCCGGCGCATCTCGTATCTGACGCGGGGCGCGTTAATGAGGACGGGTCCAGGCTAAGCTGCGAGCGACGCGTACTTCCACTCGACATCGGCGGGGCCCTGGATAAAGTTCTTGAGCTGCTCTTGGCTGTATTGTATTCGGTTGTAGGTCTGAAGTCCGTCCATGGTGGGCGAATGTAAGAAACAAAGAGTGAGAAGTTCCGCCCAAAGAGGACGGTGGCCAGGACAATGGGCCCTGATCCGCACGTGCCCATGTCACAATCTCGTAACGCGTCTTGACGCTCACGCGACGCGGGGTTGGAGCTGACGCGCCTTGTTTTCGACTTCCATCATCATCCCCCTTCTTTCTACACGACCCAAGATATGCTCGAAGAGGATGACGAAATTCCGTGAGGTCCAACATATATGGTGGCACAAACAGGTATTGACTCCTCACAGTATGCTCATCGAGGCCGACGTCTCTTCATCGACTGCTGATGCAGCGAGCAAGAGGGTCCCCTTGACTATCATATGCGGGTTTCTCGGTGCGGGAAAATCTACACTACTCAAGTAGGGTTCTTCTCCCACCAACAACTCCTCCTTAACGCTCTTTTCAGGCGTATTCTCACTGAAAAACATGGTTATCGAATCGCTGTCATCATGAACGAATTCGGCGACACAGCGGTTAGTGCTCACGTTCCTTCCTCTCGGTCCTATTTGACATTGAAACTGGCAGTAGGATATTGAAGGTATCGTCCCATTCTCTGCTAACTACCACCTGCCACTGACTCGGCTCTTGCAGCCAAAGCCATCAATGTATCTTCGCCTAATGATCCGTCCGCCCAATCAGAGGAGTTTCTCGAGCTTGCAAACGGCTGCCTGTGCTGTAGCATTAAAGATGCGGGGCTCGCGGCTATTGAGAAGCTCATGGAGCGCAAGGGCGCTTTTGATCACATCCTGCTAGAGACGACTGGCCTAGCCGATCCAGGTAAGTATCCTCATACGGCGACACAGCAGCATGACTCAATCACCATCTTAGGACCCATCGCCAGCATGATCTGGCACAACGAAGAGTACGCGCTTGGCCTGGGCAAGGACATCGCCCTTGACGGTGTCATCTGCGTCGTCGACGCCGTGTTCGGCAAGCAGGTACGGTGAGAATATTCGCTTACAATTGCGCCGCTCATTCGACTCAGCAAATGGAAGAAGATTCCAACTCTGAAGATGATATCGAACTCGGCGAAAGCCTGCGGTAAGCAGGTGGCATACCCTTTTGTGGCAGCGACGCTCATCGAATACGCACAGACAAATCGCTGGCTCCGACATCGTGCTACTCAACAAATCCGATCTCGTTACGCCCGACGTCCTTGCCTCGACCGAGGACCTCATCAAGAAGGTGAATCCTGGAGCACCTATCTATCGCACCGTCCGAGGCGAGATCGACCTCAGCAAGCTCATGGGCATCCACGCTTACGCGTCTGCCCCTATCCTCGACTCATCTGAGTCGGAACGCCGACTACACAAATCAGAAGAAACGCACGACCACGTTCACTCTGCCGACTGTGACCACGGTCCAGACGGAGAGCAAAAACACAGCACGCACTACGAAGTCCGCGGCATATCCAGCCTGCGTGTCAGCGTTCCGCCCCTCGCACCAGAAGCCATGGCAGATCTCGATGGATGGGTGCGGGAGGTGCTCTGGGAGGGGCATCTTCCCGGGAATGAGTTGTCATCCGCGGCAGATGCGCTGCTTATTCTGCGCTGCAAGGGCCTCTTCGTCACGACCACCGGCGAGCGGTACGTTCTCCAAGGCGTCAGGAACATGTACGACCTGTTCAAGACGGAGGACGACGGCGTTGGCGTACCGCAGGAGGGCAAGCTCGTCCTTATCGGCAAGGGGCTCGGCGACAGCGTGCGGCAGAGTCTTGAGGCGCTCTTCTGGGGGTCTAAGCCTGCCTCAGGATCCTCGGAGTCGTAGAGCTCCTCGCTACACCTCGCGGGTCTGGCACTGTCGACAAAAGATGTGCCACTGCAAACATAATCGACTATGATACATCCATCTGTCCATGTCCGATATATAAAGTACAGCAATCCGTGCATATAACAGATCATCCGGTCGTGCGACGGAACCTCTGGTCGTGCGCATGAACACCCGCCCCATGGCTGGCGTCAGTCGTATTGTATCGTGTCTAGTCCAATTGACTCGGCAGTAATGTGCGAGGTGAAGATCACGTCCTCCGAATTGTAAGTATACCGGGTACCACTTGTCCGTTGGGTACTAGGCAGCCTCTCGTTTCGGCCGGTTTCGTGCAGGTGGAGGATCAGGTGGCAGAGCACGGACATGGATACACTGCGCGCGTAATGATAGTACCGCTCGTCAGCCTCCTGTGCCAACCATGTTACGAGGCAACGGCCACGTACCTGCTCGAGAACGAAGACAAGCACCCGTTGAGGTACTCCTGTGGGAAAGGCAGAGCAGCGTGAGACGCTCGTTCTCCGCACTTATACAAACAGCGAAACATACATTCGCGAACTGTCACGCGGGTCAGGATCTGAGTGCGGGTAGTGAGAGAGACGCACATAGAAAGTCATGATATTCCCAAGGTTGCAGAGCGCCATGACGCTATGGGGTTATGGGTCAGCACCCGTCGCAACTGAATGCGCTGCTATACCCACGCGAAGTACATTGCACCTGGAAGCAAGAAGTCAGCGTGACGCGAGTTGTGTGCGGGTGGCACGATGGTACGCACCATCCCGGAGGACGACCTTGAGCAATGGCTCTGGCATCGTGCTGGACATCGAGCGGCAGCTCTGATACACGGTGAGGCCAACGACAAGGCAGTCATATCCGAGAAGACCCTCCCACGCTACCGCGAGGCCTGTCGTAATTGTTGTCAGGTTGCGCTGTCGGGTATTCACCCTGAGCGACGCACGTATCATTGAGCCCCTGCTCGCTAGCATATGGCAGTAGGGAACGTCTGGCGCTTGCCAGGTGTCCTGATTTGAGACCGCCCACTAGCAGCGAAGGTCAATGCGACGCACATGCGATTGAAGGGTCAACGTACAGCACAGATGCCTAGGAGCCCCGCAGCAATGAGCAGCAGGAAGACGAGAATCTTCTTGCTTCGCTTATAGAGCGCGTATACGCGCATGGTGAGCAGAACTATAGCGTCGTTAGCGGAAGGCATCACGGCGAGGTATCACGCACTGCACACGCCAATCTGATTTACAACAATAACTGCGCTGTGGAACGTGGAATAGATGGAGCAGCTGGAAGGACAGAAAGGGTTATGCTGTGTAAGGCGAGTAATGGGGCGCCTCATAACGTACTTCTATAACGAAGGTTAGCGCGCCACAAACTGGGAAAACTGGGGAAGGGAACACACGAATTGGTCTCTTGGCACGTCCTGCATAGCCGTGACCACAATGTTGGCGATGAAGGCAAAGTAGCGGTTCAGAAGGAATACGATGGAGCCGAACGATCTCCTCGTAGACCAAATGTACTTGACTTCATTGCCTGCCGCAAACATGTAAGCGACAGACCGACACGAACAGTGAACAAGGGCGCACCAAAGGTCAGGGCATGATCGTAGAGCAAGAGGGCTTCATGCTATAGTCAGGCTGAGTCCAGAACGCATGTAATGGGCAACGTACTCAATGCCAGGACTTGAAGGCGGTGGGACAGGGCGCTGGTAAGTATCAATTAGCACCTCCGCCGCTTTAGCGCCCCGATCGCAGCACGTACACATGATCCAAAGCCTCTGACGCGCCTGCGCTGTCCATGCTCGCCGGCGTGTGGCGCGCAGACCAAGTACCAAAGCTCGCTGCGCCACGATGTGCAGGGGAAAGACAAGGAAGCGGACGGCGCACACAACGAAGCCCGCTCCTCGATGCACGTGAGAACGGTTACCCCCAGATGCGCATCGCCGCCCGGTTCGCGACTGCGACCGTTAGCAGCGATTGGCGGGCGTGTGCTCCCCGGTGTGGTTGGCAAGGATTGGCAGCGCGGGACCATCAGATCCACGCGCTCTTATGATCTCCGGGAGGCACAATCATGATCGCGGCCCTCCGATATCGTGCGTCTATCTGATCTCGGCGCCAGTGCGAGGGACCGCAGGAATCTGGAGGGATTGCTGGCGAACGCAAGTCAAATTTGGCAGTGACGCGGTGAAGGAGGGTGAAGGGTGGGACCGTACAGGGACCGTAGGTACGCTGGACCTACGTTGAGCCATGCGCAACATTTACCTACTGCCCAGCGTCGATTCTTGCAACATGCCATGCGAGCAGAGCCATGAGAATTATTCTGATCAGAGAATGCGCGCCATGGGCCCAACGGCTCAGAAACGCCCGCGAACGACTTGAGAAGATCATGATGGTCGTTCACGCGTTCACGAGTGCAAGTCCGAGCTGCCGACCCTGAACTGAACGGTCTGCGGGCAAATGCAGCGCAACAGCTGCGTAACAGTAGCGAGGGCGCGCTAGTGCTATCTGAGTTGAGCCAGAGGATAGCGGGGCATCTATCTCCTTCTATTGCCGCGCTAGCGTTGGATGGACTGGCTCGGCTCGATTCGAGATGCAAGCAGAAGGCATGAACTGCAAGAAATTGGCAAGAACTCTGCAAGAACTGAACATCAACAGTGAGTCATCTGAATCTTCCAATCAATAACACGTGACGTGGTTAGAAGCTTAATTGAGGCGCCCTCCTTGATCAGGACAGAAGCTGGTGTTAGTGACTGCTTCACCGATTCAATGGCTCTCCTTGCAAGGATGCTCCTCTGAACAACGTGTAATCTGCCGGATCCCAACGGTCTAGCGTTTTCCGAACTCTTGCGCCAATCGGGAACTTCAACTCTCCCGGGTGCATAAGACGCTTTTGTCTCGCCTACATCACTGCTCAAGCAGCGCTCGATATCTCAGCCTTCGACGGTGCGACTGTACCATCCTGTCCATCCACGAACTTCAATACTCAAAAGCTCACCGCTGGCGTGCTGCCTCAGTTGTGGGCAAGGGCCAAATTCTTGCGCCTTCTTGCGCGCGATGCGCCATCGTTCAATCATACGGCGGGAGCTGCAGCTCAGATGCCCGGGGACAGGGTGCACGGTCTAGTATCAGGTCGTTTTGAGAAGAGTATAGCAACTGATCATGACGAACGCGGCCTCGCACGACACGATATCTGAGACGGAAAGGGAGTTGGACGTTGGCCCTGTCATTCCGCCATAGGACTATATAGAGGCCCCGGGAGGATGCAGTGATCTTGGTGCGCCCAGCTGTGGCTAGCTATGGAAAGGATGCGCGGCGGAGCGCGTGCATCGTGATGGCATGCCTGCCAGCGAACACAGCCTACTAGATTCGCCATGTCCTCAAGCGTTCAGCGCTCTGCAGTTGGCTGCGCTGCCTCCCTTCTGCGTTTGTGCTCTGAACAGCTTACTTACAAGGTCAAGTAAATAAAAATCGAGAGTTTAACTTCTCTTGCCGCACAATGGCCGGTCTGGCGCTATTGTCCGAAAAAGGTGAACAACAAGTGACTATCACGTGACTTGGAGCGATTCATTGTTCGGGGCGTCCGTCGCAAGGCACCATCTACCAGCTCCACGGTCTATAAAACCCGGCTGGTTGACTTCCCGGTCCCTCCTTCCCTCCTTCCTCCATCGTGTCGTAGGCAGCGCCTCGCTCATTCCCTTCTTTTTGACGTTCTTTTACGAGGATTCCAACGCGTTGCGTTATCTTCACCATGCAGTCCTTCCTCTTCATCCTTGCCCTCACGCTCCTCTCCATCGTTCACGCTGCGCCCACCCCTCATAACCGCCGCATGCACCACCAGAAACGCACGGCGTGCTCTGTGCCGACCGCGACCGCTGTTCGGGCTGCCTCGGTCTCACTTCCCTCGGCCACGGACGCGTCGTCCGCCGCGTCTGTACCCTCGTCGTCTGCCGCATCCGCGCCCGCGTCGTCAACCGCTTCAATTCCTGTCTCATCTGCCGTCAATCCGTCCTCGGTCCCCTCAAGCTCCGCTGCCAGTTCCGCTTCATCCGTTGCTACGCTAGCGTCGTCGGGATCCGCCAGCAGCTCCGCGGCTTCGGCTGCCCCATCCGCGTCGTCCACAGCTTCAGGAAACACTGGAGACAAGCTAGTCGTTGCTCATCACATGATCGGGTGTGTAACCAGTTTCTAGTCGATGCATCCTGACTGACCTGATCACAGCAACGTCTACCCGTACACGCTGGAGAACTGGGCCGAGGATGTCTCGATGGCCTCTGCTTCTGGCATCGACGGCTTTGCCCTGAACATGGGGACGGACGAGTGGCAGCCAGCACGCGTTGCGGATGCGTGAGTGTCGCGTCGAAATCTACATGCAACGCAACTGACAAGGCCACAGATACCAGGCCGCGCAGGAGTCAGGGACCAACTTCAAGCTGTTCCTTTCCCTTGACATGACGTGCGTAACATACTTCTCCATGTCGCGACTTACTCTAATTCATCTCCAGCGTCTGGCCTTGCGCTCTGCCGACAACGCCGCTAAGCTCCGAGCCATCGTCAACCAGTTCGCCGACCACCCCAACCAACTGATGTACGACAACCGCGTCTTCGTGTCCACGTTCTCCGGCGAGAAGTGCAACTTCGGGCAGGGCAGCGTCGCCGACGGGTGGAAGTCGCAGTTCTACCAGCACGCCGACCTCGCGGGCAAGATCTACTTCGTCCCCTCGTTCTTCGTAGATCCGGCGCAATTCTCACAGTTCGCAGACATCATGGATGGCGACTTTAACGTGAGTTCTATTTCGACGTATAACGCAAGTCCAATTAATTTTCCTCGCAGTGGAACTCCGCTTGGCCCATTGACGTGACTACACAGTCAGCCAAGTCGCTGCTTTCCAGCGCCAAGTCGGTATCGAACCTTGCTGCGTCCGTTAGCGGCAACGTTACTCTTGACGGGACGAGCTTCACTAGCCTCCTTGGCGGCTTGTCCAACGGCCTTGGCCCGCTCCTTGGCTCTACGGACACGGACGAGAAGCACCTTCAGAGCCTGTCGTCGCTCACTGGCGGCAACGCGAAGCGTGATGGTCAGAAGCGGGCCTACATGGCATCCGCCTCGCCCTGGTTCTTCACCCACTACGGCGCCGACACCTTCAACAAGAACGTGAGTAGAGCCATACGATCGCTAATACGCAGTGCTGACAAGATCGACTAGTTCATCTACCTCGCGGACCAGCACCTGTACTCAAACCGCTGGGAGAACCTGATCTCTTCCCGCGACTCCTTCGACATTGTCCAGCTTTTGACGTGGAACGACTATGGCGAGTCGCACTACATCGGCCCCATCAAGGGCGACCAGCCGAAGAGCAACGCCTGGGTCGACGGCTTCAACCACACCGCCTGGCTCGACATGACGCAGTACTACGCGACCGCCTTCAAGACCGGCTCCTTCCCCGCCATTGAGAAGGACAAGCTCATCATGTGGGCGCGCCCGCACGTCGCCAGCGCCACGGCCTCGGACGCCGTTGGGAAGCCGACGAACTTCGAGCTCACGGAGGACGCGGTGTGGGCGGTGGCGATGACGAGCGCACCGGCCACGGTGACGCTCAACGGCCAGACGTTTGACGTGCCCGCGGGTTTGACGAAGCTCGCGGTCCCGCTGTCCGCGGGCGAGGGCATGGCGGGCTCGATCGCGCGCGACGGCACCAACACGGTGGAGCTCAACCCAGAGTTCACGTTCGAAGGCAGCCCAAAGACCTACAACTACAACGCGTTTGTCGTCGGTGCGACCGCGGCATAGGCGGGGCGATCTTCTTTCTGGACCTCCCCCGCCTACTTCCTTCTCCCTTCACTTTTCTCCCTTCACCTTTCCGGCACGCGCATGCGCATGCTCGATCACGACGAGACGATACCCGTCATGAGCTTGCGGCTGCGCCGTGTCACGACACAGTCTCCTGACCACTAGATTGGCAGGATATCATACCTTTCGGCTCGTGCTAGCCACGGCCTCTCGCTTTTGCTGTCGACATGCTTTTTTTGTCTGACCATGTCACTGTATTTTTATCGTTTTGTTCGTTATGTATGTATGGGTACCTGGTGTACGGAGCTGGCTCATCAATGTTGTATCTTGGAATCGTCTTAGTGCGAGGTGGTCAAGAGTGCAGACAGTCCGACGCAAGTTCGATTTGATGTGTGGAAGCGCCGGCCCGCGACCCAAGCGCGGGGAGGCGTGGGAAAGGTGCACCCTTCTTGAACCAGTGCACTGTGGTCATTGTCGTCCTCGTCGTTGCACACAATATGGAGGCTCTCTTCTTCAATGTCAGTATGAATTACCGGAGACCACTGTACTGTTATGCGTATTGACTTTACGGCGCCCAGGTTGATAACGGCTTTCTTGAGGGCATTGTGAGGGGGTTCAAGGCCGGCATCCTCACGCAGAGCCATTATGCCAACCTGACGCAGTGCGACACGCTTGAAGGTGCGGCTCATATGTCCTGCTATCAGCTACATGCACTGAATAGAGCCTCAGACTTTCGCACACAGCTGTCCGCGACGGACTACGGCAACTTCCTCGCGAACGAGCCGCTCCCCCTCTCCACGTCTACAATCGCGGACAAGGCGACGCAGATCCTCGTCGACCAATTCAACTACCTGCGCAGCAATGCTGTTGAGCCGCTTGCGAAGTTCTTGGACTATATTACGTGCGTGGCGAGCGTAGGTCCCATCGCACGCTCTCTTACATGACACCGGCAGGTACGCGTACATGATTGACAACGTCGTGCTGCTCATCACGGGTACCCTGCACGAGCGCGATACGCATGAGCTTCTGGAGCGGTGCCACCCTCTCGGCGTGTTTGACACCATGCCGGCGCTCTGCGTTGCCACCAACGTAGAGGAGCTGTATCAGAGTGTTCTGGTCGAGACCCCCCTCGGTGCGTGCTGCGTATGGCAACCCTCGCATATACTGACTTTTACTTCAGCTCCCTACTTCCGTGACTGTCTTTCGGCCGCCGACATGGACGACCTTAACATTGAGATCATCCGCAACACGGTATACAAAGCCTACCTCGAGGACTTCTTCCACTTCTGCTCCGGTCTCGAGGCGCCCACCTCCGAGGTTATGCACAACATCCTCGCCTTCGAAGCCGACCGCCGCACCGTCAACATCACCATCAACTCCTTCAACACCGAGCTCACGAAGGAGCAGCGCGCGAAGCTCTTCCCTGCGATCGGCCGCCTCTTCCCCGAGGGCAACAACCAGCTCGCTAAGGCCGACGACATCGACCAGGTCCGCGCTGCGTGCGAGAGTGTCTCTGAGTACCGCTCGTTCTTCCAGGAGTCGTCGTCGGCAACGGCTAATGGCGGTGACGATCTCGGCGCAGCATCACAACTCGAGGACCGTTTCTTCACGACAGAAGTGCACCTCAACAAGCAGGCCTTCCTCCAGCAGTTTCAGTATGGTGTGTTCTACGCCTACTTGAAACTGAAGGAGCAGGAGATCAGGAATATAACGTGGATTGCAGAGTGCATCGCACAGGATGCGAGGGACAGGATGCAGGACTTTATACCCATCTTCTGAGTACGGTCATAGGATGAGCAATTCGTGTATCTATCACCTTGGATGTGCGTCTGAATATGCACGCAATAAAGCCCGGAGGTTTTTGGCCTTAACCTTCCAATCACGTGATTACGCTTTGTCCGAGTATGATTGGCATGTTGAACTTCGGGTCGCCTCCTCGACCTCTTCTGCACGTCTTCAGAGCAAAAAGCAAAAGAAAGGCGGAAGTCTTTCGACTTGTCGGTAGCAGGAATCGAACCTGCGGCTCCTCGGAACGAATGGGTGTACACAAGCGCCACAACGAGGTGATTTAACCCCTAATCGATACCGACCATACAATTCAGCGTCAGTAAAGATTATAACCATAATAAGACGGTGCCTGGTCTCAACGACTCAACATTACCTGGAGTTCAAGTCATGCTATCTGCAGGCTGCTGGAGATAACCCAACTGTTCTGAGAAACCTCAAACGATTCACTGTTCAGATTTCAGACTCACCTTGCTCCGCGTGACCGTGACTGTTGAACTCGACTGTCGCCGTGACATAATGATGTCGCCTGGCCACAATGCCGCCACATCTCGCTTCTTGCTTCCTGCTTCCAATGGCTTCTTCAGACGCCGATGAAGAGCTCAGTGGGCTTGCTAAGCGTCTGCGTGCTGACATCTCTTCCAGCGAGGCGACGACTATCCTGGACTCCATCAGGGATTTGTTGCGCTCTAAACGCCCTTTCCGTGGGTTATATGTCCGCACGGTGCGATGGTTGCAGTAACACGCGCGTTACAGTTATGGTACAGAAGGCATGTACATAGTCATTCGGTTCGTCAATACGTAACGAAAGCGGCCCTTCGCGAGGGAACGCTCCGGAAGCGTGGTGCACTCGCAGATCAGATGTCCGCCCATGTTGCAACCTGAGGGTCCATCTCAGTTGGAGGACACAAAATAGAGGAGAAAGCATATGACTCACCCAACTGAAGCCCTCAAACTCCTGCTGGTCCTTCGCCGAAAGCTGCCCATGGACAGGCGTGAGTGTCGGCTGCTCTCGCGTGAACTCCTCATCGAAGTTGCTCGTGTCAGCGCTGCCTTTCTGTTGAGAAGATACGTGTAAGTCATCGCGCTCAAATTAAGCACAAGTCACTCACAATCGTCGGGAAGTACGGCGGTGGTATCCGCTTGTTCAGCACGTCGTCGAAGCTCACATCCTTGAAAAACGGCTGGCGCTTGATCTCCTCCGCGTCCTCCTTCCCAGCACCCAGCCGCCGCTCCGGGTTCCGCTCGAGCAGCTTTTGCAAAATTGCTACAGCGTCACGCGGCATGGTGATTGGGTATAGCGGCTCGTCTTCCAAAATAGCGTCGAAGATCTCGTCCTCATCGTCGCCGCGGAAGGGCGACTGGCCGAGCAACATCTCGTAGGTAAGCACACCAAAGGCCCACCAGTCGACCGCGCGGCCATAGCGCTGCTCGAGGAGGATCTAACAAGGGAATGGTGAGTGACAGGGTAAGGAAAGTAAGACAACAGACGCACCTCGGGCGCCATAAATTCCGGAGTGCCACAAAACGTGCTTGTCGTGTTGCCGTACCACATCTCCTCCTTGCACAGGCCGTAGTCGGCCACCTTGACGTGCCCATCGAGCGTGAGAAGAATGTTGTCCAGTTTCAAGTCACTGAAATCCTTGTGAGTGCCTCCCTTAGCTTAGGGCGGGTTCGACATACCGGTAGATGATGCCATTTGCGTGGAAATATTCCAGCGCCAGCAGCACCTCAGCCGCATAGAACTTCGCCTGCCGCAGGGAGAACTGCTTGCGTTGGATGTGCAACATGAGATCACCTCCGCTCACGTACTCCATAACGAAGTACACGCGCGTCTCCGTCTGGAAACAGGAGTGCAAGCCGAGCAAGAAGGGGTGCCGCTCGCGCGCTGCCGCCAAGAACACACGCTTCTCCGACCGAGTGCTGTAATCCTCATCTTAGCAGGCAACTTGTTGCCACGAAAGCGGGTACTGACCTCTCCACTTCATCATTATCAATGATGAACTCCTTCTTCAACACCTTAATCGCGTACAGGCCGTTCGTCTTCTTTTCCTCTGCAAGCATGACCTTCCCGAAGTTGCCCTTTCCGAGAACGGCGAGGAAGTTGAAGTCGTCGAGGCCGACTTTTCGCTTTCGTGTTGCCTGGCGGACCGGCATCTGCTGCTGTTGTGGCGGCAGCGGGCGGCCCACCGCCCCCTGGGGCGGTGAAGCCGGTTGTGCCAGTGGCGGGGGTGGGCCGGGCGGTGCAAACGGACGCTGCTGACCGGGAACGGGTAGCGGGGTCTTAGCCTGAACAGGCGACGTAGATGTCGGGGTTCGCTGTCCCTGATTGTATCATGAGCTATGTAGAAAAAGTGAATGCCGAGCACACCCACGGGATACTGCTGGTACGGCTCGCCAGGAGCAGCCTGCTCGTACTGAGAGGATGGACGACTCGGTGTCTCCTGGGCATACTGTGGTGGTGGCACGCGGCCGGACGCAGGTCGTCCTGGTGCAGGCTGCGGGTACGTCTGCCCTGGCGGCATCCCCCCACTATATCGCGCGTCCGCGGGCTGCTGTTGTTGCCGGTATGGGTCCGTCGGCTGCGTTGGACTCAAGCGCGCGCGCTCCATCTGCCCGCTCAGCTTCTCCTCAACAGACGATACGGGCACATGAGTCCGCGTGCGAGCCGAGCCCTTCTGCTGGTTGATGAGCCGCATGTCGCGGAGGAGCCTGTTTGCCGTCTCCATCGACATGCCGCAGAAGTCGGGCACGAGATGCGTGCAATTGGCGTGGCAGGTGATGTCGCATTCAGAGCACTTGCGGGCATTCTTGCGGCCGAGGGGGAGCATGTAGCCGCAGTGGCAACACCAGTTCGCGCCGATGTTGGTGAGGGGTTCAAAGCGATGGGGAATGCGGTGGTTAATTTTCTCCTCGTCGTCCTAGAATAAACGTGAGCGAAGAAGAAGGTGTCCCGAGCTATATAGACTTACGCCAGTGTTGGACTTGGATATACATTTGGTGACGACGTTCTCGTAGCATTTCTTGTGACAGGTGTAGCGACAGTCTTCGCACTGATAGCCGGCAGCGTTGAACAAAAAGTCGCTGCAGAACGCGCACAGCATAAGCTGGTAGAACTGCCGCTGGACGAATTTGTGGCCATTCATCTCGTGTACTTCGCCCTTGCGCTTGCGAACAGCACCTTGACGGCCGAGTCCACCAAGAGGAGCATCCAAGGCCCGCTTGCGAACATTTTCTTTGACTGCAGATCGTTTAGTTTGAGGCCATATTCTCTGCGTATGATCACTCACCAAAGTTCAAGCGAAGTGCGATGGCTCCAGCAGGCTCCATGGCGAACCATGCCTCGATACCGTCCGCAGTAGATGCGCCGAAACCCATCGCACCACCGGGGGCGCCTCCTTGCGCAGGAAATAATGGCGCATCCGACTGGGACATCCCAGGTGCCGCAGAAGCGTCGCCCATGGCGTTGGCGGTGACCCAGCCGCCCTGACCGCTCTCCATGAGCACCTTCTGCCGTCGAACCGCTTCCACCAAATCGCTTATCCGGATCCACAACAAACCGATGGGGACGATAGGTTGCCCCACTTGTTGGTCGTAGACCGCTATCTCGACTTCGTTGGCCTTGTCGACGGTGATTTCGAAGTCCTCGTTCCAGCGATCCGTGCGCGAGGGATGTGAGCGAGCGAGTTGCGTCCCTTCGACCTTCATGCTGACGATGGTTTCCGAGATTTGCTTGGAGGCGGAGCGGGAGCGGACAATAGGTGCGTGGTCGAGCTCGCGGGCTCCCTTCAGCGAGATGTACAGGGTTCCTGACAAGGGCTTCGAGCGCAGGTTGTCCTTCCGTTCACCGTCAGGGCCTGTGAGCGCGAGTAAGTACCCACGAGTTGTGATATAAACTGCGCCACGCACCTTGATCCTCTTCCCCGGTGTCCTCTATGACATGCAAGTTCTTGTAGCGCTTCAAAGCCGCCTGGAGCAGCTGAATCTTGCGCTCGTTCTCGACCTTCTTGTGTTCTGCATCTAATCGAGACTTCTTATCGCCGTCGGCCTGGTAAAGCTTGGCCATTTTGTCAATGCCCTTCTTGTACTGCATCTCGACCTGGAGTTTGAATTCAAGCTGATGGAGCATACGGGAGATCTTCGCGGGCGTGAGGGGTGTGTCCGCCTTGATGAGGTCGAGCTGGGTGTAGTTGGTGCGCGGGGTTCCGTCTTGGGGACTGGTTGCCATGTCCGACGAACCCCGTGCGCGCGGGTCTTTGGGAGGCACCTGAGATAGCGCGCAATGAAAGGGCTGCGCGAGGGTAACGGGTGAGCACATACCTGTGGTAGGGGCGCGCCATCTGATCGCGGGCGATCCCTGCCGTTTGCAAGCTCGGCCTTGCGCGCCTGGAGTTCGCGTAGCGTCTCTTCGAAGTATGAGAGGGAACGCTCGGTCTCCCTGATCTTGGCCTCATTGCGACTGAGCACATCCTGATTCTGTGTGGCGCGGCGAAGGAGCTGTGAGGCCTCGAGGATCTTGCGCTCCTTCTGAATGTGCTTGTAGACCTCCTGGATCTTCTGGTCGATGTTCTCCGCCTGTGTTCGTTTCGAGCGTCAGCGGCGAGCGTGGGGGGCGCGACCTGTGCGCACCATGGCCGATGGGCAGATATAGTGTGGGCCGCGGGGGCGCTGGCGTCGGCGTCGGCGGCGGCGATGGTGGCTGCTGGGAGCAACCAATGCTGGCCCAGCCTCGAAATCTGAAATCAGTCGACCGCTGCGATGCTGTGGGCGTGACGGCACGGCTTTGTGACACCGATAACGCACCATCACCAAGTCACGCGCGACCGCGACGCGACGCGACCCAACGCGGCTTGCTCTCGACGTCGACGGCAGCGATGCCCACCGTCTCGTGCTCGACCCGCGCCATCGCCTCCTCCGACCACAAC
This sequence comes from Schizophyllum amplum, assembly GCA_007026445.1. Lineage (NCBI taxonomy): Eukaryota > Fungi > Basidiomycota > Agaricomycetes > Agaricales > Schizophyllaceae > Schizophyllum > Schizophyllum amplum. Next base: position 131,657 of record VDMD01000018.1, read on the forward strand.
GCCCTCCAGCTCAGCGCAACGCACTATCTGACTGCGGGCGAGCCCTCCGCACGCGTCTTTGCCCGCAAAGCTGCGCTCCCCGACGGCGTCGATGTCCGGGCCCCCTCTGGCGTCGTTCTCGCACTGCGAGGCAGTGTTGACCGCGAGAGGCTATCCCCCAGCGCTCTATGCAAATCGGAACTCGTGCAATACTTCCATGACTTTCTCAATACTGCAAGCGTCTCGCACTTCTTCGTTGCCCCTGATCGTTGACCTTTGGTACAGCATGCTACTCAGCTAGGCTTAGCCCAGGTCAACGATGTGTGCTGTGATGGACAGGACGGTCTTCCTCGGCGTATGAGGCCTTCAATTACACGCATATATGCGCGTCCTTGACAATTCTGCAGTACGCCTCGACGTGCAGGGATGCCCCACTGTTGGAGAAACAAGCTCGAGTCTATCCTTGTCTCTTATCAACGTGCATTTCAAGTGGACCACAAGTAGCGACTCTCCCGGAACGGAACATAGCAGCCCATTCGCCGCCCGCTTGACCCTCGCCCACCGCGCTCTTTTGGAAGAGGCGGTCCGCCGCTTCGTCACATATCACCTCGTCAGGTCAGATGGGCTCGCCAACTTATGCATATGTACATGGCTCATATCTCGTCACCCAGGCGCTATCCGCTCATCTTCGGCACATGGCGCGACGTATGTAAGCCTCTATCGGCCTCCGCGCGGTCACTTACCATCATCGGCAGCAAATGGACGTGGAGGTAGCCCTCTCCGCGAAGATTTATCGGTCGATCGCGTCAATCATCGCTCGCTCGTCCAACGACGAGTTCCGTACGGGTTGCAGTCGTCTGCTAAGGGTACGTCGGCCTCCGCGTAACCGTGCGTCTCTATATCGACTGCATTTTAGAAACTCCGCCGCCAGCGCAAGGCTGCCGCTGTATCGTCCGCTGCGTCCCTTCAAGAGTATATGGGCACCATATACGAACCTTCGGATGAGGTCTTGGACGACGAGGACCCCGATCTGGCAGCTTTGCAGTTCGGCATGGAACGGCTGTATCGTGCGAGTATCAAGCGCCCTGGGTTCAAGGTCAGCGGGACGCGCCTTCTTCGCATTTTTCCGCCCTTGTCCTCGCTTACGCCCCCGCAGGAATCCCACCGCGCCCGCGCACGCCGCGACTCGGACGCAGATAATGAGGAGCTCACCCTCGCTGTTCACCGGCCAGCAAAGTCCGCTCCGGGTCAGGTGGAGAGTGGGTACGCGGGCGTGGACCTGCCCCAGGCGCATGAGGACCTGCAGTTGGCACCTGCGGACGACGACTCGCTGTGGGCAGCTGGAGATCAGCTGTCGACGTCCGCGGACTTGCCATCGACATCAATGGACCTGCTGTCAACGCCCATGGATGACGATTCGCTGTGGGTGGGCTTGGACCCTGAACCACGCACGGTACCGCCTCCAGCGGCTATGGACATGACCTTCAACGAAGACGCGACGGGATGGACGCCGTTGATTTTGACGGGCCCTGGTCGCCAGACTGTGACGGGCCGTGGTCACCAGCAGCGGCCGACCTCGAGACCCACAATGCCTTCAGAGACGACCCGGCCTTCAGAGACGACCAAGCCTTCGAGGACGACCAAGCCTTTCACGAACAGCGGAGATCGTCTTCTGACATGTCCGTCTACGAATCTGACGAGATCTCCGTCTACGAGTCTGCCGACATTCCCGTCTATGAGTCCTCTGACATATCCGTCTACGAGTCTGACGACTCGTTCTCGCTCGATTGCCTCGGCGATAATCCCTCTTCGCTCGACTGTGCCGATGCTGCGACGTTTCGGAGATACCCTGGCGCTTCTCGCAGCGACGATCATCCGCACTTGCTGGGTTATGCGGCAAGCGCTGGTCCTGACGACGCGTCGATGAATCACCACCCGCCGGATTTGTCTCTTTCGCCGGACTCGAATTCTCCATCGTCGAGCTCTCGTAATTATGCTGGCGACGTCTTGAACCCTATCGACGTGGATTTTTGCGACAACTCTTTGCTCGATCTGTTCCCTCCAGAATATGTTCAGGACGACTCTCCGCTTCACGGCGATCATCTGTCGCTTCGCGATACACCCCATGGCCGCGTCGATGCTCCTGCCGCTGAACACGCTGTTGCTCATGCCAGTGGACACGAAGACCTTCACATGGACACTGACGACGACGATGCTGACTGCCACTCACCTCCCGCGAAATCTGAACCGGACGCCGCTTCGGACTCCTACGCTCTTGACGAAGATCAAGTTCTAGAATTCTGGGATCCTCGCTCAGAATATGAAGATACCTCGGAGCTGGCTTGCTGCGCCGACGCTAAGGACGACGAGGACGACGAGGATTGGTATCTCGGTGAAGACACTCCTCTTGCTGGCCTACCTCTGCCGTCTGCGGCGCCCGTGTCTCTTCCTCGCCCGTTACTCCCTTGGAATACCTCTCAATCATCCTCTGATATCGCGCAAGCATCTCTAGATACCTCGCAGCCATCGCCAGATACCTCGCAAGCATCTTCAAGCACCTCGCCTTGCTCCTATACCGCATTCTCACCGCCCGGTCCGGCTTCCGTCGAACGGAGGACCTCCCCTGGGCCAAGACTCGCGACTACAACAACGCCGGATCCCTGCTCGTCATCGCCGGATTGCTACTCGTCATCGACACGTCTATCTTCGCCCTCGATTCTTGGCGCGAGTCCTGTCTCGTCCTCATCCGAGTCAGCTGGTCCTGCGTTCTTGTTGCCACGCTCTGTATCCGACGAGCGTCATACCGCTAGGGTCCTCGCCAGACCGGAGGACGGGGAGTCCTCGTCCCTCGCCGTTGAGAGGCCGCCGAGAACGAACTATAGCGATGAAGCGATGTTTCTGTTTGAGGACGACCGGGACGAGGATGATATACTCCAGGACATCGACATGGACGTACCGTTGGGCGCCTGTAATCCTTCACTTGACGCTGGTGCTTCTCGTTCACGCGCTCGCGCTTTCTCGCCAGACATACATTTTCCTCCTCAGGCTCTAGACGGTCGCGTTTCTCCTCGCGAACGACGCGCTTCCTCTCTCGAACACTCCGCTGCTCTCGAACACTGTGCATCCCCTCTGGGGCCATGCTCGCCGCTTCTCCCCGCGCACTCGACGAGCCTCGCTCCAGGCCTATCGGACACGTTCCCAGCTATGTGGCACGGGTGCCCCACCCAGTCGAACATGTACTTCGCCGAGTCGGACGCGTGCCCAACGGAGATGGATGCGTGTACACTTCTTTCGGACGCCCGTGACGTGCTAGACCTCGATGACGACTTCGACTGCTCTGCTGACTCAGGCCTGGGCGGGCTGGGCGCCAGGCCTTTGGGTGGACTCGGTAGCAGCCGATTAGGTGGGCTTCACGGCGGAGCAGACAACGAACTTCAGGATGCAGGAAAGCTCAATCGTTTTGCGCTTTATCTGCCCGAGACGGCGGCGGTCTGTAATCTGGGCGAAACCATCGCTGCGCTGGAGTCTGGCAGTCAAGTGGCGATCTATAGCGACGACGTACCTGCGCTCGGCTTGACGCAATGCCACTCCGGCAGCGACGTCGAAGGCACCCTTGGAGTCGCACCTAAGGGCGTCGAACCTACACAGGACCTCGTCGAAGCTGCCTCTCTTCTCGTCGCGGGTGTCGTCAGCCCACAGGGAAGCACCGCTGATCAGACTCTAGGCTTCGGCGCAGCTGCGTTGGTCCCTCCCGAAGGCAGCCTGCGCATCAAAAAGGTCTCGCGCACGACAGGCGCCCAATGCGCCACAGACTCCCTGCGGGTCAACGGCGCCGTACACACTTCAAATACCCTACGAATGGATGACGATGGCCTGCGCTTCGAGATAGGCATGGGCGCAGTCGGCGTGAACGCTGCAGTTGGTATCACTGATACTAATATCAGCAGCCTTGCAGCCGCCCTGCGTACAGACGAGGCACCCTTCATATCGCCGGAGGACGATATTTGGAGCGATGATGTTGACGACGACGATATGCGGGGAATGGCGGACGATGCACTTTTCTTTAACGAAGACGACGCCGGAGTGGACCGGCACTTGGGTGTATGACCGTTACTTGCTTAACGATTGCCTAACGACGAGGTGAATACATATCGTCTCCTCAGACTCAGACTGGTCGCGACTCACGATTACCGGAAGGCGTACGCCGCAGTGAGATAACTTGGGGGATTCATAGGTGGCGTCTGATTCTTCTGTCCATTCAAAGGCGCTTAACGCAGGGCTTGCAGCGTTTGCCTTTCATGAGTGGGATGCTTCGTTCATACTCCTGCATGGGCTTTCCCTCACTTCTATATTCGGTGAATCGGTTTGTATTCGGCCATTCCCTATGCGAGTGAGCGTTGCTGGCAGCATCGCCTACAGCCTCGTGCATGATGCACAACTGCGGCTTGGAGATAGTGGAGCGCGATTGAGTGCGCCTGAGCTCGGAGAGCTGCAGGGTTATGGCATATGCGTGGAATTTACACGGAATGTGTTTGGAGTACAGTTGGGCGCGTGTGACCTTGAAGTCCGCATCGTGGCCGTCGCTTACTTGCATTTGCGTATAAAGCTAGGAGCAACCGCGGAGGACTGCAAATTCAAGGGGAGGTACAGAATAGCCTGAACCGGCCAACAAAGAGCAGATTGTGTGCGAAAATCTATGATGGAAGTTCAAGGAGATGCAGCACCGCCACCAGCGATCCCCGTATGGCAGGACGACGTCAGTTGAAACTCCGACTGCGGCTCCGCTCTTTATATAGCTTGCGAGCGCAACAGGTGTCCCAAGTTTGTTCTCGAACTTGAACTCGCGACCACCGCCCTTTCTGTCGAGATCCGTCTCCGTCTCCCCGTTTCTCTTTCCCGAGTCTTTCGCCGCTCAGGCGCGGTAGCTACCGTCATCCAAGGGACCACCGTCATCCAAGAGGGTTTCACCGTAACGACCGTCATGCACCCGGCCAAGCTGAAGAAGATCGACACCAGCGTGCGTACCCGCGCGCCCCCTGCCACCGCCCCTTCAGCGCTGACGATCCCCTCTGCAGGCGTTCTCCGAGCAGGAGAAGCAGCTCTTTGCCAAGTACGGCAAGGTGCCGACGCACAAGAATGTGCTGATGAAGATGCAGAAGGTGCGCCGTGCGTGCGCCACATGTCTTGGCCGTGCCGCGTGTTTCGGTGTCAAGGCATGGGGCTGATCCTTCCGCGCAGGATCGCAAGTACTTTGACTCGGGCGACTACGCTCTGTCGAAGGCCGGCGTGGCGCCGCAGAACACCGTCGGCACGGCGATCCCCAATCCTGAGAAGTGCGTATTCATCAGTTCATATCTGTGTAATGCGCAACCATCCCGTCTGCCCTCCATCGATACTCTCTCCATCGGCCGGCGCGCTGTTCATTGTCATGCCAGTGATCATCATCACACATACGCAATCATCTACATACCTCATTTTCCCTCCGTTCATGGTTTTCGATTCATCCGCATACTGACCCTTACCCTCAGCATCCCGCACGCTTCGTCTCCCGCCGGGAATGGGCACAGCAACAACAACAACAACATGTCGACGTCTCCCACCAACCCGACGAGCCCGATCAACAAGGAGAGCGGCCGCGCCCCCGACGAGCTTCCCGAGCTGCCCAAGTCCCCCGTTTCGCCGCCCGCGGTCGAGGTCGGCGGCGATTGAGCGCGGCGCTGGCTGGCCAGCTCCGAACAACACGGGCACCCACATCACGATCACGGAGCCTGCGCAAGATTGACGGAGCCCACGCCAACCACGACCACAGGGCCTGCGCCCATTACAGTCACCGTGCGCAGGCTTCTGCACCCCCTTCCTGTACCTTATTCCCCAACCTAGTCCATAGTTCCAGACCTGCCCGCACGATCTCGTACCAGGATCTCGTACCGTCATCTACGTGCGACCGACTTCCAGGCGACGATCCCATTTGTACCTTCATGCGACATGGCACTGTCAATCGACGGGCATCACTCTTGTCGACGTGCATCCGCCCATCTACTGCGCGGGCAGCGCTGCGTTATTGTTTGCCCCCATGCTTCTGCCATCATCATGCTTGTCGGAAATTGTACCAGTACGCTGCGATATGGGAATGTATACGATGAGGAGTTGAGAGAATAGTAATGGGATAGATGGAATCTTGCTATGGACGTTGTATGGGTCAGTACAAGTTGCTCGCACGACGAAAGCATCGAGTCCATGACACCGAGGACCAGATTGAGGTTGTACGGAGGTTCTCATTCGAAGAACTTGATAGATTAAACCTGGATTAAACAGCGCCTCAAGGGTCCGACCTTCAGGTAGGTCCTTCCCCGTCGTTCGCTTTCTTGTCCTACACGACAGCCCTACACTATCAATACTGCAATATCTGGCCACCAGCATTCGAGCGCGCGGTACTCGTCAGCCCCTAGTCCTATGTGCGTCGTGGCTCGGATTCGCAGTGTCTGTAACGCTCGATGGCCTGCGAGCGGCTGGATGTGGCAGGCACGGATGCACCACTCTTTGCTGAGCCCGAGTTGAATGCGTAGATCTTTGAGCGTCGTTGGCGCGCAGCGCGCGCCGATGTGGTCGATGAGGCATTGCATGGCGCCCGAGGGAATCGTGTGGCGTAAATCCTTGAAGGTGAACGACTCAATCTTACGTGGGCCGCCCCACATGTTCATGAAGATACACGCAAAGGGGACCAAGACGCGGTGGAAGGTAAGGTGGCGCAGCGCGGGGAACACTGGCTGGCCGTCGAGTAATGCACTGGAAGCTTTCAAGTCCCCGGGGGCGCGCAACGCGAGGATCCAGCTGGGTGGTGGCGCGTCGCTGGATTCGTAGAGTGTGAGCGAGGTGAGGGAGCGGTTGAGGCCGAGGGCTGCGACGACGACATGCATGGCATACGGATCCGTCAGGCGAAGATCCAGCGATGCACGCGTCAGGGTACGCAGGTCGAAGAAAGCTTGAATTAGTATAGTAGTGGGCATGGTAGGGGAGAGGCTGCTGAGGTGTATTTCCTTGACGTGCGGGCAGCGCTGGAGGATGTGGTCCACGTTGTCTGCGGTGAACGTGGCGTTGTCTTTTAGAACGAGCCTGTGTACGGTCGGCGAAGCCAGTAAGTCGATCATAGACTCATCGGACAAAGCTTCAGTGAACGTGAATGACAAGATGCGAAGCGAGGGGAGAAGCGGGGACGGCGGCGGACACGCTAAGATGATGTCCCGCATTGTATCGGGAAGCCCGTTCTCGGATACGTAGTGGTACGCCTTGATGTATCGCAAAACCCGGAGCGCATGCGCCCAATCCTGATCGCTTAGCGGACGGGTGAACGTCTGTAGGCTTTGTCAGTAGTGCAAGGTATGTGGGCGGCACAAGATATAGGCGTACCAGTGCATAAGGTCGCGACACTGTTGGCATCGCCTGCCAAGCATCAACGGGGAGAAGCCGCCAGATGACGCGGGGCTCGACGACTACCTCCCACAGCAGAGGCGTTGCGAGCCCGTTCCAAAGGCGACAGACGAGGGTGAGAGGGTGGAGCGTCTTTGATTGGTCTTTCCACAGAGCGGTCTTCGATGGGTCGGTGAGATCCTCGGGCAAGACAGGAGCGAGATGATTGAATATCTCGTTGAGTAATTCGGGTATGTCGACGGGGCTCGTCATGGTGGAAGGTGGACAGGCAAGGCGGCCGAAATACTTGCAAGGAGTCAACGTTGAACATACGATCGCGCGGTCTGGCAGAAAGACGTCTGGACCGCCTGGATACAGCAGGCGGAGACCATCAAAGAGTCAGACCAACGGCTTGTAGCGTTGAACGTGCCGTTCAGACAGACGATACCAACAACTTCAAGGGCACCCTGACGCGGACGACCCACGTGACCGCGAGCGACACCAGAAAGTTTGTTCGTATTTGTGCGTCGCGCGGACAATATTTTCGTAGTCCATCTAGGACCATCCACCGTATATGTAGGCTAGTTCTGCCTGTTCTGTGTAGATCTGCTATCCCCCCTTCAGCACTCCATCCTCGCAATCCTCTTGGATGGGAGGCCTCCCTGTAGCCGACTCTGGCGGCCAGCTGCGCTGCAGTCGTTCTGCAGGCTGGCGAGAGTGTTGGGTGTGTTCGCTGGACAAAGACGCGTCTCGGCATGCGGTCAATCTCAAATGATGCGGACTGGGAGAGCGCGCTTTTCGGGGTCGAGCAGCCGAGACTGCAGTAAATTTCAGTCAACGGATGCATGGAAACACCGTAGTACAATTACCAGCACAATAGGCGACGCTTCTTCGCCTTCACGCCTCATTGTCCCTGTTCTTCTCCTTCGCTGCTGGCGTCGCGGTCACTGTGTACCCGCCCGTGCCCGGAATACCCGCCGCACCCTCTTGGGAGGTCGTGGTGATGTCTCCGGCATCAGGGCCGCGCATCATCTCGTGGAACGCACCCCAGAGGGCAGCAACGGTGTCGTACTCTTTCGTCATGCCGAGGGCTTCCTCAGGTGGCGGTTGAGGCCGTTCGTGGTGGAAAGGAGAGACTCGAGGGACTGGAGTGCAAGATTTAGTGAAGGATTGGAAGAGACGGAAAGGATTCAGAGTAATCGAGGAGCATATGGATATGTTCAGATTAGACACCAAGTGCATGTAGCGCACGACTTACGACTGAGATCTCTCGTGAGAGGCGCTCGCGTTCTTTCGTGAAGAACGATTGATCGTCATCTTGTCGTGAAAGTGACATGGCAGGATAACAGCGAAGGATCAATATTTGGATCGCTAAAGTAGACAAGCTGCCGATAGCCGACAGTAGCGGCGACCGATGGGCCGTTTAGTGATGACGGACAGGACGAGGACGCGACCGTCGCGACTTGACATGCGGTGTCACACCGTGACCTGACGCGCCGCGATCGCGATGAACAGCATACAGACGACCGTCATGGACGTGCTACGCGACGAGCTCAAGGATAAGTTTGGCGACGACCTCGCGAACAACGACGCGCTCTTGGAAGAATGTGCGTTGCTGCGAGCTTCTCCATCTCAGCTACTCATGGACCGCACATTGTAGGCGCGCAGCTATGCAGCCATCATGGCCTCGACGCGGATAACTTTCTTTGGAAGTGGGAGGCCATGAAATGGGAGATCGGCAAGGACGTGCGCGGCAAGCCACCGCACTTTGACGCGGATAAGCTGGCCGCGATCCGCGCCGCGCTGCACAGGCAACTCGCCGACGAGGAACGGCAGAGGACGAAGGTGCGGGCCGCACCCGTTGCAGCTGGTGCGGGGGTAGCTGCGATACGAGGAATGGGTGGCGCGCGTGCCATGGGCGGTATGCCAGGCGTCAGGAGCGGAATGGCGGCAGCGGGGGCAGCACGCGCCCTCCCGCCGTTTGCCCAGCGTGGACGAGCGGCGCCAGTGAAGGCGGAGCCTATGGACGTCGACATGTCCGCGCCGGTCGCGAGTACCAGCGCCAGCGCGAGCATCAGTAGCGCGACGCGCGCTGCTCACCTCCATTTCGTCGGCCCGGACATGAGCGAGGATGCGAGGAAGGCGAGGGCTTGTGCGTACCTCAACTTGTTGTTTCTGCTCTCTAATTGACCTTACCTCTCCTCTTGCTCCATCGTCCTTCTTTTCGTCCATGCGCCAACGCACACCCCAGACCGCTACATGTACGCCACTCTCACCGAACGCGCGGCCGCGCTCGATGACCGGATCGACGACTTCGCGGACTTGGTGAAGGCATACTACGGAATCAAAGTAGAAGGTGGTAAAGAACCACTCGGCGATCCGGCGGAAATGACAGAGGTTAGTACGACGCGGACGTGCTCTTCAGCCCTCCATTCATCCCGACTCCTTTCCTCACTTCAGCTTGGGCCCCACCGCTCCCAATCCTCCTCCTTTTAATCAGCATCGCTGCCTAATTGCTCACCATCCTCCACTTATTCGCCTTCTCATGCCTCCTCAAACTCGCCTTACCCTGCTTACCTTCCCTTCAGACCACTACCACTGTCGTCGGCTGCATCACCTCCGACACGGACGACGGCGCACGCGTCAAACTTACCGACTCCACCCTTCGCATCGAAACCTCGCGCTACCTCGGCCGCAAGGGTAGCACGCCCCTGAAGTTCGCGACAGGCTTCAGGATTGTGGCACCGTGGAGAACTGCGGTGGACATGCCAGGAATCAATCAAAGTGCAGGGTCCGGGTCAAGCCATGGCCTGCTACCCGGAGGTGGGGTCCTGACGCTATTCCCCGGTGCCATTGTCGCGCTGCGCGGAAGGAATGGCGCGGGGACGGCGTTTGTGGCGGAGGAGGCGTGGTGGTCAGTAGATGGGCTGCAGTTTTGCGCGTCGCTTACTCACGGATCTTTTGATCTTCTGCTGATCTCGTAGCTCCCCCCGTTACCCCCTCCACGACCTTTGCCTTTGGCGGAATCAACAATGCCACTCTGCAGCAAACCCACCGCTCTCCGTCACGTCCACTGCCGCCTCTTCCTCTCCATTTACCCTCACCGTCCTCGCCGGGCCCTACACCGCCGACTCGGACCTGACATTCGCACCCTGGCAGGGCGCCCTTACGGCCCTTAAAGAGGATGCGCCTGACGTGGTGGTGTTGGTGAGTATGGGTTTATGGCGTGCTGTCTGTTTGTGAAGCTCACATCTCTCTAGCTTGGCCCCTTCATCGACTCCTCCCATCCCCTCATAAAGGCCGGCGACGCGGACGAGTCAATGGGTAGGATGTTCACGCGCCGTTTCCTCATGCCGTTGCGGCGATGGCTCAATGGGGTAGGCGAAGGTACGAGCACTGGCGAGCAGGCCGGAAAGCCTGGTGCGGGTTCAGGTGAGTCCGGATGGTATGCCTGTGCAGTTATCTGGTTGATGAATGTTCAGGCCCCAAGGGTCGCCTTGCGGTGATGATACCGAGCGTGCGCGATGCGCTGAGCAATCACCTTGCGTTCCCGCAGGCGGAGCTGACTGGGTTTGAGGGGTTCGATGAGGTGAGTGGAAGTTAATCTCCTTCATACACGCCCGCGTCATAAATCGACCAATTGTATAGAATGGCTGACCGCCTCCCTTTCAGCGCATTCGCTTCCTCCCCAATCCGGCGCGGTTCTGCGTCAATGGCGTCTCGTTTGCCGCCACGTCGGTGGAGACAGTGTTTCACTTACAGGTGAGTGCACAGCTAAAATTCCATCATTGCACTCAGCTAACGTCCTGCCCCTCAGCTTGACCGCCTCCTGAAGCGCGCTTCGTCCGCTGGTGATGCGGGCGACCCGGTTGCTAATTGTACAAGGTGATGCTGGACCAAAGAAGGTCAGTAAGGGCCTTTTCTGTGGTGTGATTTCTTGTCTTCGCATTCCTCGTCAAACCTAACACCTCGATCCCCATGCACGTTTCCCGTACTACATGATACCTTTCAGCTTCTATCCCCTCTTTCCGGGACCGCAGCCCGCAGACCTACATCTGGACGTCGCGCATGCGCGTGGGTTGGTGATGGGAGACATGAGTCCGGCTGAAGGGAGCGCGGGTGCGACCACCAGCAAACAGCCCGCTGTCGGCATGTCGGGAGCCCTGACCGCGGCAGCGAAGAAGGAGGATGCATGGACGGAGGCGGAGCTGTGGAGAGCCGCGGCTGGGAGCAATGCGCGCCGGATATTCTGATCGTGCCCACGCGATTGAAGGAGATGGCCAAGGTGAGGAGCGGTGTCCCTCACCGTCCTTCTCCCTCGCCGCCGCAATGTGCTAACGTTGCCCTTCCAGCCGGTGACAAACATACTCTCCTCTACCTCTACATATGCGACCCTGGCGGTCAACCCGTCGTACGTCACGAAAGGGCGACATGCGGTGCTGCAGATAGATCCATCGGGACGATCGCTGGATGGCGTGGAGACGGCGGGCGGGGTCAAGGTGTCGGGCGAGGTGCGGGGGCATAGGACTGGATGAGACGCGGTTGAGGCAAGAGGAGCACGATGTCGACTGCATGTATGTGTGTATGTACTTGTACTGAACCGGCTTTAGGGTATAATGCTGTGAGGACTGTCAGCCAGAGCCTGGCCAGAGCTTACATCGAGAGGGCTGGAGGCTACTCTCCCGAATTCCCACGCCCCTGGCTCGTTGTTTGTTGCTGTTCTTTGCGTCTGCATCGCGAGAGCGCGCATCCCTTCTCTTCATGAACGTTCACGTTCGATATAGAAATGGACTGCGGCGCTTGAATGTCTCTGTCATGAATGTGGGCCGGCTCATAATATCTGACCTCGTGAATATCCTACGCAACGTAACAGCGGCCAGCGGCTGCGAGCGGCATGCGCGTCGCAAATGCAGGCTAACCTCTAAGTTATCGACTGAACAAACACTCGGAGAAAAGGGGCTGGCATAGGATGATAATGCACATATGTCAGGCCAGAACTCACTGTTTTCGCCGCTCACTGACCTTGAGATGATGGCCGCCACTAAATCGCGTCTTGTCTACAGCTCCCATCATGCCTACCACAGAAAACGTCAAGCGGTCAGCAGATCCTGTGTCTCTGTACACCATTCGTTGTGAGTGCCGATAACAATGCCATCTGACTCTGACTGATTACCTACCTCTGCAAAGACGTCTCTGGAGATGACTTGCCCCAAATTCCCAAGACAAGTCGCAAGAAGAAGCATTACAGGCGCATATATGCCACATTTGGGCTCGTTGGTGGCGACAGCAAGTTGTGCGAGCTCGTACCAGGGACGATCGTAGACTTGTACGGTATATCTCAACAGTGCTTGGCCCTTGTCGACCGCTTTCTGTAGTACGGCCACAGCGGCGTCGATTTTACAGATCCGTCTCTACGCCGAACACAGTCACCGTGAAGATGAACGTATGGCGTCCCAGGATTGTCCATTGGCTCCCTTTCGGCGTCTGATATGCCTGTCTCCGGTACGCTGCGAGTTATCCCAGATACCAGGATGATCTACTGATGTACGGACGTGCCAGTCGTCCTCAACTCTAACCAACAACGTTTGGACCGTCCGCCTATCTTAAAACTCAATTTGACGGTCGAGCACGTCGGTGATGCGGACGCCACGGCGCTGACTTCTTCGATGTCCCTCTCGGAGTCGTGGGCAACCACTGCGAGATACATACGACTTCTTGTCACTTTAGGCAGCATTCCGGCGGAGGTACGCTGTTTTGTATCTTGTTGCCTTGGCAGATACTCTTGTTCTAAGGATATCTGTCAGGTCAATCCGATTGCTAAGGCGGTATTAGCGCTGCTGAAGGTCGGAACTGAGGTGCGTAGCTCGCACGCCTTGCTTCATGAAGTCGCTCAGACGTGACGCAGGAACTCGAAAAGAGGATCAGATACAACGATGCCATCGTCTCGCTCATCGACAAGATGGGTGAAGCTAGCAAATGCGTGCTCAGTCTTGAGGACCATCAATTCGACGATCAACGGGAGAGGCAGAGGGAGGCATGCGATGTACTCATCTTGGAAGTCTATCGATGTCTGTCTTTCATACGCTCTTTACTTCACGGCAAAATCAGTTAGTCTTCATATGCATATGCGTTGATGTGTGCATCCTTCTGACCCATTTTTCAGTCGAACGTTTGTCCACGAAGAATTGGGAGCAATCACAAGAATTACTGAAGGGTCTCCAGTCGGTGATGCATGATGTTGCAATGAAAGGGTCCCTTGACTCGCAGACTGCCATCTTCCGAACGGAAAGACTAGCGTGGAATATCGGTTTGTTTCGTTGCTCTTCTACTCGTCTGCTGACTAAGTCAGTCACACAGTCGGCAAAGTAGGCCAGGGGGTCTTGAACCACTTGCCCTACTCAGAAGATGCCCAGGCCGGATCGACGCAGAGCTGCCTTCCTGGCACTCGGGTCGACCTTCTGCGCGACATCGAGGAATGGGCATTCGATCCAGACAGACAACGCGGCTTACTGTTGTATGGTGCTGCTGGCAAAGGGAAGTCCGCCGTCGCCCACGCTGTTGCCAAGCGACTGAAGGAGGTTGGTGCGCTCGCACCATTTTTCGCTTTCGACCGGACTAGTCGCAATCGGCAGGCTTTCCAGATGATCCCCACCTTAGCAATGCAGCTTGCTTGTCGCGACAAGCAATACCGGGATAGATTGTGCAAGCTGGGCATCGACGAACTATCTACACATGATTTGAAAGACCAGCTCGACTGCTTGATCTTAGAACTGCTTGGCGATCATTGCGGTCTTGTACCCCTTGTTTTCGTCATCGACGCGCTCGACGAGTGTCCGGACTGGGACGCGACAGATGACGGCCGAAGCCAGAAGTTAGCGCAGGACCGCAGGACGCTACTCGAGAGCATACGGACATGCATCTCGACCGAGGGTCTGCCCTTCAACATCCGGTTCTTCATCACGACCCGCCCCGACAGCGATATATGGGACTGCCTCGCTTCCTCGACGACAGCGACAGTCCAGATGTTGCCCATTGACGAGGTCGCCGACACGGAGCAGGATATCAGGCTATTCGTGCATGACAAGCTCGCGCGCACTGCTGTCAGCAACATGGTTGAAGAAGTCGTCGTAGCTGCGCAAGCGCTCTTCGAGTGTGCGGCGCTTCTTTGCAGAGAGCTGACGAGGGTCAATCGGCCGAGGATCGTCGCCTCACGCAGCGATCTCGTCACACGCGTCATGCGGGCGCCCGGTCAGGCCCTTTACACAACCTATCTCGCCGTACTCGAGTCCCACTTCGACACTAGCGACGAGACGACCATGGCCAGCTATCGGCGGCTTCTGGCCTGGATATTACTGGTCCAAAGTCCGCAGCGCCGGGTTGTATTTTTGGACTTCGCACGAGTACTCTCCCCGGACGTAGATATGGGAGATATCTTCAGCGGCCTGAGCTCTCTCCTCACAGGGACTGTCGATGACGGTGACCAGCTCGTCCGCCCTCTGCATACCTCCTTCCGCGACTTCGTCCTGGACGTCAATGCCAGCGGCTCCTACGCCGTCGACCTTCACTCTGCATCGCGAGTGGATCTTGCAGATGCATGCTTTCAGATCCTAAACAGGGAGCTACGGTTCAACATTTGTCAGCTACCGACGTCGTTCGTCCTTAACGATGACATTGACGAACTTTGTGGGCGCGTGGCCAAGCATGTATCGCCAGGCCTGCAATATGCGGCCCGCGCCGCAGCCGGCCATTTGAGGCAAAGTACGGATACTCAACCAGGTGATGCATCGATTATTTTGCGCTCTCGGCGTCTTACTTATAACCTCTCATAGGTATCGTGCAGCCGCGTATCCTTGATGCAGTGATATTGTTCCTCGAAAAGAAATTTTTGTTCTGGCTCGAGGTTTGCAGCTGCCTGCGGCTACCTTTCGGAAGGACCACGTCAGAATTGCAAAATCTCCTCGCCTGGACCAAGGTAATGTCAACATTCTTCCCCTCGGGTGCGGCTCTGAGGTCCCAGAAATTGTGTAGATGCACCAGGAATCCGAGCTTGAACTCCTCGTCATGGACTTTCTCAGGTTCGATAATCGATTCCGAGAGGGGGTCATAATGTCCGCACCTCAGGTTTATCTTAGTGGACTGGCGTTCGTACCACGAGGGTCTCATATACACCGACTCTACGGACACCCATTCGGCCGTCTGATTCAGGTGTCGGGACACGCTCCGGAAAGAGACTGGCCAGCAGGAGAGCCCATCGTTATCCACATGCAGGCTGGCGTGAACGCGGTTGCTTACTCGTGCGACGGTCGGCAAATCGCTTCGGGCTCAGACAATCATACTGTTGAAGTGTGGGATGCTGTGACGGGGCAGCAGATTGGTGAGGCGTTTACGGGGCACGACAGGCGCGTCAACACCGTCAGGTTCTCGCCGGACAACAAACGGATCGCGTCGGGTTCAGATGACCACACTGTCAGGATCTGGGACGCCGTGACGGGCGAGCAGATCGGCGAACCGTTCAGAGGGCACGAAGACCGGGTGTGCTCCGTTGCCTACTCCCCAGACGGCAAGCGTATTGCTTCGTCCTCGGGGGATCGTACCATCCGGTTCTGGGACCCAGAAAATGGACAACAGCTTGGCCGGCTGTTCGGAGGTCACACTGACGATGTGCACTCTATCGCTTACTCTCCGAATGGCAACACAATCGCTTCGGCCTCGCACGATGGGACGGTCCAGATGTGGGACGCCCTGACGGGCGAGCAGCTCGGAGAACCCTTGTAGAAGACACCACGACCCGTTTGTCTGTCGCATTCTCGCCAGACAGCAAGTTCATTGCATCAGGATCGGACACTGTATACTTGTGGCACACTGCGACGCGCGAGCAAGTAGGCGAGCCGCTCCGAGGGCACCACAATCTAATTTCGTCGTTGCTTCTCGCCTGACGGCAAGCAGCTAGCTTCAGCTTCGTCGACGGAAGCATCCGGCTGTGGGACATCGTACAGGGAAAACAACTCGGAAGGCCCCTCAGAGGGCACGGTGTACGTCCATAAAGTCCATCGAGTATTCACCAGACGGTCAGCACATCGTATCGTGCTCCAACGATCAAACCATCAGAGTCTGGGACATCATGACGGACCAGCAGCTGGGGTGACGCCCGGCGAACTCACGGGCTCTGTCCATTCCGTAGCATTTTCCTCGAACGGCCAGCAGGTCGTGTCGGGCTCGGACGGTGGGGCAATCCGCTTTGGGACGCAGTCACTGGAGATCAGCTTCACGAGATGTTCGCCGCGCCGGCCAGCTCGATTGGTCCGTTACATTCTCTCCCGACGGCAAGTATATCGCGTCAAGCTCTACGGATTGCATCATCGTGCTTTGGGACGCAGTGACAGGTGAACAGATAGGCGAACCAGTCGAAGGACACTGCGGCAGGACGGTCAACGGGCACGGCCATGCATTGGGCCGTCTCGTTCTCGCCGGACAGAGGGGATTGCATCGGGCTCGAGTGATTGTACCATTCGATTATGGGACGTGGAGAGGAGACAGCAGCTTGGCGAGCGCTCAAGGGGCATAACGACGCAGTGACATCCGTTGCCTTCTCGCCAGACGGCAAGCACATCATGTCTGGGTCAACGACACACGATTCGCTTGTGGGATGCGGTCACGGGGAAGCAGGTTGGAGAGATGCGCACCGATGTCACTTGCATCGCGTACTCGCCAGACAACAAAAAGATTGTGTCGGGCTCTGCCGACGGTACTATCCAGATATGGGACGGAGAAACGAGGGAGAGGTCCGGGGAGGCGCTACTTGGCATGGGAGATGGGTAGCGTCGGTCGCATTTTCGCCAGACGGCAGGTCCATCGTCTCGGGCTCATGGGATTGCACCATCCGGATGTGGGACGCAGTTACCGGACACCAGATCGGTGAGACGCTCAGAGGGAAGACGGGGCCATCTACTCCGTCGCATTTTCACCGGATGGCAAACGGATAGTCTCAGGCTCTGTCAAGGCACGATCAGGATATGGGACACTTATGCGGAGCAGGAGGCTCGCTTGGATCTCCGGGGTCAAACCTTGCTCGACAAAAGCTCGGGCTGGCTTGGGACGCAAGATGCTCATATCCTGTGGATACCGCGGCACCTCCGACATCTACCCCTCGCATTCTCTCCATATCATCGCCTGATCGTACCCTCATCAACACCTCACGTCGTTATCAGGACGCATGGTGCAGCTCTTGGTGAAGAGTGGACGCAAATACATGATCCCCGCGCATCGCATATGGAGCAGAAATCTTCGAGGACAATGCCGTCCACGCTGAGCCAGCAGCATCTTGAATAAGAACGTGCCTATCAGGACCAGTACAGCCTTTATCCCATTATTCTCAGTGTATATATATTGAGTACGCTACGACTCTACACACGGCAGCACGGCAGCATCTATGCATGATGTCTGAGCCGACGTTGTGGGTCCAGCACGGATGTCATTCGGGGATAACCTTATCCCCTTTTAGCGAATATCTTGTCCGGTCGAGTCCAGACTCCAAGTGTCCAACGGTCGTCTGGCCTGCGATCGTGCATCTTCATTCTCTTGTCAGTCAATGTCATTTGAACTCCCACTCGACCTGCTCTTGCTCTGCTGTGGCTCTCGTGCTTATCATGGCCTCATTGCGTCTGAGGATACGCCACTCAATATCATCGAGACTTACTCTGTAAGCTGGAGCAGCCTGAGCTAACCAGTAGACGGGCTCTGGTCCATAATCATGCACCACCGACACTCAAGGGCGGCCCCTTGACGACATTTACTGGAATGAACAAAGACGCAAGCACGATAGTAGAAGGTGACACGGTTGACGCGTGAGCTCGCGAGGGGACTGTGGAGAAACAATCTTTAGCGGTGAGTGAGAGTCTTAAGACTCGCTTTAACTGTCAGCTACACGATGTGCCATTGCATTGAATTCTATCCCTCGCTGGGGTTACGTTCACTGTCCTTCCTGTCCCCCGCTGCTCCAACCATCGTCGATCATCTTTCACGGGCTGATACTACGGCTGTGAAGATTCTGTCGCAACCCCTCGTTCCCTCTACCCCAACCTCCTCAACCTCTTATCAACGTCAAGCTCGATCATTCATCAATCTTGTGGTGCCCCTGGCCTTTGCTTGTTCACCATCACCAGCTTCGTCGAGCCCATGATAATCTTCGACTGAGCCCTGCGCGTTGGTGTCGCGCTTAGCGCTAGGGCTGACACTCATCGTAGGTCAATCTCGGTGAGTAAGGCCTCTTGCACAAGGTGGCCTAACTATGTCGCTAGCTTTTTCATACCGCCGTTGATCGCCAGGAAGCCATCTGTCTATATCTGCGCGCCACTCATCAGCCCATTGTTGCCCTCTCCCTCCCGCTCGTCCATCCGTGCTCCTCTGTCGCCCCGGGTCCTTGTCTGTCTGCGTGGCGCACTCACTGAATCATTGCATGCGCCTCCTGACTGACCATCTCTATAGCTTTGGCAGCTTTTCGCCTTCGACGACTAGCCGCGTATGGGACCCTCCGTAGTAGCCGGTGCGTGGCTTACGTTGTGTTGTCGCCTGAGTGAAGCATTCCCTAACTCGCTGCCTCACCGTCCGGTCGCTGGAACTCCCGTAGACTCTATTTTGTCTAACCAAACCCATGTGGGCATGGCAATGTCGCATCTGGACTTTCCTTTTGTTCATATTTACGCGAATGCGCAGAAAATCTGTTTCCGAGCACCATCATGCAACGGCGCGTGCAGATTGCGTGGGACATTTCGGCGCGTTGGCGTATCCGGAAACGCCGGCGCTCCTTAGCGCCAGCGCTCGCCGTCTTCGAACTGCCTTCGAAGATGCGGCCAGTCACACGGGACGATTACGCGAATGGCGTCCGTGAGTATAAGTACTGGGTTGCTCCTCGAAGCTGCCTGATTCCCGCTCCGAGACATCTGCACGCGGCCTGTGTACGACATAACGATTTTCGAGCACGTTTAGCGCCCGCCTGCAGATCTCGGGAGTCGCTTTTCAGTGGCCATGCTATTATCTTCGCCGTCGCAGCCTCTGTCTCCGGTTGATGTCCACAAATGGCAAGCTATCATCGTGGAGATGGGCGTCTCCTACGCGCTGTACGGTTAGTGTAGTTTGCCTCCTTCTGCACTGTGGCTCGCATGCTGAAGGCCATCGTCAGGTATTCAGGCTGCTCTTTTTCTTGCTGTGATTCCCGTACTTGCGTCAGTATATCTCCTACGTCCACTCCATCTGCTGTGTACTGAACCGATTCTCTTCTCCAGGCGGAAAAAAGGAAATGCGTGGATTCTCCTCGCGGCGGTCATCGTGCTCTATCTTTGCTCGACGATAGGGGTGGCCTCGCGGCTAGTCTCCTACTCAATCCAAGCGCCGTTGCTAGGCTTCCATCCTCCCGCTATCATTGACTTCGCCATCCTCTATCGACAGGTTTATATACTCTTCGTTGTGGCAACCCGCGTCAACGTACGACATCGTCTTTCTCTGCTGCTGCTCAGACTGATCCAGTTGCAAGTAGTATGTTCTCAGCGATGCACTCGTCGTCTGGCGAGCTTGGGTCATATGGCCACACAGCCGCGTGGCGCGCGGGATGCTGGCGTTCTGCATTGGCTGCAGTCTGAGTGAGTTCATTCCATTTGCATCAATGTTGTCCTTTCTTACCCACGATAATTGCCAGTCGGAACGGTCGTAGAAGGCGTCTTCCTGGTCAGACTCCTCTATGCCAAGCACAAGGCGCCGACACTCATCCTTGCGATGGATCTGCCATTGCTAGTCACGAACGCTACCGCCACTGTGCTCGTCGGGATCAAGGTCTGGTGCGTATGCTCGCTGTTTTCGCGGGTATTCTCTGTCACTGACGCGGTCATGCAGGATATACAGACGGGACGTTAGCGCCTCGCTCGGTCCATATTCCGCCGGTAGCCGCGTTGGCGGAGTGCTTTTGCTACTCATGGAGTCCGGGATGGTGTACTGCTCCATATGGGTGCGCATGCCCTCACCTGCTCACGACGTCTGCATCTCTAACACGCTCTGACAGTTTGTCCACGCGGGCATCTCAACAGCGAAGTCTTTGAGCATGTTCAGCCCGTATAGGATCATCAGTAGCGTCATCTATTTGCTTTCGGTGAGTTTGGCGAATGCGTTTTAACAGGTTCGATAGATATACTCACTACCGTGCAGGGCATCTACCCTACGATGGTCGTCGTCATTGTGACGGCCCAGCAGCATGCCACGGCCGAGTTCAGGATGAAGGGCCAGAGCAGCTTCCTGGAGTCGCTGCATTTCGCGCCGTGGCGCAACTTGCCACAGCGGGAGGTGGGGAGCAGGTCGGAAGAGACCGCAAGCTCGGAGGTTATGGAGATGGGATCGTCGCACGGCGAACGAACGGTATCCTGAGGGCGTCTCTTCCATGATCAGGATCAGCATGGTGCCGCACAAGACACATTTTGAAACGCCAGCTCTCGCCCTCGGTCCACTGCGTCTGCAGCTTTGGATCCGACTCGCATCATGGCCATCATACATTGGACGGACAGGCTTGATACGACCTCCTTCCGGACAGCAATAACCGCCGACAGAAGACACTCAGCGCCGCCGCGGGCGCGCAAGGAGTTTGCCAGGCTCCGTCTACCGAGGAGGCTTTGGGGAGGCAATGTAATGTAGAGTGCCAGCTGCCAGTAGGGTTGGGCATTGGAAGGCAGATTTTATGGCCAGCGTCATACACGAGATACTTCACGAGGCATCGCGGCCACCTACGCAGAATGACTGCCACCCACAATGCATATGATACTGCCATAAGCCGGCTCTCAGTGCGATAATGAAGAGGCTGTACCATTCAGAATTCGCCTGTGGCTGCCACAGCCAAGATGAGTCACTAAGTACCGGTGTCTTTCGACCTTCTATTGACGCTCGAAGGCTGTACAGTCTGCAATTCTCTGTGACACAGGTAGTAATTACATGTGATGTGAGCTGATCTTCGTAGACGAGTCACAACCAAGCTGAGGAGGACCATGCTCTCCTGTGACGGTCAACCCCAGTTTGACTGCGGAAGGCAAGGACGCATGGGGAATGGGGCGGCATGGTAGGTAGTCGAAAGTTGCATTATGAGCGCAACCGTATGGCGTGTGGTCGTTGATATAGTACAGAAGTCCGTCGTAACTGGGGGATCTGTCGACGAAGACTTCGAACCGTTCATCGCCGGCGCTTCCTGTCCCTCGAGCGCCCGCGAGACTCGTCCCCAGAGTTCGACGCGGAGTCCGATCTACTTGAGGACCCAGAATCCGAGTCGCTGCTTGAGCTTGACCCAGAGTCCGAGTCGCTCTCCGAGTCCGATCCACTGTCGGACCCACTTGCGCTACTCCTGCACGACCGTGTCAGCATCTTCAACATATACACAGCTAGCCAAACTAGAACGCACCTCCGCGCGCGCTTGCTGGGGCGGGCTCCATCCTTCCCCTTGTCCTTCCCTTTCCCTTTCGCGGACTTCTCCAGGTCCTTCCGCTCCCGCTCGCGTGCTTCAAGTATCTTATTTGCTGTCCCCTCCCTGATAGATAACATGCCACGTCAGAGATGGTCTCGTACGCATATACACGGTCACTCACTTCTTCTTGAACTCCTCCGGTACCTCTACGCTTGGCTTCGCCCGCGCGAGCGCCTTCGGGTTCGCCAGTTGTTGTGTGCGCGACGGTCGGCTCACATATGGCCTCGATCCTTTGCAGTCAAATATGAAGTGTCCTGTCCCTAGACACTTTTGGCAGACGGTGCTCGGCGTGGCCCGCGGGCGTGCGTTGGATGAATGATGCGGGGCGTATTTGGACATGTCGAGATCCTTGTATGCGAGAAAGGCTGAGAAACTGCCCTGTGTACTGCTTGTTTGCGGGGTCAAAAGAGGGAGAGGCGTCGATGGTACTTAGTGGTTAGGGAGGAGGACAACGTGAAGCCAGAGGCGTGTGAAGACGACAATGCCGGACCGGTGCTCCGAAGTCGAAGTTCGTTTACTAAGTTTTTCTTCCTTGTCCCTCTCATTCACCATTGACTAGGTCTACTCCAGGATGGACGAATTGATATCTGACCATATCGATCTACTGATAGCTTACAAAGTCTACGAGGTCAAACGGCATGAAAGCTCCCTGGCTCTCCTGCCACCGTTCGCAGCGCAGAAGGTCGCAGTATAACTTAATCAGCAGTCCGACTACACCATGCCATCCAAGAACAGTCCTGAGTCCGGATCAGAGTTCCTTCCTCGCACCCCATCGTCCCGACCCGCTATCATCTCTTCTTCGGCCGCTCGTCCTCCCGCTTCGTCCTCACCTCGACCATGCTTACGTGGATTCTTGCCTCAGCATTGATATTGACGCCGCCAGCATCGCTTCCCCCGCCTGAGTGCATGTCCTCCCGCCGAGGCGGAGGTGGACAAATCATACGCGGCGGTATAAACCCGGGGGGCGCCGCTGGCGCTGCGTTCCGATATACCATCTGCGGGGGCATTGAGGTCGAGAACACGCGACTGTCGGGCGCCCCTTTGAGGGTCCGAGTTCAGGAGCGCCATATCTGTCTGCGCAAGAACACTGGGGAGTGCCATAGTCGAAGATGCGACTCCTTGAGGGGCCGCGCGAGTCGATGCACCCGTCATGTGGGAAGCCTTGTCCGTTGTAATTGGAGGGCCCTGCCTTTGCATTGACTGGTGTGGCTTCCCTCAGTGCGGCTCATGGCCCTCGTACTGTTGGATGTGCTTGTTGTCCTTCCAGCAATTATGTCGAGTAACGTTAACCCGGCAGAAGACATATCCACAGCTCGTCGGTGGCGGCCCCACCCCTATGGATCGCGTGCGCTTTGCGGGGGGACGTGCGTCTTTCTCTCGTTCACGCTGCGTTGGCGCTTATTATTGTTGCTGCTGCTGGCGGTCGGCTGGGCTGCAGTGATAGTGGTTTGTGCGACGTGGTGGCACGACTCGGAGGCGGCTTAGTGACGGCTTGTTGGCGGCTCTGTTACTACGGGCGGGCATGGTTGCCACAGTGGGGCCGGTTTGACCGCAGCGGGAACGAGTCGGCCTGGCCGCAGAGCTACGAGTCTGCCTGGCGGCGGTTGTGTCCGTGATGGTGGACAACGAGCCTTCCCTTCCCAAATTCTTTCTCCTCGTCCGTTTTGCAATGGGCTGCTCGTCTTCGGTCTCGGGCTCGTCCTCGGCAGCGGCGCGACGGCGCTTCGTCCTCCCGACTCCTTGGTTTTGCTTGCTTGCCCGTCCCGTCGCTGTCGCGTCCTCCTTCTGTCCATCCTCTGCCAGCTCGTTCAACTCCATCTCCTCACCCTCGTCTTCCTGGTCCTCCCCGGTCCCTGCCTCTTCGATATCTCCTCTTTCTGTTTGCCCTTGGCACGAGTCCCACCCCTTGAACCCTTGGCGTCCTTCGCGGCCTTCCCATCCTTGTCTGTGTTCTGACTCTTCTCCTTCCTTTCCGCCTCCTTCTCCCTTTTCGCCTCCTTTTTCCTTTCAGCCTCCCTCTTCTTCCTTTCAGCCTCATCACTCAATTTTGTTCAAGCATTACTGTATCACCAACGGTGATGCGTCCGACGACCGCTGGACGGGTCGGATGTAACGACAGTGCTGGATGTTTGGTCAGCATGGGTACTTACTGAAGGCAGAAAAATCTGAGGGGGCAGAACAAGACACGCCACTCACCCTTAATCTTCACCATCTGCGCCACAATACGATTTACATCCGGATCGGTGAGCTCTGGCGAGCAGTCCTGTGAGGAGGGATGGTTGGTCCGGCATTTTGTTTTGCTGTTGCCTTTTTCTTGCTGGATGACGCTGCAGCTTTGCCCTTGGCGGCTTTCGCATTGGTTGCTGCCTTGCGTGGTTGGGCATCACCTCTTCGGCTGCGGGGTCGCGTATCAGCCGTGGCGCCTTTCTCTTCGCAAGCCATCACTTCCTTGCTGGCCTTTACGCGTCCCGTCTTCGTCGCTCGATCTTTCTTCTGCGTCTGTCCCGTGACCATCATTGGTCCCTTGTCCAGCGTCCGCTCCCTCATCGCGCCTCGTTGCCTGGGGCTGACTGCGCAGAGAGACTGTCCTCCAGCAAAGCGCAGCTGAGGAGGTTAGGGATGTGCCCGACGCCGGACCTGGCAGAAGGTCCCGCGCCGCAACCGTGTACGTGTACACGTCCTCGCACGCCGCGACAAGCACGATCTCGTCCTGGTACTCCAGTCTAAAATCGACGAGGGTCTCGTCGGCATGGTCGTCATCCGCGACAGACATGCTCGCGTATTTGTCCCCGAGGGAAGGGATGGAAGCGAGGTGGGCGATAGCCTGTGTGGTCCCTGATCAGCCCAAGGCCACGACGAGGGAAAATTACAGATCACTCACCTCATGTACTAACTCCGCGCGCGCTTCCTTCAACGCCTCTTCCAGGCTCTGGCTAGACCCGCGCTTCTGCACGCGTAGCAAGAGCTCTTCACAGCGCGTAGGGGGCGCCTCATTGTCGCCAACCTCTTCTCCTTGCAGGTCATCCCCGACAAGCTCATAAGCTTCGTCATCTTGCGAGACCGCCGCATCCCCTTCCAGCCTCTCTCCGTCTCTTTCCATCTGAGACTGCTCTCCCGCAATTTTCTCGTCCTTCTGATCATCTTCCCCAGTCTCTTCATCTCCGCTGACCTCCTCATCACCATACGCACCGAACGTGGCCAGTATCTCATGCAACACAACCAGCGAATTCGTCGTGATGCGCTTGTCAATGTCCGCGTCCGTGACAGACTTGTAGGTTCCACTAGCGCCCGAGGGTGTAGACAGGGTAGACGAGGGATCGCCCGCAGAAAAGCCATGGTTGCTTGCTGAGGAGTGATGATCGTTAGTGTGAGGGCGCAGTCTCAGTGCATCGTCCTGCGCTGCTGCCGCTTCGATGCAGCGCGCAAAGAAGCATTCGTCGGGACGCTGCCGTCTCTGGTGGCGTCATCAGTCTTTATTATGCAGTAAGTATACGGCAGACCAGATACGCACCTTGGGTTTCTCCGGCCGCGGACCTGAGCTCTCGGGTGTCGTCTCAGGCTGTTCAATGCCTTCCTGCTTATCCTTTTCCTCTTGCTTTCGCCGAAGTTTTTCTTCTTCTTTCTCCCATTCTTCCACATCACCCCGCCATTTCTCCACGTCCTCCAGCCATTCATCCTCTCCCTTCCGCCAATCGGAGAATTTTGCCCTGCAATAATTCTCCGGATTTTCCGACTTAGGAAGTTCAACGCGCTCTGGCAACCCAAGCCCGGCGCGCGTTCTCCACTGCCGGACCCGCTCGTTCCATGCATTCTGTAATGCGAGGAAGGCCGTATCCGTAACATATGTCTCCGCCTCGGTAGATACGTCTTCGATAGCGGCGTCCATGGCGTAGACGACAGGCATGCCAGCGTCGTCGGTGCGGTCGATAATGTCCGGCAGTGCATTCGTAGCAATCTGCGGCGTCAGCGCTGGTAGCGCCTTGATGGTATAGGTGGTGGAGGTGCTGGCCAGCAGCGTGCTTGATGTCGCGGCGGATGGAGAGTAGGCGTCGACGTCGTCCAGAGGGCGGGCAGAGGCAGTCGCGGATGAGCGTGTGGTGACATATGATGACCGGGCCGCCGCGTCGCTCAGGCGGTCGAGGCCTCCGCGGTATTCGACTCCAGGTAGACCAAGGACAGTGGGTGCGAGGGCCGACAGGATGGATGATCTGCGGCGGGTGACAGTCATGGGAGAGGGGGAGCTGGGGGTAGGGGGTTCTACCACGATATAAGGCACAAGGTCTGTATCGTTGGATTGCATGTTGTCGAAGCCTTCGCCCTCGACGGTGTCTCCGCCCATCATCGAGTCATCTCTGAGACCTTGTTCGCATAGCTCGCCTGTCGCGGGAGGACCTACAGCGAAAATACATGTCATTCAGTGCCACAAATGCATCGAACTGGCACAACCGCTCACCTGCCTCGCCCGCGACCACGTTCTCTTGGGTTGGACCTTCGTCCCTTACCGCGCTCGTCTCGTATCGATACTCGTCCACCGTATTCGCCTCATATTCCATGTTGGCGTCGGCGCCAGTGTTGGTGTTGCCGCCGCTCCCCAAATCGCTGGCGGCAGTCTCTGCATTCGTGCTCCACGACGCGCTTCGGAGGCGGTCGCTGGGTGAATAGTATGGCGGCGTAGGGAGACGCCGTGTTCCATGTGAGATACGCGGATGACCATCTGATTCTGGGCGAGCCAAGTGGTCGTCAGAGGAGTGTGTGCGGTGGGACATGTTGTGTGTATGAAGGTAAGAAGCTCTTTGGCGATGTGGTTCGATGGTGTATGGGACAAAAAGATTGTATACCGAGTCTATGCATGGAGTACAGGCTTATAAACGCGCTGAAGAACAATGGCATGCGAGGCGAGGGTATTGAGGCGCTGGTTGAGGCGTTGGCGTGAGAGGGAATGCTGCGCGGTTGTGGGCGTATAGCTGTGAGAGTACAATAGCCAGTAGCAGTTTCTATTGTCCCTATCAAGCAGGCGGTGCTTGATGTTGTTGAGAATAGGAAAGCGATGCTTATTGTCCAAGGTAGGAAGGTGTGGCTTGTTAATCAAGATGGGGAAAACATCTGTGGGTGCCGCAGTGAACTTGATTGCTATTGTCCGAATACGGCGAGGATTGTTATTCGCCCATATCTAGTGTCAATAGGAAAGCGGTGACATCTGACCTTTGTATAGAATATTGGACTGCTATTGTTCAGTTTGGGGCCAACTGTAGGCGTCATCCCGAAGGGCTGCTATCAGCGACACTGAATCACTTGTCTTATATAGAGGGCTGATACCAATATGAGGCAAACAATGCTTCTGTTGCGGTCGGATTGAGGACATGGTGAATGAGAGCGCGCATCGGCCGTGAAACGTGGGGGTGCGAAGGCGAAGCCCGCGGCAAGCGCCGAAAGTTCCGTCGTAAGTATGTAATCTTCCCACGCTTTCATTTCCCACGCTCGAGTCGGGCAGTCTCCAATACTCAAGTCCAGGTTGAACTTACATATGAGTACCCAGCTGCCCAAGGAGCATCGTCCGAGGTGACAAGGCTTATAGGCTTCTCACCAGGGCATGGTCTGGACACCCGACCAGTGTTCAACCAGAATAAACGACCGTAGCGACGCGATAGATCTAAGGTAGACCGGGAGCCCGAAGGCCACGACAAACGAGAGTCCAAACATAACGAGCCAGGAGACGAGCGAGGCAGTCATAGTACCGTATACATAGCACCAGACAGCAAAGTCCATATTTGAGCATGGGACACGACGGGGACAGCGAGACGGGCAGGAGGGCATGCTATCGCGACGCTAGCTCTATGCAAGAACCAACGATAGTTTTACGCCAGAACCAGCGCTATGCTTAGGCCAGCATGGCGCCAACGAACGCCAGCGCGCCCGCGAGGCCCGCAGCGCCGAAGGTCGTCGCCGACGCACCGTTCGAAGGGGTGGTCGCGCCGCCCGAGGCTGTGGCGCTACCGCTCGAGCCGGCCTCGACGGCGGTCGGGGGGACGGTTGAGGTGCCGGTGGCGGAGGTGGCGCTGGGAGGACGGGTTAGCACATCATGCTCGGGACATCAATAGGCGGATGGTGAGGAAGACTTCGACTGCAAGAAGCAGCTCGAGGGCGAGATATGGAACGGAAGGTACTGCGGCCATTGACGGAATATACACACCTGTTCGACCTCGACGCCGTCGTGCTTCCGCTGCTGCTGCTGCTGCTGCTGCTCGAGGAAGTGTCCTCCGTGATGTTGAACTCGGGGCTCTGGGCGTAGATCGTGGTCAGGTCGGTCTCGCTCTTGACGAAGTTGACACGGAAGGTGCCGCCCGTGGGCCAGCCGCCGCTGGGCGCGCCAACGGAGGTCTGGCCGAGCGAGGAGTCGACGAGGGCCGCGAGGACCTGGTTGTTGTCGGGCATAACGGAGCGGTCCTGGAGCGGGGATGAGTATGCGCGTAAGCAGTATGAAGGGGGACAGATGGGAACGCTGATCGGGCGTAAGAGACGAAACGCACCTCGTTGGTCAGGACGATGGTGAAGTTGCTCGCGTCGGTGTTGACAGCATCCCACTTCACTGTCTGCTGGCCCTTGTTCGTCCAGTCGACCGAGGCGTTGGGCTCGGTGACGGTGATCGCAACAGCGCTGGCGACGAACGCAAGGAGGATGGCGGCGGCGTACATGATGATGTGTGGTTGAAGTTGGTGGATCGGGGGTGAGAGGGAGGAGGTGGTGGTGGTGATGGTAGGAAGGTAGGTGGGTGAAGAAAGAGCGGTGGTGCAAAGAGCGTATAAGAACGGTCGGGCGAGAAGGGCCTGTTGTGGACCGTGGATGCAGGAAGCAAGGAGCGAAAATCGACTCAAACGGCAGATGCTTTCGGCCAGTTTCCCCGTCAGGGGTCCCGCTCAATGCTGTGTGCCGTCCGGCGCTACCGCCGCTCATGCTTATTGATATTTATCTGAAGTTGCGCTGGCTGGCTTCCTGTTTTCTGACTTCCCTGCGACGCCTACTGCACACACAAAAAAGCTGTAATTTTTCCTGCTCAGCGAGGTCCGGCGAGAACGCTTCCCCGCCGGCCGGCCGAGGCCATCATGAACCAGAGTAAGATCGGACGACAAATCCGCGTCCGCCGATTCGGCGGATGATGCGGACACACGTGGCGCATACCCTCGCAGAGACACCACGGACTCTCCGCGGAGACCCTCCGCAGACTCTCTACGAAGACTCCCGAAAGACGCCAAACCTTCCTACAGTACAAAGTGCACTGATATGTATTATCGGAGGCCTATCAACGTTTATAAGTACTCGCCACTAGTCGTCGTGCTCACATTGTCAACACGGAGAGTACAAGGGTGGACGGGGTCTCCGCGGAGAGTCTTTGTGAAGAGTCTGCGCAGACCCTTCGCGGAGGCTCTTCACAAAGACCTCCATGGCAGAGACCATCTACTGAGCCCATCTGTAGTTTCCAGCTCAAACTATCAGGCCTTCAGGTGTATACTATATCGCTGCACCGTTACACGTGTCTGTAAGAACAAGAGATTCACCCAAAAGGCAACCTTAAAGCAAAAGCGCCGATCACCCCTACATACACTGACAACGAGACCGTGGCGACCCTCGAGCTTCCTGGAGCCGCCATAGCATTTTGGGAGTCTTCGGCCTTGCAGGACGTTGAACACGGCGTCCAGGACCTTGAAAAGGACTTGCGCGCCGTCATCGTCTCACCACGTGTGTCCGCCATCATCCGCCATCATCCGCCATCATCCGCCGGATCGGCGGACGGCGGATTGTCGTCCCAGAACCGCGATGCTCTCCGGACGGCGGATTTGTCGTCCCAGAACCGGATGCTCTCTCTAGGAGTCAGAGGCCGTAACAACTGAATTTACGTCGTTACGGCGTCGGTGCCTAGGCGCAGATCGTGGGAAGAAGTCCCTGTTCAACTCAGTGCAGCGCACGTGGTAGTGACTCAAATCTCCCACGACCCTCTTGCTCTAAACTCCAACATCGGTTGGTGTTACGTGTTTCTCCTTGTAACACGTTGTCCCTGGTCACATCCTAGGTCAATCCTCTTCTGGCATACATCTGACCAGCAATACTTACATAGGCATCGCTGTATCCGATCCTCGCGCATCTCCATCGTTCGCCTGCAGCTCTATTTGCCCATAACGGGTCAACGAGTTTATTTCGAACCTCATCTTCGTAGTACAGCAGCTGCTCGAATCTCTACTCGATGAACGTCCTTGTCTATGGCGCGCCCGACTCCGCCGCGCTCTCGCTCCTGCGCGCCGCCCTCATCCCGCACTACGCTGTTCAACCTCTATCCGCCAGCGCGCTAGCTGGACAGCCCTGGAACGTCAACTGCGCCCTGCTTGTGGTACCGAAGGCGAACGATCTGAACAGCGGTAAGGTGAGTGAATCTTATGATTTATGTCGAGTGCCTTTCGTTTATGGAGAGGGCGCCCCGCTCCCTACGCAAAAAGCTTTGATGGAGTAGCCACACGAAGTAGAAAAGCCACAGGCATGACTCGTCGGGATACGGCTGAAGCTAATGAACTGACAGCCCCAATTTTAGGCCATTACCGCCATCCAATCGTATGTGCGAGACGGCGGCGCTTTCCTAGGACTGTCCACAGGCGCCGTGCTCTCCAAGACAGCTGCCAGCGGCATCGAAGCGGGACTGCAGCTCTATGTGCGGCCAGGAGGATATTTACGGTTCGACAGCGAGAAGCTGCGTCAGTCTGTGGGCGATACATCATCCGTTGCGGACGGCGTGTCTTCACAGGCTAGCACTGTTAGCGTTGAAGATCTCGCCGGCAATGTCGCGCACAGCGTACGTCTGGACCCGTTGAATATCCTCGACGGCTTTTCAAAAGAGGAGGGCGCGGAGACTGTTTTGCGATACACAAGCAGCGACTCGAAGGAAGGACCCAGCTCTTCTCCTGCTGCCGTCGCGCTCAAAGTTGGCTCCGGGCGCGTCGCCGTGGTTGCGCCAAGCTTGGAGGACTCCACCTCTATCTCCTCATCATTATTCCCATCTCAGTCTCCCCCATCACCCTCACCTACCTCGCCTACGTCACATAACTCAACCCTCCCGCTCCTCCTCCCCGTCCTCGCCAGCCTCGGCCTGCGCGTTTCATCCTCAGCCACCGTGAGCCCCTCGAAGACGTCGGCGCGCCCACAGCCACAATTTCTGACCTCGCACCCTGGGAGGCCGGATATTGTCGAGAGGATCGTGAAGGCGCTCGCTGTTGCGCAGGCGGAGGAGTCTGGCGCGTCCATGAAGCAGGGAGGAAACTCGGCAACTCCAATCGCCACCCTCGCCGAGCAACTCTCCGTCTGGGAGGACACGGAGGACACGTTCCATTTCTACCCGCTTGCGGGGGCGGCGGACGCGGTGAGGGCTGCCCAGGGTGAACTGGATGCGAACAGTAGCGTCAACGACTCCAAATCCGTCGCCAACACCTCAAAGCCCAGCAGCGAGACGTCAAAATCATCCCCTAGACATATCGTTCTCTGCCCCTCCTCTGCGCTCCCGCCCCCTGAGCTGACGCCGCACTTTGATCTCGCGGCGTTCTATGGCGCGCTGGATGCGGCCAGGGAGGCGGTAGGTGTGACGGGGACGGCGACGGAGACTTCCGAGGCGGATGAACGTCAGGACAAGCCGTGGGCCCTCGGCGATGCCCTTCTGTACGGGGAGGCGGTCACTAGCACGCAGACGATGCTCGAGAGGTGCGTACAGGCACCTCATTTGCCCAAACACCCCATTGCTCGGACACCTGCCGGACGCCCTTCTGAGCCTGCGCCCTACCCACCACCGTGTTTCCTGTACTGACGCGCCCTGGCCAGAAACCCCAATTTCCACTACGCGCTTCCTACGCCGCTCGTCTCACTCGCGTACGCACAGCTCTCCGGGCGCGGGCGTGGCGGAAACGTGTGGCTGTCACCCGCAGGGTGCTTGCAGTTCTCGGTGCTGCTGCGTGTTCCCGTGAAGGAGGTGCGTCTCATTTGTTTGTTTGTATTTTATTTTATTTTTCACTATCTGGCTTCACTCGGACGCTTGTATTTATATATGACGGACCGTTGATCTTTTCCTTTGGTTTCTGGTCTCATTCTTCTTCAGGTCCAGCCTCAAAAGCTCGTCTTTGTTCAGTACCTCTTCGCGCTCGCGGTTGCAGAGGCATGCGAGGATGAAGGCGTGCTAGGGAAATACGGGCGCAAGGTTCGTAGCAGGGTTTGTGGCAATCGTGTTCCCTTTTCTCATACATTTCCTAGGTCCGCATCAAATGGCCCAATGACGTGTACGCAGAGACCGGAGGCTACACACAGTCTGGTGAGAAAGAGGTCAAGAAAATAGGTGGTATTCTCGTTAATACGAGCTTCGGTGGGGCGGATGCGGATGTGATCATTGGTGAGATCTCCTTCTTCATCGTCAGCGTCGCCGTGCGACCTCGTACACGCCGCTCACCCCCTCATAGGCAGCGGCCTCAACGTCCTGAACGAGCCTCCTATTCTCTCCCTCGCACAATTACTGCCCTCCACAGCGGCGAACGCGCCGACGCTGGAGTGCACCGCGGCCGCCATTCTCGCGCATTTCGCACCCATGTGGGACGAGTTCGTCGCCGGGCGGGGCAGCTTTGCACCATTCATGAACCGCTATCTGGCGCGGTGGCTGCATTCGTGAGTGATCTTCTATCAGTCATGTTTTTATCCCTATATTCACCCCACCCCTCTCCTCCAGCGACCAGCTCGTGACAATTACGACAGTCGACCCGCCGCAGCGGGCGCGCATCGTTGGCATCACGGAGCAGGGGCTGTTGCGCGCGATGCCGGAGAGGACGACAGGGTCGATAGCGAGAGGATACGGAGCGAGGGGCAGTGAGTGATCCTCTTGGCTTGTTATGCTGGTCATGTTAATGTGGTCTACTACAGGCTCGAGACCCAGTTCATCGACCTGCAACCGGACGGGAACAGCTTCGACATCATGTCGGGGATGATCAAGGCGAAGAGATGAAATAATTGAACAGCGCACTTGCGGCAAGTGTATACCGGCAGAAAGCCTGCAGGCAGTGCATCTTCATGCAATAGTTTCTGACTAACGCTGGGTCGCTCGCTACAAAGGCTGGGTGTTACTACGGCATCTGAAAGCTGACCTGCTGCTCGTCGTCCGGGAGAAGACGCGGAGTGCTTCGTCGTCTGAGGACGTCGATCACGCCGCGCGAGGTTCTACAAGCATTATATGCACTCTTTTGGTGTTGTACACTATGCATTGAACACTTTGAAGAGCTACGACATCGTCACGATCGGGCGGTCAAGAAGCGCGCTCGACAGAGGGCTGTTGAGTGCCCTTAGACTTCATGCGATGAAGTTCGTCCGACAAACGAAGGTTTTTGACTCTCAAGAGCCTCTCGACCTCCGCCAGCTATAGAGCACGTGAGCGAAGTGAGACCATAGTCGTAAACATGCATAAATAGCTCACAGCTTCCGCCTTGGACTCCCTTCGTATTTGCGCCAGAAGATCTAGGCCGCGGCACGCCCGTTCGGGCTCTCTGATCATATCGTCCTCCCACTTCTGAATGCGAGGACAACTACTCTTGTGCATGCGCCAGCATACGTCGTGACTCACACCCGTCTGAACCGCGATGGTAGACAAGCAGCCTCCACAATCGATAGTGTGTGCGTCGAAAGATTGGATATATGGTTCTTTGCTAAGGTCTTTGATGCGCTGGCGGATGTCCCGGAGATCTCTGCGCGAGAGGGCGTTTCTGGCCGGGCTTTGCATATTTATGGCGGGTTCGACCTGACTTGATGTGGTGCCATGACCTCCGCGCGAGGGCCCTGTGAAATCGACAAGTTGCGCGTTTTGAGGTCCGTGCTGCTCCGCAAACAATCTCGACGGCGAGTATAGATCCGTGTAAGGGTGGTTGGAAGATAAAGCGCCCGATGATTCGTGAGCATCGAGATGGCCCGGGGGTGCATCCATACAAACATCATGGTCCTGGGTGGTCGAGGATCCAGGCTGTTCCGCGGCCAGCCGCTGTGGTGGTGGTCCACTGGGTGATGAAGATGGCCCGTCGAAGTCATGGGGCTGCCGGAGCTGCGAAACAAGTAAGCGGGCGTGGGCGCCTTGAATAATTCGAATAGGTGTTCATCGATGACTCACCCGCTCGAAAGACGTTGTGTCATTGAAAATATGGTCTGGTGGTTGCACTTGTGGCGTGAGCCTGTTGTTGAGGTACCGAAAGAGATGAGGAAAACGACCGTCTTTTATACGCATCGTCCAGAAGGTCTGCGATGTTGCTATGACCCGCTGGGCCATCACGGCGCAGATCCTTATTGTTATTCTCCAGGTCTGTTGTCGGCTATGAAACTGCGAAGACCAGTCTCAGTCTCCATACCATGCGCGTCATTAATCCAGGCGTTGCACAGGTGCTTGAGGACGCTATACCAGGCGCCTGATCATTAGATGCGATGCCACAAAAGATCAACGCGAAGTCGGAACTTTCATCGACTCACCGACAGCGCTTGTGTCCTCGTTGTCCTCGTACAAACAGCATGCAAATTCTCCTTGCGATGCTTCATAGACAATTACACGGCGAGAACGAAGTTTCAAGAGTTACATCAAAACCACTTCCTTGGACGTCTGCTCCACTCCTCAGAGGCTTGCTCCATTCCTCAGAAGCTTTCTCCACTCCTCAAAGGCAGGTAGTGTCCGACGCGTCACCGCAGCCGCAGCGCTTCTGGCAGCAGACGCTACCCGGGATGCAGCCGCCGCTGCAGGGGCATGACTGACGGCCCTCGAGAGCGTTGGCGTCCCTACATAGTAACAGGTCAGCGATGATCCCTGACTAGACGTGAGGGCGAAGACAGACTTGGGCAGAGTGCTCCCGACAGCGCTCGAGGCGGCGAAGAGAAGGGCGATGGTGGCGACGAGGGCGGAGACGCGCATATTTACAATGGGTGGGTTGGTTGGTGGTTTGGAGTTGGTTGGTTGTGCTGGGCGGAGTCGGTTTGCTGGTAGGGACTATGAAGCGACAAGGTTTATATACCTGCACATCTCCCGTCGGTGCGGCAGAAACGAGCGCATCCGATGAGCTCGTCGAGTACGTGATAACCTCTCGGAAAGAACGCTGCTCCTTCATGCGAGGCCGCTGTTCATTCTGAGCATTCCGCGCCTACGAGGTCATAAGCTCAAGGCGGACTTCCCTAACGGATAGGCGAAAGTAGAGATGAGAATGAGCGAAGCAGGGAAGTCCGCTGGCGAAGTCATGTGTCTTCAACTCGATACGCAGCTGGCAGTGTTCGAGTGCGCGGCTGGCAGTACTCGCATGAATGCACAGCAGCGGCAGACCTGCATTGGACTGGTAGGAGTTCCTCAGTTTGGGTCAGACCGTCAACAATAACGGGGACTCACTGTCAGCGGGTGTGGAGCGTTCAATTCCGACGTCGACTCCTCCCGATGGAGCCGGCTCGTCGCGGGAATTGGACTAGCAAAGAGATAGGTTGCTCGGAGGAAGGTATAGCACTTCGCAGAACCAGGCAGCTAATATCTTCGGCCAATGCAGGAGGTTGTTGAGGATTGTGTGGTCATGTTGACAGCGGTCCCAAAGCAGGAAAATGGCAACTCGGTCCGCACTCCCGGCTGCAAAGTGCACGAGAGGACCTGGGAAGGCAGAAAACATAGCCTTGCGCGTAGACGAGCTTAGTAAGTATAGCAGCCCACAAGATGGTATCTAGAGGACGTGACAGGGTTCGCCGCTTGCGGGCTTGTACGCGCATGACACTACCTCAAGGGAAAACGCGCACCTGAGAAGGGGGACTGAAGTCGTGCTGAACCTTTTCAGCTTGAGAGGAGGTTCTATAGGATACTTTTCAGGTTGTGAGCCGTATGCAAGGGCTGATATGCAGTGTCGGACGAGTGTAAGTAAGAACGCGGTAGTCGTGCGTCGCCGGAATGAGGGAGAAGAGCCATGGTCAGGCTTAACTACCTCTTCTTCGCGGTCTTTAGCCGGATAGTCTCCTTCCCAATGAAAATACCCTGCAATAATGTTCAGCAACTGCCCATACAACTGGATCGTGCCACGCACCTTGCCCTTGTATGGCTCCGGCATTCTCAAGCTCTTTATCTTCCGCGCAAATTCTCCCAGCAGCTGCTTGTCCGTCGCAAAGAGTGAGATCTTTGTCGCGCTCGGCACCTCCGCTTTGATAGTCGGCGGCACGGGTATGTAGACCGAGTGCGTGTAGCCGAGCTTCAGGTGTAGGCGCTTGCCGCTGCCACCGTCAGTTGTCCCGCGTGGGTCCTCCTCCATGTTCGCACGGAAGCCGACGCCAACAAGGTACAACGGTGTCGAGTACCCCTCCGTCATGCCAACAATGGCGTTCGAGATGAGCGTGCGGGTGGTGCCCCACATCATGCGCTGCTCGCGCTCGGCCATGTCGCGCACGCCTATCTGCAGCTGATGCTCGTCGGGGAAGTGGAGGGTGATGAACGGCTTGAGCGGGACGGCGGTCCTGCCGAGCGGGCCTTCGACGATCATCTCGGACGGCGTCGGGGTGAGCTTGACGGGGTCTTTCCAGAGGAGGGGCTCGCGGCCGATGTGCGGCAGGCGTACGCGTGCCACGGCGGTCGTGCTGAAGCGCCGCGCATTCGACGCGAGCGGGGCCCGCGCGGGCGCCAGCATTCTCGAGCTCGGAGTTGGAAAATTCGCGGACAAGGCGCGGTGACCGGTGGCTGTGCCAGGCGCGTTGCCTTTCGGAACCGCGGTCCGCGTCCCGCTTGCCATAGACGGACACACAATGGGCGTCTAATTTCTGCATCACGCGCAGATTGCCCTAAAGAGAGGCAGACCGAGCTTACCGCGCACTGTAAGGACGTCGTACGACTGAAAGACTCTCAAAGCACTCAAGATCTTCCAGTTCTTTCCCGGCCGTTAGTCCTTGACTGACGTCCGATCCACTGGTGTCACGACCTTCCACCTGCGGAAGGGACATCAGACACGGCTTCCGACATGCTCTAATATCATGTGGCCAAATCTCCCCATATGTTTGCTTCGTATACGCGCAGTGGGATCATTCCTAGTAAGTAGGTACATGGTGTACATT
The DNA here is from genome assembly GCA_007026445.1 of Schizophyllum amplum. NCBI lineage: Eukaryota > Fungi > Basidiomycota > Agaricomycetes > Agaricales > Schizophyllaceae > Schizophyllum > Schizophyllum amplum. Next base: position 168,639 of record VDMD01000018.1, read on the forward strand.
AGTAACAAAATTCGTGAATTTCCTACTCCTTGTCCTTCACGAAAAACTCGTGGCCGGTGGCGTTCTTGTAGGTCTTGCGGAGGGCGTCGCTGATCTGCTCGTCCTTGGCCTGCTCCCACGCAGACTCGTTCCTCTGGTCCCCCTTCTTGAAAACGTGCTCCTGCACGAAATCCACAGCTGGAAGGTCCAGTAAGCGTTACGCTTGTCCTCCCATAGACGAACTCACCTTTGTCCAGACCATCTACGATGATGGATCCTCATTAGCATGCGTGGCAACCAGTCAATACACCCCTGCGCACCTTCATCCTTCTCCGCTTTCTTCCCTCCGCCGAACGCCTCATTCACCTTCTCCCCGAACGTCTTGGGCTTCTCCTGCTCCTTGTGACCCTGCTCAATCGCCGCCTTCATCTTATCCAGCAGATTCTCCTCCTTCGGCGGCGGGGGCGGCGGCGCCTCCTCCTTCCCGAACACACCAGAGATCTTGTCCAGCAGGCCCTCCTGCCTCGGCGGCGGCGGCGCGACCGGCTGCTCCTCCTCCTGCCCCAGCGCGCTCGAGATCCTGCCTAGCAGGCCCTCGTGCTTTTCCGGCGGGGGCGGGGGTGGCGCAGCAGCGGGCTCCGGCTCGTCGTGCCCGGAGAGCCGCTCGCCGATCTTCTCGAACAGAGACTGCTCCTTCGGCGGCGTGGGCGGCGCGGCGGGGGGCGGCGGCTGCTCTGCCTCGCCGGAGAGCTTGTCGCCGATCCTCTCGAGGAAGGACCCGGAGTGCTGCTGCTTGGGGGGTTCTGGCGGCGGCGCAAGTGGCTCCGGCGCCGGCTCGTGGTGCTCGCCGCCGAGCGCGTCGCCGATCTTGTCGAAGAGGGAACGGTCACCGTCAGACATTACGATAGCGTGCGAGGGGATAGTGTAGTGTCAAGACCAGGTGTAGGATGAAGACGAGGCTAGTTTGCGAGACGATGATGGTGGGGACGATGGTGGCTGGGGCGTTAGGAGCTCCATCATCACTGGGCGATACCATCGCCGGCGCCATGGTCACGGTGTGGGACGAGGCGGTGTGTGATCGGCGCGGGCGCTCCGAAAGATTAGCGCTGGGTGGGCCAATGGGGCCAATGGCAGCCACAGAGTCGAAATACTTACTGCCTTCACGATTGCCTGTATATCTACAATGGTATTTTACAACGTCGATATCCCTGCGGTACAGATCCCGCGTCCTCTCAACTATTCTCTGCATCCCCCAGATGCTCCTCCGAGGTCAACCCTTTCATCGAGTCCAAACCCCCGACGCCTCATGCCTCCATCTCGTCCTTGAGACTGCGCCAGAATGCGCACCGTCTTTGGAGGTCTCCGGAAATATTCTCCTGGACAACCATGCCCGGGTTGAGCAGCATGCGAGTGTTGCGCGAGTAGCGGTTGGACTGGGATGACAGGCTGTCAGCGGAGAACGAGGCGGAGAACGTGTGCCAGAACATGACGCGCGCCACCGACGCTGAACGTGCCTCTAGCACAGGGAGCACAGCTAGCACAGGGAGCACAGCTAGCACAGCGACACATCTAGCACAAGAGACGCCGCCAGCGCAGTACATGCCGCAAACGCGCAATGCGTCACCACCGCGGAACGCTACACTTGTGCGCAGGCGGAGACACTCACCATCCACACCGGGCGCCCCCTTCGCCTGCGGGCGCCCCTCCGTTGCGAATGACGTCCAGAAGTCCCTCATGATCGCCCACAGTGGGATGTCCGGCTCAGCTCTATAAATCGCGGCAAGCTCGCTGCCGTGGCCTGACCCTGACGCCGGGTTGTCGTACCTGCGACACACAGTCAGATATGTTCGTCGACGAAGCCCATTACCCAGAGCTCGGATTCTCCCGGGATCGAATGGGTCATTCCCCTGCGACTCGTTGATCCTGTCACCAGTGCCACTCACCGGTACTGCCACACCTCCCTCCCATATACCCCAGCCATCACCGCGGGGCAGATATACCGTGCCTCGCCGTACATCGCCTGCCCCTGCAGCACAAGCGCGCTGCTCTCCTCGCTGGCACCCTCATATGCAGCCAGTGGATACCGCACGAGCGCCCTCGCGAACGACGCGCGCGTCAGCCCCGGATACTGCCCCTTGAGAAACCCGTACACCGTGGCCTCCGTCGCGTTCGCCATCGACGTGTTCGCCCAGGGCGCGGCGAGCTGGGAGGACCAGCCGAGACCTTCGTCGGTGTTAGAGCTGGATAGTGGGGTGGTTAGGAATCCGGCGACACAGACAAAGAAGCCGCAGGACACGCACCCGACGAGAAGCGGCACCTGCGCCACGTTGCCGTCCGGAAGGCGTCGACAATGCGCGAGGCAACGAACGTGCCGTCGAGGCAAGGGCCGAAGATGTATGAAGTGGCAGGGTAACGCGCGAGCACCGCGGGCTGGCCGCCACAATTGTGGCCACATCTGCGGTGCGGAGGCAGGTCAGGATATCTGAGCCGTCGCATCCCCTGTCGTGGCCCCGCATCAGCAAAACATCTTTAGTCAACGCGGCCAGGTCAGAATAGCCAGCAGTGCGACGAATACTCACACCTCCGCGGCTACCTCTGCCAGCACTGTCTCCTGTACGCGCTCGTGCACTCGGGAAGTGGTCCAAGGGACGGACTGTCTGCGATGGCGCGAACGTATAGATCCTCGTTGTCGCCGTTATTTGCGATCAGCTGACCCGCATCTGTTTAGCAACTCATGTATATTACGAGTAGGATCTAAGCCCACCTGATAATAGATGGACGCCCCGCCTGCCGACTCTCCAAAGATTGTGATATCGCTGCGGACCTCAGTTAAGCACCATCATGCCAAGCTACGACTAATGTCAAGGCTCACCTCGAGTTCCCGCCAAACTCCCCGATGTATTCCTTGACCCAACGCATCGCAGCGCGTTGGTCGAGCAGGCCAGCATTAAAATCTCCATCTTCGTTGACAGCCTGCCCCGCTGTGATGTGTCGCGATTTAGTTAGCGGCGGCGGCATGGATAGGACTTCACTATACCTAGGAAGCCAAACAGCCCCAATCGATACTGGAGGGATACAAAAATGAGCGGTTTTGCGGAGCTGTGGATGAGGTAGTCCGGTGGGTCAGAAGATGGGCTGCCTCCCTGGAAGCCGCCGCCTGCGTGCCAGAGCAAAGTTGAGTTGTTGATCTTCGAGGAACAAAAATGAGGCAAGCTAAGCGTACCATGTATCCAGACGAGCACAGGCAGCGCATCTTCCGCGGTGGTGTTGTAGGGTACGTTGACCTATGAGTTATTTAGCTGCCCGCCAATCGCGACAGCCTGCTCGATCCACGTACGTTAAGGAATAAGCAGTCCTCCGAGGCCCCGTCCGGGAGTTGCTCGCAGATTGAAGGCAGGTGGGAGCAAACTGTCATGCGATGAGCGCTAGCAAGACGACGACCGCTTCATGAACGTCGGGAGGACATCGCGTCGCGGCAAGTGGTTGCTGTCATACCTCTGTCGCGTTCACGCTCCCGAGATCCGTCTGAGGAGGCGATATTGGCGCGCGAAAGCGCAGGTCGCCCGTGGGTGGCTCTGCGTAGCGGATGCCGCGGAAATAGGTGATGCTGCTGTCGTCGCTCACTAAACCAGTGAAGGTGCCGTCTGTGAACGCATGGCGTCAACGCTAGACACGCATATCGGGAGGCCAGGGAGGCTACTCACAGTCCAATTTGGCCACATTGCCCGAAATTTGGGCAGACACTAGAGCGGCAGCGGAGACGAAGAGGGAGAGTGATCGTGGCAATCGCATTGTCGTCAAGTGGTTGATTCGTCAATACGTTATAGTCGTTTGGCTGAAGCGGTAAGAGGCCGCGACAAGGCCTCAGTTTGCGGATGCCTTGCTTAAATATCGAGCGCGGGGAGGTGCGCGTGACCCTCTCACCGCTCGTATTCGACCGACCGTGCCTGGTCCCCGCAGGTGTGAAGTGGGATGACGCACCGTGGGCGCATTCGGCCCGTTGGTCGTCCCTGCGCTCGAGCTCGAAAGACGCAGATAGGGAGGCTGGGGACGCATGGATGTTGAGAATAACGTGAGTGTGAGTTTGTCCTTGCGAGGTCACGATGGCTGGCTTGCTGGTCCGGTTTGCGGAGTGGTTGGCCATGCTGAAAAGAAAGAGCCGATGACTTGAACCCCCGGTTATGGTCTTTTGAAGCCCGAGGGAGCGATGAAGTTACGGGCTGTGTTTTGTGGACACGTCCGGTCCATTGAATGCGCAGCGTCGAAGTGGTGCTGAACGGCAGCCAGAAATTTAGGCGCTTCGAGTCCTGCGACGCAATAGATAATTGAAGGAACAAGCAGTGAAATATCCTAATTCCAAGGCTGAGATTGAGAGATGAAGATGAACATGGGCTGGTGTGTCGGCAAATGCCGCTAAGGCATCTCACGCTACGGCATCTCGGCTTGCCCGTCCTTGTCCTCCTCATCGTGTGTCACGGCGACCAGCAGCCCATAATCATCTTGCGCGTCGATTTTGACGTCCCCAGAGCTGCAACATGTCTACGTGTCCTCCTTATGCGCCGTTCTTTGGCTTCGCCGGTGTCGCGTCGGCGGTGCGTCGCGTGTTGCGCTGTCCCCTAGGCGCTTGCTGACCGGTGTGGGGGAATGCAGATGATATTCAGCAGTGCGTGTTACAGTTGTGCGCTTGAAGCTATCTCATTGCGTCTACAGCTATGGGTGCTGCGTTTGGCACGTCGAAGGCTGGTATTGGCATTGCCGGGCTGGGCACATTCAAGCCTGAGCTCATCATGAAGGTGTGTGGCCGCGCATACACCTACGTGCCCTAGCTAAACGACCCCAGTCTCTCATCCCCGTCGTCATGTCGGGTATCATGCCGTGTATGGACTGGTCGTGTCCGTGCTCATAGCCGGCAGCAGTGCGTATACGCTTCGCCTGCTTGCCTTCTCCCACTCAACTTGCGCGCACAGTGAAATACGACGGCTACCCCCTCTTCTCTGGCTTCATTCACCTAGGCGCGGGTCTGGCGTGCGGTCTCACGGGTCTCGCGGCCGGCTACGCGATCGGAATTGTTGGCGACTCATGTGTGCGCGCGTTCGTGCACGAGCAGAGGGTCTTCGTATCCATGGTCCTCATCCTCATCTTCGCGGAAGTACTGGGGTTGTACGGGTGCGCGCTTACCTTCTTCCCCTCCTCTCCCCCCAACTAACGCGAATCATCCCCATCCCAGGCTGATCGTCGCTCTCATCATGAACACGAGTGCGGACTCGGGGGACATCCCCTGCTCCTAGTCCATGTAGTAAACTAGTTCTGCAACCTGATTGTGCCGATACCCCGGCGGAACTGTCATCGTTGCTTCGCCCCGTTGTCCGTCGTGCGCGCGCGCGTCCCTGGCCGCTGTCTCCCCGCTCTCGGCCCCGGTCGCCTGAGCGGTCCCGTCAGGATACGCCCGCACTATATTCCGGCGCCTTGTCCTTCTTTCGGACACCTTCGCATATTGTTGGACCCTCTATGCTGCGCTAACCCGGCCGTACAGCGCCTGCGCGTGCCTAGGCCCACACAGATGCTTAGCGCGATATTCAAGGCCTCTTCGTCTGGCGGGGCTCGCGCGGGACCCGCGGCGATATTACCACCCCGAATGCGCGCAAAGGTCGTTCAAACATACCTCGCACTTGAAGGAGCGGTTTGGGACTTTTTAGTGAGTGCGATGATCCCAAACGCAGGTCGTATCGTGGCCCAGCTTCATCTTTATCGACAGCCCGACGCCTTCTGCGACTCTGGATTCTCATATGGGTGCTGTCACGACCGGTGTTGTTTTATGGAGGATTTTCGAGCGCCTGTTTTGGGATATTGATTCTGGCGTGTATAAGAGAGAGCGGGTAAGCCTCTCTGCTGCACCAGTGTTCGCTGTCCTGCCCTCTCTGCACCCTTATACATCTCCCCTGCCACTCCTTCCGCTCCATGTTCCTTACTATGCGCTCGTTGGGCCTAGTCACATCCTGCGCTCTCGCGCTGGGCGTGCATGCCGCGCCTAGCAACATAACGAGAGGCGACCTTGACGCCGCCACACGCACGACCGCCTATGCCGTACACAAGAACCTACAGGCCAGGAGTTCCTCGACTTCTTCAAATAGTGAGCCTGAACCCGCTCGTCGCCCGTCCGCACAACCTCACCCTCCCTACAGCGACGTACACCCATCCGACAACGAAGGCGTCGCGAATTACGTGGATGGGCCCTCTAACGGCCTCACGTACGTCGACGGCAACGGCAAGGTCGTCGTCGCGGTCGAGACCACCAACACTGTGGGCAGCCTGCGCAAGGCCGTGCGCCTGGTGTCGAAGGAGACGTTCAATCCGTCGGAGAACTACCTATTCGTATTCGACGTCGAGCGGATGCCCGCGGTGTGCGGGGCGTGGCCCGCGCTATGGCTGACGGGGTCGAACTGGCCGTACGACGGCGAGATCGACGTGGTGGAGGGGGTGAACAAGTATACGCAGAACGTGATGAGTGTGCATACGGGGCCGGGGTGCAGCTGGTCGGAATCTACGATGGGTGCGCTGAGCGATTTGACGGTGAATGAGCCGAAGGTGCACAGTTGCGATGCGACGGCGGATTATCAGTCATGTGGGGGGACGCAGAAGAGCAGGACGAGCTTTGGGGAGACGTTCAACAATGCGGGCGGCGGCGTGTTTACGCTGGAGTTCTTGCAGACGGGGATCGTCATGCATATGTGGAACAAGGCGCAGGTGCCGGCAGGTGAGGTTGAGGGGTGACGCTGGTCGCCTGTGCTGGTAGCTGACCGCTTCGCAGATATTTCAGCTGGTAATCCGTCGCCTGCTGGATGGGGCAAGCAGACGTACTGGATACCCGCAGACCAGTGCAACCCCAACGAGCATTTCAAGAATTTGATGCTCGTCATCAACACCAATCTCGGTGGCAAGTCTCGTCCGTTTCTTTGGATGCATCATCACTGATTTCTTCATCCAGGATTCTTCCCGGAAGGCGTCTGGGGCACTGACTATGCTGGCGGTCAGGTAAGATGGGTGGAATGCAGGCGCTCTTTCGAACGCTGACATCTTCCCAGACGACATCTTGCAAGAAGCAGACGGGCGTTAACACGGCGAAGGACTATGTACTCAACCACGGCTCAGAATTTGGGGCGAACGGTAGATGGGTGAGTCCTGCGTTTCTCCGGCGTTGCTTCACGCTGGAAAGCTGACTATCTTCCAGGTCTTCAACAGCATCAAGATATATCGGCCGGCATGAGAGAGTGCTGTGTAACTGTTTCCTTTGACGTGCGCTAGGTCTCGATTCTAATGCAATCGAAGACTCCAGTCGTGCTTACACCTTGTAGCGAGCGCTTAGCTCTACTTATACCCGTTCCTCTTCTGTTTTCTTCTTTGGGGAAAATTGTGTTGTATGTTATCCAGGATCTTATGTATTGTGCTCATTCGGTTATATCTCTTGGATAGTAGAAACAAGCTCCTAAGCTGGATTTTGGGCAAAGTTGAACATGCATGAAAGAGCTGATCGTGGGAACCCTAGCGGACCGCCGCATCCGGGCGCGTAAAAGACACGTCCTCAAGCGCGCTGTTCACTTGCCGCGTTCCCGCCGCGTTCTTGCATCTCCCCTTCTCCCTCCCTCCTCGCCCCGGCGCTCCCCCTTCTCACCCTCGTACGTGTCCTTGAATTCTCGTGCCTCCCTGTAAACCGGCACCTCCTCTTCTCACCCCGCCTGCTCTTCTCAACCCGCCTACTCACTTCGCACCCAGGCCCGCCTCACGTTTACCGGCTCTTACGCTCTAACGATGGACGCGCTCTCCCCAATCGTGGACACGCTCCGCTCTGTCGTCGACACTTCGAAGCCGTCCCTGGCGCTGTGCCTGGCGGCCATCGCGTTCAACCCGACGGCCTGGAATATTATCGCGCAGAATGGTGAGTTGGGGAGGGAGACTTGGCATGTGTTTGTTTGGCGTGTTTTACGCGTTTCCGGTCGTCTCTGGGCTTGCGCGCAAGCCTTGATCGAATCGCAGAACATTCCTATTTTTCTGCATGGGCCCTCTAGCGCGTTCTCCGTTCCGCGTCCACGTGTTCCCCTTGCCGCTGCATGCTGATTCTTCCGCAGAGTTCCACAACAAGACCATCACGCGCCTCTTTGGCGGGAACGCGAGGGCGGGCTGCTACTTCCTCGCCTAATGATCTTCTCGTTCGGCGTGCTTCGGGATACGCTGTGCGTTTGCATCGCCTTTCCTTCCCCATCTCTCTTCCCTCCCCCCCTCTCCCCTATCTCAACTCCCTCCCTCTCCCCTCACTCCCCCCCCCCCCCCCCCCCCCCCCCCCCCCCCCCCCCCCCCCCCCCCCCCCCCCCCCCCCCCCACCTTTAACCCCTCCCCCAGCTACGAACGCGCGCTCGCCGACCAGCCGCGCGTGCCCATGCTCCCCGAGCCCTTCGACGTGATCGTCCCCGCCGCGCTCGGCGCCATCGGCCAGACCTTCGTCGTCACGTCGACGTGGGCGCTCGGCATCACGGGCACGTTCCTTGGGGACTACTTTGGGATCCTGATGGATCATCGGGTGGAGGGGTGAGTGTTTTGTCCATCATGGATCTATTGTGTGGCTGGGCTGGCTCTCCTGAGAGGGATGGGGCGTGAAGAGAGGTTGATGGGAGAGATGCATGTCTGGAAAAATCGAGGGGGTGAAGGGATGGAGGTACTGAGAGACGAACGTGGTATGCAAAGAAGTGCAGGAGCAGGTGCCGGCGAGATACAGTGATACTGACCACGTTCTTTTTAACCCCCAGCTTCCCGTTCAACGTCCTCCGTGACCCGATGTACGTGGGTAGCACAATGTGTTTTGCGGCGGGCGCGCTTTGGTGAGTTTTTAGACGTGGTCTCGTCGTGCTGAACATTCTCGCTTCTGTCAAACTGACCCCGCCCCTTACAGGTACGAGCGCCCGGCGGGTCTCCTCATTACGGCCTACGTCTACATCGTGTACATCATCGCCTTGCGCTTCGAAGGGTGCGTGTGCTCGTATAACCAAATGATGATAGTATTAACTGATTAAACCTTCTCCACAGCCCCTTCACGGACATGATCTACTCGCAGCGCGCGAAGAAGTCGACATGATGTGGCTCAGGATGGCGTGAGAGTGGGCGAGTAGTAAAGGCGAGCGAACGACAGACACGATTGCGATGGCTTGACGAAGACGACGGTCGATGACTGCGGCTGAACGACGGAAGACGAGCGGACGACAAAATAACGACTGGTGATGCATAGATCTCAACATCGATGGATCCTATCCAGCGTGGAGACGGTGGAAGAGATGAACGCCATCCACTGTGGGCGCGGAAGCGATGGACTTCATCCGGCACAGAGGGATGAAGACGATTTTATAGTAGATTGAATGTATAATGGGATTTCAACATCTGCTAATAACATAGCTATCGGTTTTTTTTGCTGATGCGGAAGGTGCTACTTTGCGCGTAGCTGTGCGGGATACCCTTGTGAAGACTTGCCAATCACAGACAGTGTGGGGGGGGGAACAAAGCCTTCCATATTCGGAAGCCATTGTACTCCCACGTGCGTCGATCACGATCAGACGGCGCCTAAACTTTCCCCTGGCCATTGTTGATCGCCATCCCGTCATACAGGTCCGTTGGATACCACATACCCAAGCCCTCATACAGAGACAGGTACCTCCCTCCGCCAGTCTCACCTGCACCATGGGCCACGGCCACCTCCGCGAGAGATACAATGCCAAGGCGCGCCAGTCGGGCTGGGGTACAAGAAGAAGGCCCGACGGACGAAGACCGCTGGGGCGAGGAAGGAGTGCGAATCCCCACGCCGATGGGGGAACCAGCGCCAAGATAGACTCCAACGCCGATGTGATTGTGCCGAAGACGGAGGAGGAGAAGGAGAGGGAGCGGAAGGAGAAGATGAAGGCGCAGGTACGTTGGCTATGTGTGATGATGAGGGACCTCTACTTATGCAAGGCAGCTCATCGCAGAATCCGAGTCCAAGTGGAACTCGAAGAAGAAGAAGCGGCTGGAGAAATATATTGTGCGTTCACTGCGTTATCACATACATCACGTCCTGACCTTTCTTATAGGACAAGAAGCTGAAGCAAGAGGAGCGAGTGCACCTGTTTGAGAAGCTTGCGTGCGTCTCCATTTTATCATCTCGCTACGTCCCACTGAAAGCACTCCAAGGAAGACCCAGACGGAGGTCTCGAATACCTTCCAACTGCAGTCCTCTGCCACCCTCGGTACGCGGAAGCCATGACGCATCAGGATGCGCTCGCCAAGGAGGAAGACAAGGAAATCAGGCGCGCGTTCGACAGCCGCCCGGGAAAGCGGAGACGGCTGAACAATGTTACCGCCGCCCCACCGACGAAGACCTGAGCAGCGACGGCGAAGACATCCTCATGCGCGCGTCCCGATCACCGTCTCGCTCAAGATCTCCGGCACCGCGACTTCAGCACCCACGATCATAGTAGCAGCTCAGCCGTCTCAGCCGCACATCATTGCTCCAAAGCCGGTCAAGCAGGAAGCTGTGGTGGGCGGCGCGCTGAAGCGGAATGCGGATGGTACACCTGTTGCGCCGAAGAAACGAGAAGCGAAGGTGAGAGATGGCCCACATGCGCTCCTCCATGCATTAACGGTCGGCCAGGCGAAATTTCAGTCGTGGAAGCATACAGGACGCAAAGCGGCGCCGACCGCACAGGAGGACTCCGATGCCTCATTCGACAGCTCCGACTCTGCGTACGATTCGAGCGAAGAAGATCAGGAGAGCGATGCAGAGGGAGGAGAGCACGAGATGTATGATGAGGATGCGGATGGGAGTGAAGGAGAGGATGGTTCGAGCGAGGAGGAAAGCGAAGAGGACGATGAGCCCGCCCCACCGAACAAGCGCAAGAGTCTCGGATTCAAGGACTGGGCCATCCAGCAGCTCAACGCCTCGAAAGGTTATACCGCACCACCGAGCTACCCGACGACCCCGCCTCAGACACCGCTCTACCACCACCCACGAACAAGAAGCGCAAACGCGAGGGACCGCAGGACAAGCAAGGTCCCTGGGCGAGACACTCGTCCTCCCCACCACCGCTTTCGCTTCGCAGCTCCCGTCCTCTTCCTCCCACGCCACGGCCAAATTCGTTCAAGTCAATCGCCCGCCGGAGGTGCAAGAAGCGCGCCTCCAGCTGCCCGTCGTCGCCGAAGAGCAGCCCATCATGGAAGCCATCCGCCTGCACCCCGTTGTCGTTTTGTGTGGCGAGACGGGAAGCGGGAAGACGACGCAGGCGAGTCTTTCACTGTTCTACGGCATTGTATGCCATGGGGCTGAGTGTATTTTTTTCCCTACAGGTGCCACAATTCTTGTATGAGGCCGGCTTCGCGTCGCCCGACGGCGACAACCCGGGCCTCATTGGCGTCACGCAGCCGCGCAGGGTCGCCGCCATGGCTATGGCGCGGCGCGTCGGGCACGAGCTCGGCCTCGACGTCGCCGAGGACGTGGACGAGTCCCAGCCCAGCAAGAAGGGTAAGAAGGCGAAGAAGAGCAGCACATCCGAGGGCGCGCAGGTGGCGTACCAAATCCGATATGACGCGACCACTGGCCCGGCCACGCGCATCAAGTTCATGACGGACGGTGTGCTGCTGCGCGAGCTCGCGGTCGACTTCTTGCTTTCGAGGTACTCGGTGGTCATCATTGACGAGGCGCACGAGCGGAGTATGAACACGGATATTTTGATTGGCGTGCTGAGCCGTGTCGTGCGCCTGCGCGAGCAGATGTGGAAGGACGGGAAGGATGGTGTGAAGGTGTGTATTGGCGTTATCTATCTCCTCCGTCTCGCATCCTTCACTTACTTCGCACCCTCAGCCCTACGCCTCATTATCATGTCCGCCACCCTCCGCGTCTCCGACTTCGCCGAGAACACCACGCTCTTCCCTGCCCCGCCGCCCGTCATTAGCGTCCCCGCGCGCCAGCACCCGGTCACCGTGCACTTCAGCCGCCGCACGCAGCCCGACTACGTCTCCGAGGCGATCAAGAAGACAGTGAAAATACACACGCGCCTGCCGCCGGGCGGCATGCTCGTCTTCCTTACGGGGCAGAACGAGATCACGGGCGTGTGCAAGAAGCTGGAGGCGCAGTTTGGGGCGAAGGCGCTGGAGGAGCGGAGGCGGAGGGGGGTGGGAGGGAGGGCGGGTAAGGGGAGGGATGCAGATAAGGGGCAGGGAAGGAGGACGAGGACGCGGCGGATGTGTGGTTGCGGGTACGAGTGCTGCGCAGGGTGAGTTGGGTTTGCTAGTGGGGTGAGCTTGTTGCTGACTAAAATTTGCAGCGGATGTGGAGGCAGAGAACGTTGACTTGGGTGACAGCAATGAGGATCTGGCCGCAGACGTCGATGGCGATGCTGATCAGGACATGGACGACCCAGAAGCATTAGACACGGATGACGAAGATGAACTCGATAAAGAACTAGGTATCGACGCCAATGAAACTGAAGGTGTGTTCACAACAATTCGACTGTAAGCATCATGCTTACTATACTTTCAGTCCCATGCATATAGTGCCCCTCTATGCACTTCTCCCCAGCGAACGTCAATGGAAGTATTTAAACCCCCACCCGCTGGCGCGCGCCTCGTCGTGTTGCCACCAATGTCGCCGAAACCTCCCTTACCATCCCCAACATCCGCTACGTCGTCGATTGCGGTCGTGCCAAGGAGCGCCGCTACGACCCCTCCTCCGGCGTCCAAGCGTTCCCTGTCTCCTGGATATCAAGGCCTCGGCTGCCCAGCGAGCAGGCCGCGCCGGCCGTACCGGCCCCGGGCACTGCTACAGACTCTACTCCAGCGCGCTCTTCGAGCACCACTTCCCGCAGTTCGCGGAGCCCGAGGTGCTGCGCGCGCCCGTTGACGGCTCGTGCTGCAGATGAAGGCGATGCACATCGACACAGTCGCGGGCTTCCCATTCCCCACGCCGCCCGACCGGCTGGCTCTGGCGCGAGCGGAGCGCGTGCTAACAGGCTGGGCGCGGTGTCGGCCGGTGTGGGCGCCGCGGAGGGCGTATCACGGACCTCGGCAGAACGATGGCGCTGTTCCCGTTGACGCCGCGGTTGCGCGGATGCTGGCGAGCGGGGGGCAGCACGGGTGCATGCCCTATATCATCTGTCTTGTGTCAGCGCTGTCTATAGGAGACCCTTTCCTACACGACGAGGCACTCGTGCAGGACGAGGACGAAGACGAGGACCAGGCGTCCTTCAGACACTTGACCAGTGCCGCGGCGAAAGCCAAGGAGGTCAGGCGCCTGCGGCGGAAGGCGTACTACGAGAAACTTCATGTTCGTCATTCCTACTTTCTACTGGTGTGCTGTTTGCTCATGCTCTCTCAGATCTACGGGTCTACGGGCAGCTTCACGAGCGACTTATTCAAGACGTTATCCGTTGTTGGGGCCTATGAGTACGCAGGAGGGGGACATCAGTTTTGTGCCGAGAACTTCGTGCGGCCTAAGGTATGCACCCATACACGAATATGTGTATAACGAGGGACTCACCTAGGTCTGAAGGCTATGGAAGAGATACACAAGTTGCGTGCGCAGCTCAGTCACATCGTTCAGGGCGACTTTCCCGACGTCGATGCCGGCTTCTCTGCCAAGCTCAAGCCACCAAGTGAGAAACAGGTATAGTATACGTTATCCGTCGCTATGACCACCCATTCACCCTCGGTCAACAGCTCAAGATCCTCCGACAATTGCTCACCGCTGGCTTCATCGACCAAGTGGCAATCCGCAAGGACCGTATCGATGCCCCCTCAGGCGGTGCTCAGTTCACGACCTGCAAGGGCGTACCGTACAGAGCCGTTGGCATCTCGGAAGATGTCTTCATACACCCTTCATCCGTGACACACGACCATCGACCGCCCGAGTTCGTCGTTTTCAACGAGGTTGTTCGTACGTCGCGAGTATGGCTCAAAGGTTCGTTTGTACATCGCCCACCTTGACTCACGCCTGATCGTCGTTGCATAGGCGTAACTATCGTCAACCCTGCTTGGTTAGCATCCCTCGGCAAGGGGTCGATGTGTACATTTTCGAAGCCCAGGAAGAATCGCGCCGGGGAAGAAGTGGTTGTCCCTCATTTCGGCCCCGACGGATGGGAGCTACCTCCCATTAAAGCAGCATTAGTAGCATGATAACTAGCGTGTTGTACAGTAGTCCTCTAAGTAATTTAGAGTGTTGTATGGCTATAGATACAGGATTGTGCATGACCAAGAAAGCAATTGCGAAGAGGGGAAAAGTATGCAAGAAAGCGATAGAAAAATGCTTTTAGGTCTGGTCACCTATTCTTCCTCTGAACCTGAAGCCGTGTCAGCGTCACGGAGACTCGACGAAATAGAGACACCCACGTTCTTCGGCATGAAAAGTGCAGGCCCTTTCTTCTTCTTCGGTGGCAATTTTTGCGGCGGCGGCGGCGGCGGAGCATTACCTTTCCGTTTCTCTCCCGTACTGGGGCCAACGCTCGGAGCAACAGCTGTGGCTGAGACATCCACGAGGGCATCTTCCTCCTTTGGCTCCAATTTCTGTTTAGACGTCGCTTTGAGAGCAGTAGGCGTCATGAGATTGGCGGGTGGGGCTGGAGCAGCCGCCTGAGTCGACGCCACACGAGAGCGTGGAGGCTCTTTCTTGGCAGGTGACTTCATGACGGACGTCTGCGTTATGGGCGCCGTGAAGTACGACACGTCGACCTTTCCACACAAGCATCAGTACGCGCATGCCTTGAAATGAGACACGAACATCTGTAAGAAACTTCCGTTCCTTCGCGTCCTCGACGATACTACTCCAGGTCTTGTCGCTCCTCGATAGGGTGTCGGCGTGTCCGAGTATGAACAAAGAGGACTTTGCACGCGTCAACGCGACGTTCATACGACGGGTGTCTGAAATGGAACGCGTAAGTCGACAACATCAAAGCGCATTGCACCTAGCTTACCGGACATAAAACCGATATTTCGAGTCCCAGTGCCTGCTCTCACACAGGAGAATATGATGATGTCCTTCTCCTGACCTTGGAAGCCATCGACAGTGTTGAAGTGAATCTGCTTCGCGATATCCCGGCCGAAGCGACTCTCAAATCGGCGGCGCATTTCCACGATCTGGCCCTTGTAGCCAGATATGATACCAACACGCCCCGCGAAGTCGCCCAAGGTCCCTTTGAATTGGTTCACAAGGCGCGAATACAGCGCCACAGCTACTTCGCACTCCGCAGCGTTTTTGGACGACTTTGCACCCGCACGATCTTCGCTGCCTCGGAAGACATTGAAAAAGCGATAAGTGCCAAACTTGGGGTCCGACTGCCATGGCTGCTTCGTCTTGACTTCCATGTCTGGTCCGTCTTGTAACCTCGAATCGTAGAATATCTTGCTCGGCAACGCGCTGATATCCGGGTGCATGCGATATTGTATGCTGCGCATACATGTCAGCAAGGCTGCAAGATGTGAGTCCAAATAACGGTACCTCAAAAGATTGACGGCCTTAGGGGACTGGCGCTGCAGGCGCACGAACAAGGACTGATTATACCGAAACTTGGTAGCCTGAACGAGGTTGAGCACGGAGATTGGTTTCGGTAGGAAGATGAAAATCGCACCTGCATCGATATGACCGTGGGCGGCAGTTGTTTCTCGTCTCCCACCAGTACGCAGCGGGTGCATGCAAACTTGAAGGGAATAAGAGAGCTAAGCTCAATAGCCTGAGCTGCTTCGTCGATGATAATCATCTGGAACTCCGATTCGCTGAGGGTTTCGTGGCCTGCCCCCGACAGGGTCGTGCAGATGACGTGAGCTTCTTGCAGGACTTCGCGTCGCGCTTTACGCCTGCTGGCATCCTGCGACCTCCTGTTGTTCTTCTGAACCTCCTTCATCTGGTCAACCTGTCGTGATACTTGATGCCGCCGTGCTTTGAGGGCTTTCAACTCCCCTGCGAGAGCCTGAGAGCGTGCGGAATTGTCGACGGTCTCTGCTGCTTCCTTTTCTTTCTGAGCGATCTCGTGTTTCGCGGCGTTCAACTCTCTGAACAGGTTGGACAGATCCCCCTCCACGTTTTCGGATTTCGTGGTGTCGAGGTTCAGTTTCTTGTCCGCCAGCGCGTCCAGAGTAATGTCCTTGATCGCCTCGCCTATGCTCCTTTCGGCGCCAATTCGTACGACGTTCAGTTTGCCCTGTGCAGCGGCAGGTGAAAGCTTGAGGCGCAGTGCAACCTCGTCGATAGCGGCGTTACTCGGAGCGCATAACAGAATGCGCGGTTGATTCGGGTCGTTCTCCATAGGTCGCGATATGCGCCGACCGGCCTCGTACAAAACGCTGATACCAATCCGCATATGGTTGAAGTCTTTCCTGTCCCGGGTGGCCTTTGCAAGCGTTTAGAGCGTGCGAGGCATTGGACAAAACGAGCTCTTACCCTTGTATGAGCGAGAAGCCATCGGTGTGTATCGCTTTCGTGATAGCGACAGCCTGTGGTTCATTGACGGAGTATTTCTCCTGGGCACGCTCGACTTCAGCAGTACTGATACCGACTGAAGCGTCTAATGTCGGACGGAGGATATTGCCTGGCAGACGATAGAAGGGGACCTGGACCAGCGCGGTATACTCGCGATGGATAGTTGAGAGGCTGTGACGGTGAGTAGCAACCACAATGGACGTTGAGCTTACTCACCTCATTACTTTCGTCAGCTCCCAGGCCGTTCCGTTCGGCAAATCGACTCCAGCAGCCGCTGCGCACCGCAACGTCGCTATCATATTGCTTGCCGGTGTCACCTGCGACTGAACCTTCGCCAGAACGGAGACCCTTGTGTCGACCTTGCGCAGGAGTACGACGTCAGTCTCAGCAAGGAAGAAGTCTCGCATGTCCGCCGCTCGCATAATGGTGACCTCGAGGTCGATCCATCGATCCACGTGCGCCCGCGACGATATAGTGCAGGGCAGGTTCTCCGTCACTGCGATGTCGTTCTTGGACTGCTGCAGCTGAGCCCAACACTCGAACAAAAGCAGCGGAGAAAAGACGCGATCGTAATGCTGGAAACTGTCGAACTTGTCCGGCACCGGCAGCAGCCTCCCGTCGAAGCCCGGCGGCTCGTCGCCCGTGTGGTCGTAATCCCACGACAACAATTCGGCGTGCAGGCGCGAGAGGTCGGCTGGGCCCGCACGAACATGACGTCGACGATCATCGTCACTCCTGCGAAGCTTGCGATCTATATGACCCTCAAGTTGAGGAACGTCCAGCATCTTGATGCCACGCGGCTCGGTCCTCTTCATCGCCTGGCGGGACCGCTCCATGCGCGTCAAGTCCTTCATAGCGTCGTCGCCATCGCTGTCGTCGTCGCTGTCGGGCGCAGACGAAGGTGTTGAACCTGCGCGACTCGAGCCAGCGTCCTTCCGCCGGAAGTGAAGATTCTTCAGAGATGGCTTGGGCGGCTCTATAGTGGCGCGCCGCGCCTTGGGCATGGGTACATCTTCGTCGATCTTCTTCTGCTCCTCCTCGCTGAAGCGATGCGAGACCTTCGCTTTCTTCGCGGGCGGTGCAGATACAGGGATTGGCGAAGGACGAGCGAGCGGTTTTGAGAGCTTGGGTGCGGCTGTCGTGGAAGTCTTCGGTGCACGCGTAACAAAGCCAGAGAGGCGCGATTGCTTTTCTTGCTTGACCTCCTGCTTGACGGGAAGTGGCTTGGGCGAGGGTGGCTTCGGGGGCTCGACAATCTCCACCTCCTCTTCGTCGAAGGCAGACAAGCTGTCCTGGAGCTGTTGCAGGCGGACTGTGTTCAACCTTGTCTCCGCGTTGCGCAACTCCTTCTCCGACATTTTTGCCCGCTTGATGGGGTCGCGAGCATTCAGCGCATCTAGCACAAAACTATCCAGCTTCTTCCGCGTCTCCTCCTCCGGCTGCACGTCCGCGCCGTCAAACATAGACAGCAGCGATTGCAGGAACGAGAACGTCTGGTGAAGCAGCTCCTCGTCCGTGAGCCGCAGCCACTTGGTGAGGTCGTGCAGCACGGGCTGCATGTCCTGCATCATCTTCTGCCCGATCTTCGTCTTCTTGTCGCCGTGCACCGCCGCGGCGCTTTGGAGGGTCTCGCGCTGCGCGATCATGTCCCGACCAAAGATGAGCACGTCCCGCATCCACTCCGTCATCGACTCGTTCTCGAACCAGCGCGCCCACGTCGGCGTCCGCCGAAAGATGTACTTGAGCGCGCCCGCCATGCCCTCCCACATCTTCGGTATATCCTTCCGCAAAGTGTAGTCCGATGGCGGCGCGTACGTGGTAGAGCGCAACAGCCCGCCGGGCGACTCGCAGAGAACCTCGATGATGTCGGTGAAGCAGCGGACGAGCATCTTCGCCAGGCTGCAGGCCTCGGGCGGCTTGTTGACGAACGCCATGAACATCTCCAGGTGTTGCAGCGCGCCGGTAAAAGCCGCATCCGGATCTCCTTGAAGAGCGCGCGGAAGCATTCCGACCGCACATCGACATCGAACGCGACACCGACGAGGTCCTTCACGCCGGTATGCAGCTGCTCCACGGGAGACATCATGAGCGCGACAACGCGCTGCGTCATACACTCACGACGTAGCAGGGCAAGCGCCGCTGGAGCCCCGTTGTCCTCGACATAGCGAGCCAGCGCGCCCGAAAGACAGTCGTGCATAACGCGCAACGAAGCGGTCACATCGTCGAGAGCTGCTTTCGGCGACGCGGAGTTGGCGGAGGGCTGGCGGAGAAAGCTTCCTGATACGCCTTCTTCGTCGGGATATCGACATGGGCTATGTCGTACGCGATGGAGAGCAGCTCCGCAAACCCATCCTGATCTCGACTGTCGAGAGTCTGGCATACTGTCTTCCATAGTACCTCGCGGGCCGAGTGCTTGGGGATGACCGTCTTCATGGGCGTCTTCCTGCTGACCTCGGACAGGGCGCCATAGACGCCGTCGAACGCCGCCATGACGACCTTTGCGTCCGCCCGGATCGCGTTGAACAGAAGCGACCGCGCTGTCTTGCGCGCCAGAGCCCATTTAGGGTTGTCAAAACTAGACGCAAACGCCACGGTGGAGATCTTAGTGACATGGATGTCGATCGTGGATGCTACAGTTGCTGAAGGATGCTTCCGTACTTGTCTTTCCAGTATCTGAAAATTCATCTTAATCACTGCAGCGCCTGATATAACTTCGAGACTCACTTGGGCTGCCATGGCGATGGCCGCGGGAGCGGCGTCTTGAAATCTCGGATGCTGCAGCTCTTCGCAGAGCAAACCGGCCATCTTCGCAATGACCTCGCCGTAGACAGGGCTCGTCTCAACGTGACCAGAAACGGCTGATACCACTTATAAACGGACCAGCAGCCTCCCGCGAGGTTGCCAACGCCTTAGACATTCCTCGACATAGGCAGGATTATCCTTGATCGAGTCGAAGATAACCTGCGGATACTCCGGGCCCTCGCCCTGCCATATCCGTTCCTTTAGTCGACTCAGGAGAAATATGAAGGTGTTCAGACGAGGGAAGATCTGGATAATGTGAGAAGCGGCGAAGGCAACGAGGGTAATGAATACCAACGTGGTCCATTGTCCGGCAGGTGGGCGAGAACGGTGCGCCGGATGTCCACCCGGAGCCGTTGGTTGTGGAGGAGCAGATCTGCATCCATGAGAGCAACGATCTTGAGAATGCCGCTCCAGTATGCTTCAATGTCCGACCGAACGGGAGAAGGCGCCGCGCTGCTGAGCCGGCGCTGTCATCTGCCAGCGCCTTGAATATGGTCTCGGCCGAAGCAGTATGAGAGAACGTGAGGTTATCCGCGAGGATGGGCTTCTGCTTCAGTGCCGAATACCGTTCCTCCGCCCACTCGCGCAGCGCGGGGTTCTCGTCGACAAGCAGCGCGAGCATGCCCGCTGGTAGTGGATCTGTCGGCCATTTGTCGAGATGCATGGACGTGTAGGATTTCTGGAGGACGGCGCGTATCCTGCGGTCGCGAAACACGCATATATTCGCGAGCATCCTGTACGTGAGGCCGACAGGGACGCCGAACAGGCTGGCTTTCGGCGCCACATCTTCACCGTCGATCACACTGTGGCGAGAGAGTTCCGCGACGACGTCCGAGAGCTCCCATTGCTCGAGGAGGTTGAAGAAGCCTGTCAGCGTATCCGGGGGGAAGCTCGACATGTACCTGCAGCAGCTCAGTCAGATCCATGAACGTAACGATCGAGACATGGCACGCACGTTGAACGAGCCCGCGTCTTCGCCACTTCGACTCCTAGTGCACAGTGCACGCATTTGTTGACGCAGGAGCTGTACTGCGACTTCCAAGTTTCGACCAGCGGGCTATTGTACGCGAACAGCCTGATCAGGAACGTCGCGGCCTCTCTCAGGGTCTCCGACGCGTTCGCGCAGAACCAGTGGACCTGGGAGAGCTCGGAGGGACCGGTCTTGACGACATAGCCGTATATTGTGCCCAGGATTGACTCGCTCGGTTTATTGTACTTCGCGGGGTCGCCTCGGATGTCTGCCAGAAGACCTGCTATCTCGCCATCGGCCATGTAGCAGCGCAGAACAGTCTGGTGTTGCTTATAACGAGTGACTTGTGGTCTGCTGGAGTGAAAGGAAGAGACGAACAGCGAGCGCCGGCCCAGGTCACCGTCTAATGTTGGTCTAATGACCGTCGCGGACGCGTCTGATGCGCGTTGAGTCCAAAAAGGAGTAAATTTCCCACGACGTCCTGAGAACAAAGGATCAGCCCAGGATTAGTCTTGTCCTCCTACTACATGCCTCATCTTATGTTCTGGATTTCTTGTCCTGGTTCAGCCACGTACTTATGCTATATGCAGTGGTACTTGAGAAGGGACGGCCTTACAATGAGTCACAACGCTAGGGATGTCCAACTCTCCCACGGCCACGTGCATTTGAACCATCTATATTACTTCGAATTTTCGGTCACAAAATTCAGCACCAGACACAGGCCGCCTTGAAGCTCGATTTAGAGGATTGACGACAACCCGGCGCATGTATTCACATGTCACTTTACATCATATGAGCAAATACGTACTACTTGGATATACCACACCAAATCGCTACTTAAGTAGTAGACGGACCAGCCGTACTATGCGTAAAGGTCAAAAAATTCGAGCTGATTCGGCAGCCCAGAACCGCGAATCAGGCATGATGTACAGCATCGGGACGGCGGCTTATCCTTCGCATTCGACCACCTCAATTTGTGGAGAGATTGCGCTCCCAAGGGAGCGCAATCTCTCCACAGCGATTTCAGAATGACCACAGCGCCGATGTTCTGCGTCGCGAGACGCAAGACAGCAGTGACAACCACCCGCCCTTGACCGCGCACGCTGCCTATCCGACGCCGAGCACAGAATGTGCCGACGGTATGCCCCTCGTGCGGACCCCGATGACGATGGAGAGCCAAACTGGCTCAATACACCGTTACCAGTGTAGACACCTCAGAGGTGTGCGAGTGCGCAACGCGCAATAGGACAAGGATACTTGTCCTGCGGCATCGGAGGGTCTGCAGTGCACCCGAAGGTGCCCGCAGTCCACGACGCGAGGACGTCGTGGTTAGGGAAGAAGAGCAAGTCCCGGCTGACCTGTGCTTTTATAGAGCGGCGGCCAGCGCCGGGCGGACTTCCAAAGCGACAGCGAGGCCGCCTAGCGGTGGACTTTGAGAGCTTGTTGAATGTATGCGAAGATCGCAAGAAGAATGCCCGGTGCGAATCGAAGTTAAATCGAAGCCTCAAGGGAGGCTGAGCGGCAGAGGCCAGTTCGTCTTGTCGGCTGCAATGGTCAATGCAGGAGACGAGTCAGCGGATAACTGGGACATTGGAGAGCACAAGAGGTACTGAAGGAAAGGAGAGTCGACGACGGTGGGTGTCAACTTCTGACTTCAAGCCGAAAAAGAAATGCGAGTGTCATGTGACATGGACCCATCGGAAATCCGGGCCGGCACCGTACCACAACTTCACCACCACCGCCACTTGCCACCCGTCACCACCCCACCACCAGAGCCGACTAGGCACAGCAACTGACGATGAAAGGACCAGCATATTTACAAACGTAGGGGACATCTCCGAGGTCTATGGTCTCCTCGTCAAGCTATGCGACGAGGAAGTACTTCTAACATAGCGATTCGGAGTCGGACGCAGAGTCCAGCACACGTCCGATCCAGCGTCATCACTGCACGCATGGCGGCGTGGCGTTGTTGACCCGCCATCGCTTGCTTCGGTCTCATCCACCACTTCCGTGCGCGAAATCAATACGCCCCGCAATACCCAACCTTCTAGGCATGCACTACGAGTCTACGACGCGATCTCCCTGCTCATGTCTTTGTCGAAGCGTCTCGACTACGATATGCCGGAACGGCACGGGATCATTTGTGCTGCGAGGAACTTCGCATCTCTTCACGAGCTAGCTGCGCATCCTGGCTTTTTCGCCTCTGGAGTGGAAAGTGGCGACGTGCGCTCGCCTTTGGTCTCGTGAGCTGCGCACGACTTCGATGCCCTCGGCCTCGCCTGTGTCCTTGTCCCGCGAGCTGCCGGTGGCTCGCTCCGCCTGGATGAGCACGGCTGACCTCCCCTCCTCAAAGGATCAACAGACATTTCTTCATATACGACAATCTGCAGCGTACGTCTCAAGTATGTACGAAATGATGAAAAATTCGAGCTGTGTCGGAGCCCAGTACCGCGAATCAGGCATGATATACAGAGTCAGGTCAGCAACTTGTCTTTCGTATTCGACCTCTTCCACGCAGAACACCAGCCGGCGGCGGCACCCACCACCAGCTGGCTACCCGAGCGTAAGCGCGGGCAGCCGCGCGTCCAGAGAGGGGCGCCGCCGCCGGCTAGTCTGTGCTTCATGATGGCCACAACACCGATGGCCTGCGTCGTAAGACGCGAGACACCAGCGACAATCGCCCGCCTATAACAATGCATGACGCCAATCCGACGCCGAGCGCACATAAAACATGCGCCGACGGTGTGCGCTTGGTGCAGATCCCGATTGAGGGCCCGTTCGCCCTCTCTACGCGGCAATCGGTGACGGTGCCACCAACGCCGCGTATGCCAATTGGCATTGCGCGATGCGCAGGGTGACGAGGATCTCGTCTATCGGAGGATCTGCCCTGCACCCCGAAGGTGCGCGCACTCCACGACGCGGGACGTCGTGGTTAGGGAAGAAGAGCAGTTCCAGCTGACCTGTGCTTTTATAGAGAGTCGGCCGTCGCCGGCGGACTTCCAAAGTAGCAGCGAGCCCGCTTATGGTGGACCTGGTGTGCATGAGGACCGCATGAGGAGTGGTGCGAATCGAAGGGAAGTTGAGGTTCGTCTCGTAATCGTATCGTCAACTGCACCTCTTTTGAGCGGCGTAGTGAGAAAAATTATGGGAAGCCACAAGGCAGACGGAGAAGAGCGAGGATGAACCCAGAGATCTCGAAGAAAGGCTGTTAGAAAGTCAGTCTGAGTTGGAAGCTGGTTGGAAGTCAGTGGAAAGTTGAACATGACGGATCAATCGGAGGACCGGGCCGACTGATGCAATGATTGACCACGTTAGCACACGTTCATCCTCATCCGTGCCGCCACCACAGTCGTCGCCGTCCTCGTCTAAAGTTCTCCTCAGCGTCGCCATGCCCGTCGGCATCGAAGCATGGTTCTTGCAGATACCCCCCATCACGCGATGCTGGGTCGCCTTGGCCGTGCTGACCAGTATAGCCGTGGTGCGTCCCCAGACGCCCCGTCCTTGCAATCCGCTAACATCTCACTTAGCAATCACAAATGGTCACTCCTTTGTCGCTGTACTTCAGCCCCCGTAGCGCGTTTGTGAACGGACAGGTGCGGTTACCCAATCCCGCCACATGTTCTTGCGGCTGACCCGCGTCGCAGCCCTGGCGCGCCGTCACGAACTTCTTCTACTTCGGCTCGCTCTCTCTGGACTTTGTCTTCCACTTATTCTTCTTGTGCGCTTCACCGAACTCTATGTCTTGCACGCCCATTGCTGACAACCCCTCGCAGCATGCGATACAGCCGTATGCTCGAAGAATCGTCCTTCGCGAACCGCAAGGCAGACTACTTTTGGCTCCTTCTCTGCTCCTCCGCAATGCTCCTCGTGCGCCTCTTCCTTTACTTTTACCCACTAATGCGCTGAACACCATCCAGGCCCTCTCCCCGCTCTTCAACCTCCCTTTCCTCTCCGCCTCCCTCGCTTTCGTGCCCATATACGTGTGGTCCCGCCGCCACCCGCTCCTCCCGATCTCGCTCTTCGGCCTGGTCACCATAACCGCGCCGTACCTCCCCGTCGCCCTCGTCGCGATCTCCTGGATCCTCAACGGTTCCTTCAAGGCCGTCATCGGGGACTTTGTCGGCTGCGCCGTCGGCCATGTCGCGTGGTTCCTCAGGGATGTGTGGGCGAGGGAGATGATCGGCGGGACGACGTTCCTCACGGACGCACCAGCGCCTTTGTACGCTACTTCTCCCTTACTGTTTAGGCTGCGTTGGCTGACTGAAGCTATAGGAAACGTCTATTCGGCGATGCCTTCTAAATTTTGGGTTTCCTGCGTGGGGCATGTACTAACACTGTATCAATATAATGATAATGCTGTCTACCTTAACCTCTCGTCCTGTCGAATCCGGATGAGTAAGTGGAGGCCCAGATGTCGCCCTAACAAGGGGAAGGTATGATGGATGAACGTACTGCAGTGTATAAAGGCCACTAATGACGGAAGCGCACATTTACGTCCATTTCCTCCAACCTCTTTACTCGAGCACTGTAGAGGACACGAGCGGCCTCCCTAGATCTCATCAACCGCTCGAGAAGTCGACGGGCAGACCTTCTACTGCAGCACCCAGGACTGCGATACTTTCACCCCACTGCAGGCCGCACGATCAAGCACAACTCAGGAGTCTCTTCAAGTAGGGCTCTCGCAAGCTTGCCATTAACTTTACCCATAAGCTACTATATTTTATGTACATGCCCAATAATTGCTACATTAGAACGTTGTGATGCGGGTTTCGTCCTTGATCTATGCTATGGTCGACGCGGGCATGTACATCCCGCTGCTGCTACAATTCATCTTCGCCTTCTACAGAAGGCCTCCTCGTCGATCGAAGGCAGACCCCTTGACGGTCTGCGCGAAGATACCCCACGACCGGCTGCGAATAGATCAACGTCAACATCGTGGACAAAGGGCGACCTCGGTCAAAGTACGCACCTCTCTTCATATCGCCATTCTGTTCATGATGACTTGCTGCCGCTCGTACCCTTCCAGTACTTGGACACCTTAGCTGCGCCGTAACGGATGCTCTTGGCCAAGCCTGCGCTCAGAATACCTTTCATGCTCTGTATCGTGGCTGGGCCCTTGACAATCGAGACCGTTTCTGTTGTTTCGTCAGCACATAAAGCACACAGATGCAGAGATTAACCCCATAGTTCTGTCTCTGACGGGGGCCAAGGACTGCACAGGAAAGGAGAGAGGGATAGAAGAGGGAGGTAAAGCCGCGGTCGAAAGAGATGAGACTTACGTTGACGGATGACCTCCGGCAGCCGCTCATCGCCAGCCATACGCACCCATGCAGCGCTGTCGTCGAACTCAGTGAGATCCAGTGCGCGTGTGTAGTGCCCCTTGACGCCCGTGAGCAGATGCGACGGCAGCTTGCGCAGATGCGCCGACCGCGCATGCGGCGACACATCCTGCTGGATGTTGGAGGAGAACGACGGCCAGTGCACTCCGGGAAGCCCGACCACAAGCCGGTGGTAGAGCTCCTTGAACTGTGGCGCCTGCTTCGAGACAATGTTCTGCACCTTCGCGCGGTTTTCGGCGGGGAGGACCATACGCGGATCGCCTGTGTAGCTGATCGCAGCAATGCGCTCGAAGAGCTCCGCCTCCGTGAACGACTCTGGGAGCGTGAGCAGCGCGTGGCGCACGGCGGAGGTCAGGTTGACCTGCTGTGTCAGCCGCACGCGTGCGTCGTCCTTGATGATGCGAAGCGGCTTGTGCATGCGTCCGGCGAGGTAGAGCGTCCGCCAGTTCAGCAGGTCGGAGCAGAGGTTGTCGACCGTGGTGACGCCGTACTTGATGGTCTACATGTCGCGTGAGCGGGGAAGCAGTCATACAAGCCAACTACGCACCACTCCATTCATCTGCGCGTACGCGTTGAACCAGACGCCGGGGCCGAAGTTCTGCACGCGCTGAACGTAGTCCGAGCCCAGCACGCGCGCAGAGAGCGGATAGTGGCTGGGGTGCTGATTCATGTTGATCGAGTGGAAGTGATCCGCGTGCGTCACAGCGAAGAGGAAGTCCAGCATGGGCTTCTCGCCATCGGGCGCCTCCACAGTGCGGTATCCGTCCTGCTCAAAGACGCCAGAGCCGTACGCGAAGGCGTACCGGATGGGAGCATTGAACTGCGCAACGATGGACTCCAGCAGCTCGCGTGTGGTGTTTGACACGGGGAGAAGCTGGTTCCGCCCGAAGCCAGGCGGCAATCGCGGGTTCGCTGACCGGTACGAGGGCGCCTGGCGAGGCTGCGGGCCAAGTGACGCCCTTTGCTTTGGGGTGTTCGGGGGTTTGGGCGGAATGTAAGGCGGTAGGTCTGATCCGCCCGCCTGCGCAGTTTCCGTAGCCAATGTGCGAATTAAGAGTGCGGGTAAAGAGCGTGCGTGAGGCTTGGTAGCAGCAAGGATGAGACTCATGATGGGATAGTGTGTGGGTTCTTGAACGTTGAGATGGTGGTCGAGAGGATCGAGGAGGTGAAGTGTGACTGCATGTCACGTCAGAGACGCGTGCGTGCCGGCGTGCCATTGACGCGCCACCTTCTTCCCACGGTTCCTTCTCTGAACACAGCGAAACGAGCGCTCAAAATCTCATATTCCTGAAGGGCACGTTGTACGTGGATGTAGACTTTCATAGGTGTAGCATGATAAACATTGCGTCTCTACGTTACAGAGAACACAAGTTCGCCATCTTCCCCTCAGTGGTTTCGGCCCGCGTCATCTTCCATAAACTGCCAAGTCTGCAAGAGCATCGGTGACGGCCGTAAGGCCCAGAGAGAAGTCCGTCTTGTCCTGTCCGACGAGGGCGAGCCAGGACGAAAGTATTTCAAATGATGAAAACAGTATCTGCTGAGGTCGAGCGAGATCTTGTTTGAAGTTAGTCTCCCCAGGCAGACGTTCGTAGAACGTCTGCTGCTTGTCGCGCCCGGATCATAGGACTGCCCGCATTTGATGTCACATGACATTTTCCGCGCTTTAACCTTCCCTTTTTGTCCTGATATCCGGTCGGATCTCCGGTGCGAGTGCTTGCACTGGCAGTGTCCGGCACAGCACCGCGGCGCGCTGGGGAGACGTTGACCTTCTCCTCTGCTCGTTTGCCATGTCTTCGACAGCTGCAAATATTTTCCAGAAGCTCGTATCTGCTAAATCGACACTCCTAGCTGTATTCCACCTCATGCATATCTTTCGATCTAAGTATATGCCCACCCGTACCCACCGAAGGCGCGGCATGGCTCACACAAGTATAAAGGAAATCGAAGCTGACTGCATCGTAAATATGACGATCCCTCGGCCTCAGCACCGCTCAGCCTGAAGTTGTGTGGTGACCGCAGGTCAAGGGACGAACCGTATAATAGATAAATTGATGCCATCCTAACATAAACTTAACAACTTTAAGGAAATGCAAGTCCACCGCATCACCAACAGTCTGAGAACGTCGAGTAGCCGAACAATGTGGTCGAGGAGTCTGTAAGAGAAGCTCATGCTGCAGGTGCGCTATGTAGCGACGACGAATTTGAAGCACGCCACATATCTCTTAAGGTGTTGGTGGTGCGTATCTCAACCTTTTAATTTTAACCCCCCTCTCGAGTCCTGAAGGCCTGACCTCAAAGATGCTGAGCTATAGCAGCACTAACACACCC
This sequence comes from Schizophyllum amplum, assembly GCA_007026445.1. Lineage (NCBI taxonomy): Eukaryota > Fungi > Basidiomycota > Agaricomycetes > Agaricales > Schizophyllaceae > Schizophyllum > Schizophyllum amplum. The sequence continues at coordinate 196,534 of VDMD01000018.1, forward strand.
TGATTTCTGTCTAGGATGCTATCAGTCCATCATACGCATTTTCGCCACTCCTCAGTCCTGACTGCCGGACGTCGCCGATGCTCGACACGGTGAGGTAGATTTCACTTTAGCAACGACGAACGAAGAGGTTATAAAGCACGGTGCATGAGCACGAACGAGGGGGATGAGGCAGACGAGCATGCAGAAAGCAGACGCAGCCGCTTGCCGCGTCGCGTCGCGCACCGGGGCACCGGGGCGTTGGCATTCGCACCGATGATCCGTCGGATATGACTACATATAAGGGAAGTTAAAGCGCGGGAAACGTCAGGTGACTTCAAATGCGGGCACTCCGGTTATCGGGGCGCGACATGAAGCAGACTAGTTTGAAGTTGGATTTTGGTCAGAAAATGAATCACGGCCATGAATTCATGTGTGAAGACACTGTGGGAACGTTGAAGGGACTTGTAAATGTCGCGACTTTTCTGAAGGTCGTCCACGTGTTCATAAAAGGAAGGCTTCGACTTGCGGACGCGCTCTGTCCTGTTCTCTCACCATCGACGCCATGAACCGCAAGTATGCGGAGTCGACACCGTCTGACGCAGTGCTCCTCTCCCCCGTCCCGGATGCTACTCGCTAGCGTCCACCAATGACCACGATCATGGCCGCCGTCGAGGAAGGGCCAGCTGCTCCGAGGCCGAGCGATGGGCTGACCGGCCGTGTTGGGGTCTTTCATGTGCGTGTTCTGTGCTACAAACTTGCTTCTTGCTTAGGATGATCTCGTAGCTGAGTAACACGTCGGCAGAAGTCGAGATGACGCCAGGTCAGTCGTCTTTGTCTGCCAGGGCCCAGCACTGGCGTCGATGCGAGACGCAGCCCCAGCAGGACATATGAATGCACCCCGCGAACGACCTACCAGAAACGCTGTTCATCCCACTTCCTACGCCTGTCGTCGCGTTAACGTATCCCAGACCCTGCGCTTCCGCGCGACCACCCATGATCCCGATCGCGACGGTGCCGCCCAACGGTGCGGTGAGCTCTACGAACAGCTGTCTTGCGTGATACTCATGCATCTGCAGCTCGAGGAGGCGCGCTCGCCTGACGCTGAGAATGTTGTGGATGTGGTGCGTTGTCTTTGTATCTGTGGAACTCCGCTCACGCGCATCTGCCAGGTTGCCGCATAGTAAGTATGTAAGTGAGTAAGTATATTCCAGGCTTATAGCGACGCTCGGGCCCTTCCCGGCCCATGTGGTCGCTCGCTCGCCGTGCACTGTCAGTGCATAGCTACCATTTGGCTACCATTGCCTCTTGGAGTTCTCGTCTAGCTTATACATGTTGCATACGTGATATCCTTAGATACTGTATATATTGATTCCTGCCAATATACACTGTTGCCTGCATCTCTTCGCGTGCGTGCAGGCTCGACCTGCCCATATTTCATCAGGAGTAAAACAAAGAAGCTGTCTACCGAGGTATTGGCAGGACGAGCGTGACCGTATGCCAATTTAAGTTTCCATCAGGTTTCGACTACGCTCGCTGAGGCTCGAAATCACAATCGACGGAGATCGGATGGGGCATTGCCTGCACGAAACCTCTCGCAGAGAGTCGTTCAAGCCCGTTCTGGGTAGACGGACTTCTCTCTGGGCGTAAGGTCTGCACCATCGACCTGACCGTTCTGCCTTCTTGGATGGGGACCAGTCATGGACCACTTCGAAGGGAAGCGCCCAAAGCGTATTTTGACTGTGTTTCCGGCAGAAGCGGAAGTCGAAGTATTCGGGGGCCATTCGAACAGCCTCATAGAACGTCAGAGCTTGTATACTCGCGCAGTGAATTTATACGCACCATGCTGGGTCAATGGCGGTCACGGTGCGCAGGGTGAGATGGGGCGAGAGGTCGAGTTGATGATAGACCACCCAGTCTGGCGCTGCTTCGATGCCACTATCAACGTGCAGAATCGACGGTATGTCGTTTTGGAAGGTCATGTACGTGCCCTCGTCTCGGTGGGCGACCTGCGTGAAAAAACCGCACACGAGGCTTCGGCCTATCCCGCGGTGCAACTCAGCAGGTGTTCTTGACTGGGAAGGCGAGGAAAGTGAAGGATCGATCCGAAGCATGATCTTCTCCAGGCGATCGCGAACCAGGATGGCTTCCTCGAGCGCGTCTTGTGAGAGGTACATCTTGTCGGACCAATCTCGGCCGTGGCGGTCTGCGAAAGGAGCTTGAGAACGGTTCCGTGCGCCCACGACCGCGCCGCGTACCCTTAACACGGGTATAGGTGTCATAGATATTGAGAAGCGTTAGATGATCGCTCGTCTGGGATGTTGCCAAGAGGCGATGCGCTATTTGGGCTTCCTCTTCGCAATCGGGTGGTCTACGAAATATTTCTTGCTGTGTCTGTACTATAGAATGCGCCCAAGTCAGCAACAGACATGAAGATGGAGCTCGTCGACTCACCATGTAGCATTGCGGATATTTTGAGCATTTCCGAGAAGCAGTGAAAAGTTGGAGATGCCCTGAGCGCCTTTGCAAGCTGATAGGCATAGTGAGTACCGGTGTATCATTTCTGTACCAACAATATGCTTACCTGAGGCGCGACCGGGATCTGAGCCATCACCTCACCCAGATGAGTGAGCTTGCCGGCGCTATCCACAGCCTTCAGATGTGTTAGAAGCTCTATTGCGCCCTCTAGAGCGCCTGGACATGGCGGGTCAAGGAAGTCAAATCTCAGAACGTTCTGCTAAGCTTCAGGACGATTACAGCCAATGATAACAGCACATTCTGACCTCGACTCCAAGATTTATCAGAAGCAAGACAGCGGTAATGACATTAGTTGTGGCAATCTCCGGCATAACCTCTTCCTCCAGGTTCTCGTGGTAGTCCTCGCGGCTGAGCAGTCGAAAACATTTACCAGGGCGAGTATGGCAAGCAGCGTATTTCCGCAAAGAACCAGAGGCCTTGTCGATGGGCATGACGCGCGACGAGTACGCTCGTGACTGTGGGTCAAAGATCTGTCGCTTGTGGAGGCCGGGATCAATCACATAGGCGACGCTAGGGATGCATAGCGCGGATTCGGCCGCATCTGTGGACACGAAGACTCGCCGGCGAGCAGGTCCATGTGTTGTAGCGTAAATTCTTGCATGTATATCCGAAGGGGTCATGGTGTCGTGAAGGGGTATCGCGGCGAGAGGGGGAAGACCCGGATCGGTGGCATCGTGAATGAGCTCGCAAACGTGCTGGATCTCCTCCTTCTCGGTCAGGTATAGCAGGATGTCGCCTGGCTGCTGTGTTATATGGATATCCATGATGAGGCCGAGGGCTTCTTCTACAAGGTTGGGGCTAGGCTCCCGTGCGTAGTGAGTGTGGACGGTATACGTCGAGCTAGTTAGATGAAGCTTGCCCAGGGATATTCTGTTGCCGTAGTAGTTTTCGTACAGTGAAGTGTCGTCCAGTGCGGACAAAAGCACGAGCTTGACGTCCGACCGTTGCCGAACGACATCTCGGAGAAGACAGACCAGGAGATCAGAGTAGAGAGACCGCTCGTGGATGTCGTCCAGGATGATGACCGAATATCTGGTGAGATAGCGATCGGAGAGCATCTCTCGGACGAGCGCCTCAGCGGTGATGCACACCAGCGCTGTCTGACGACTGGTTTTGTGCTCGAAGACGGATGAATAGCCCACATGTTCGCCGATGGAGACTAACGGGGTGTTAATCATGTTTATCTGCAGCGAGCCGGGACGCTGAAACGACGGCGCTTACCTTCGAGCTCCTGAGCCACACGATGAGCTTGAATTGCAGTCATAAGTTTTCGGGGTTGTACGCAAGCTATGGTCTTGCTCTTTTTATGAGGCATGTCCGCGTAGAGCACGAGTTGAGGGACCCTTGAAGTTCATTCGCTTCAGCATGAGATAAATCGAAGATGATGAAGAACGTACTGGGTCGTCTTGCCGGAGCCCACGGCGCCTGTAATGAGTGTCACCTGTTGCATATTAATCTGCGAAAATCTCAGTATCGTGTATCAATACGGACGGGCCATTCAACGTGGTCTTACCTGGTGGAGGATCTCGTCCATCTGTTGGTAGGCGGGCAGCGCCTTGCGCTGAGAGTGCAGCTCCTTGTAGCGTGGTGTGTATCTCCGTTGAGTGAAAGGGCTGATGGTGTGGTCTTGCGCGCGTCGGACCTGGTCGCCAGTGACATGAGAGGGCACAAAGCCATAAAGCGCATCGTCGAGAGGAGCGTCCCCGGCGGATACCTTGCGACGTTGTGGGAAGAAGCGACGGTACATGGTTGCATGACGAGAGATGGAGAGCGCAGCCAACGTAATGCATGCTGGATGTTATTTGGGCGCATCACGGTCGCTTGCCGGAGGGCAGTCAGCCGACCTGCCATACCCCATTCATTCGGGACCTCAGGTACAGGTGTGTATAGGTTGAGGGACGGTTGTGCTACACTTGCACGACTGCAGTTGAAGTGTGGCGCTCTGTGGGCGGCGCCAGACCCAGAGCAGCCGAAGTGACGGCCGACTTGGTGGGGTCCAACACATCGAAGTTCGGAACACGGCGTGACGCGGGGCAAACTGGGGCAACGCGGGGGGTCACACTCACAATGATATGATCACGTCACCAGAAGCAGCGGCAACTGCCGAAGTGGACCCACAACTGCGCGCAATGACCATCTCTGTTCGAATCCGATGCCGCATGAACTCTGTGACACATCATCCCTGCCTTGCCGTATGACTTCAGCTGATAGTGCATACATAGCATATTGGACCTGCACCGTCGCCGTAGGTCAATAATTGAATACATCGCTCTAGAGACGCTCGGAGTCGACGGCTTCGGCATCCGAGTCGTGGATGCTGAGATCCTCTAGCTTCACCCCGTCACCACCTCAATGACCCTATTCCATTCTCGCATCCTCCGGTTGATATCTCCGTGCTCGCGGTAGAAAGTGTAATCCAGGAAGCGCAAGGTGGTCTTCATTCGCGTCGAGCGGTGATTGAAGCCTTGCGAGGTGCGGACAGCGACTCGCCAAATCCAGAAGTCCACGCAGCGTACACTTCGGATCGCCCTCCGGGCACTCATACCCAGAGAGAAGTCCGTCTACCCAGAACGGGCTTGAACGACTCTCTGCGAGAGGTTTCGTGCAGGCAATGCCCCATCCGATCTCCGTCGATTGTGATTTCGAGCCTCAGCGAGCGTAGTCGAAACCTGATGGAAACTTAAATTGGCATACGGTCACGCTCGTCCTGCCAATACCTCGGTAGACAGCTTCTTTGTTTTACTCCTGATGAAATATGGGCAGGTCGAGCCTGCACGCACGCGAAGAGATGCAGGCAACAGTGTATATTGGCAGGAATCAATATATACAGTATCTAAGGATATCACGTATGCAACATGTATAAGCTAGACGAGAACTCCAAGAGGCAATGGTAGCCAAATGGTAGCTATGCACTGACAGTGCACGGCGAGCGAGCGACCACATGGGCCGGGAAGGGCCCGAGCGTCGCTATAAGCCTGGAATATACTTACTCACTTACATACTTACTATGCGGCAACCTGGCAGATGCGCGTGAGCGGAGTTCCACAGATACAAAGACAACGCACCACATCCACAACATTCTCAGCGTCAGGCGAGCGCGCCTCCTCGAGCTGCAGATGCATGAGTATCACGCAAGACAGCTGTTCGTAGAGCTCACCGCACCGTTGGGCGGCACCGTCGCGATCGGGATCATGGGTGGTCGCGCGGAAGCGCAGGGTCTGGGATACGTTAACGCGACGACAGGCGTAGGAAGTGGGATGAACAGCGTTTCTGGTAGGTCGTTCGCGGGGTGCATTCATATGTCCTGCTGGGGCTGCGTCTCGCATCGACGCCAGTGCTGGGCCCTGGCAGACAAAGACGACTGACCTGGCGTCATCTCGACTTCTGCCGACGTGTTACTCAGCTACGAGATCATCCTAAGCAAGAAGCAAGTTTGTAGCACAGAACACGCACATGAAAGACCCCAACACGGCCGGTCAGCCCATCGCTCGGCCTCGGAGCAGCTGGCCCTTCCTCGACGGCGGCCATGATCGTGGTCATTGGTGGACGCTAGCGAGTAGCATCCGGGACGGGGGAGAGGAGCACTGCGTCAGACGGTGTCGACTCCGCATACTTGCGGTTCATGGCGTCGATGGTGAGAGAACAGGACAGAGCGCGTCCGCAAGTCGAAGCCTTCCTTTTATGAACACGTGGACGACCTTCAGAAAAGTCGCGACATTTACAAGTCCCTTCAACGTTCCCACAGTGTCTTCACACATGAATTCATGGCCGTGATTCATTTTCTGACCAAAATCCAACTTCAAACTAGTCTGCTTCATGTCGCGCCCCGATAACCGGAGTGCCCGCATTTGAAGTCACCTGACGTTTCCCGCGCTTTAACTTCCCTTATATGTAGTCATATCCGACGGATCATCGGTGCGAATGCCAACGCCCCGGTGCCCCGGTGCGCGACGCGACGCGGCAAGCGGCTGCGTCTGCTTTCTGCATGCTCGTCTGCCTCATCCCCCTCGTTCGTGCTCATGCACCGTGCTTTATAACCTCTTCGTTCGTCGTTGCTAAAGTGAAATCTACCTCACCGTGTCGAGCATCGGCGACGTCCGGCAGTCAGGACTGAGGAGTGGCGAAAATGCGTATGATGGACTGATAGCATCCTAGACAGAAATCAGGGTGTGTTAGTGCTGCTATAGCTCAGCATCTTTGAGGTCAGGCCTTCAGGACTCGAGAGGGGGGTTAAAATTAAAAGGTTGAGATACGCACCACCAACACCTTAAGAGATATGTGGCGTGCTTCAAATTCGTCGTCGCTACATAGCGCACCTGCAGCATGAGCTTCTCTTACAGACTCCTCGACCACATTGTTCGGCTACTCGACGTTCTCAGACTGTTGGTGATGCGGTGGACTTGCATTTCCTTAAAGTTGTTAAGTTTATGTTAGGATGGCATCAATTTATCTATTATACGGTTCGTCCCTTGACCTGCGGTCACCACACAACTTCAGGCTGAGCGGTGCTGAGGCCGAGGGATCGTCATATTTACGATGCAGTCAGCTTCGATTTCCTTTATACTTGTGTGAGCCATGCCGCGCCTTCGGTGGGTACGGGTGGGCATATACTTAGATCGAAAGATATGCATGAGGTGGAATACAGCTAGGAGTGTCGATTTAGCAGATACGAGCTTCTGGAAAATATTTGCAGCTGTCGAAGACATGGCAAACGAGCAGAGGAGAAGGTCAACGTCTCCCCAGCGCGCCGCGGTGCTGTGCCGGACACTGCCAGTGCAAGCACTCGCACCGGAGATCCGACCGGATATCAGGACAAAAAGGGAAGGTTAAAGCGCGGAAAATGTCATGTGACATCAAATGCGGGCAGTCCTATGATCCGGGCGCGACAAGCAGCAGACGTTCTACGAACGTCTGCCTGGGGAGACTAACTTCAAACAAGATCTCGCTCGACCTCAGCAGATACTGTTTTCATCATTTGAAATACTTTCGTCCTGGCTCGCCCTCGTCGGACAGGACAAGACGGACTTCTCTCTGGGACTCATAGCCGAACGTGATGACTTCCAAGCTTGGCCACCAGTCGGCCATCTGCTCGCAGTCTGCGTCGACCAACACGGTGTCGTGCTTGATTGAGATGGTGATTTGCGCATATTGGAGAATGCAGAGAGGCGGCGGATATCTCCCAGCGTGAGGGAGAATCTGCGATCTGAAGGCCCCTGGAGGTGAAGAGCGCGGAGGGAGTGATATGACTCAAGTTGAGAGCATATGAGGTCCAATGTACAGTGAGCAGCACGCCTTTCGCTGGACCAAAGCGCTCGTCATCATCGAACTGCGCGTCGTACAGATCGTCGATGATGCGTATGTCTTCCAGCGGCGTGGGTGCTCGCGAAGTGAGAAGACGAGAGGCGTCTCTGAGGGAAAGACCCTTGATCTCCTGACATCAGAGAGAAGGGAAAGCTGGAAATGAATACATGTACACGCTTTACACGTAATAAGCTCCAATTGCTGTACCACTGGAAGGTAGCAAAAAGGTCGACGCTACGATACTGCCATTTGCAGCTCTGGCACTCGTCAGAACGGACGAGTCCAAGCTCATGAACGAGGAATTACTCCACGAGCCAGAGTCCCATGAGTTTGAGGATGAATCGACCTGAGGGGCAAATCAGTTATGCCTCCGCGATCTGACATGCTACCCAACTCACTTCGCTCCCAAGGGTTGTGTCGTCGCCGTTTGAGACGGCGAGGTTACCAGTCAAAGTGACGGTATAGCCGGCCTCGTCAAATTGCACGCCGGTGCCCTCGTTGTTCCAGGCTGTGTTGCGCGTGAGCTTCATGTCTCCGGGCTGACTGTTGTCGACGAAGCCGCCCGCCGAGTTGGAGAACGCGATGCAGTTCGTGACAACGTGCGCAGCGGGCCCCTTCTCCCTTGCGTCGCCGCCGCCGCCAAGCTTGAAGCCATTGCCGTCTCCCTCGAATGGTTCGAAGTCCCAACGATTATAGCCGTTACCCCACGAGTAGGTCTCCTCGATGGTCACGGGCGACTTGAACTCCCTGTGTATGGTTAGATCTATGGCACGGCTATAGAAGATGAGGCTCCCCACCAAAGGTCTAAGCCGTCGTCGACGTTGTTCCACAGACGAGTGCCGCGTACTACGTTGCCCGTACCCGAGCCCTCCTTGATCCCGATACCGTCGGCGCTCTCGCCGTTCTTTCGGGGGTCATGGTTGCCGTAGCTGCGCAATAATTGTTAGATATTGACCGTAAAAGACTACAGTGATGGCTGAGCGCTGAGGACTCACCTGTCCACATTCTCCACTAGATTGTTACTGGACTCGCCCTGAATCTGTAGACCTGACAGGGCAAATACGTCAACTGGACCGCGACTACGAAAGTCGCTAGACTATACCCGTCTCGTAGTTGTCCCGGACGATGAGATTGCTGTACACATTATTGTTCGAGTTGTCGGCATAAATGGCGTATGGGCCGTGTGCGATCTCAAATCCAGTGAACACCCAGTAGTCAGCCTCGATGTGGAAGATGCCGCGGTCGGAGCTGGGGATGCTGGAGTCCAGCTCGCCGGGGGTGCTGCAGAGCGTCATCTCGTTGACCTGACTATGCATGAATGGCAGCGCGTACTATGGCAGCTCTTCCCCGTCGATGAGCACGCTCTCTCCTTCATAGTTGGATATGGTATACGGCGCACTCGACTTGCCGCTCTTCGTGATCTGGATGTTCTCCGTCGGGGTATAGGTACCTTCGCGCAGGTAGATGGTGTCCCCAGCTTCCGCCTGGTCGACGGCAACCTGAATTGACGCGAGCGGCGCGTCAAGGGTACCAGCGTTGCTGTCTGAACCGTCCGGAGAGACGAAGATATCCGTAGCGCGCTTCGCCTTCACCTAAATCGGAGATGTATTCAGAAACCCAGCGCATCAGTGTATACGCAAAGACTAAAGGACTCACCGAGCGTTTCGCCCTCGATACCGGCTGACGGCCAAGCAGGCTTGCGAGGGATACCATGTTAGTTCAGGGGGCGCGTGAACAGAAGATGGACTGTAGCGACAGTTTTCTTGCCGTCCTCTTATATGAGCGTCGCGGCCCTGTGATACGCAGTTTGTCCCGCATGGTAGAACGACATCCAACAACCGAAGCTTTTCCCTGGTCGCAAGGCGGCCCGCTCTCTGTCCCGCGGTTGCAGACAAAGTCCATGTCGGCCCGGAAGTACACTTCTAGCTTGAGCACGGCCATGGCAAGGCCATGTATGAAGCGTGGGTGTGGCATCTGAGTATCAGCATGTACTGTCCCTTTGCACCAGTCGAAGCAGCTTCAATGCCAGCTCAAGGCAGCCCTGGGAATTGAGCAGTTTCAGAAGCCTCCGGGCTTTCCAGTGCCAAGAGGTTCGCAGGCCGCCGAAGGGCTCCAAGTTCACGACCGATCTGGATTGAACATCGTGAGCCTCTGGGTTATCCATGCGGTTTTGGGAACGTACACATGAAAGGCTAAATGGACGTGGGAGATGCAGGGGCGTATGACGTCCGAAGTTAGCGCGAAGGGTCAGGCGACGAGGAGCCAGCGAGGAGCGCACCATGGAGTTTGCTCAACATACTGGAGGAGTACACAAAACCAAACAAAACGAGTAATAGGAAATACGAAAGACAATGCCGCAGTCCTGCCAACGGTGCGCATTGTCTATTCAGCCACGACCTATCATGTTATGCGTGCCATGCACCACACCAAGTTATTGAAAACTGTACCTCTCATCGCGGTCACTCACTCTGCGCTTCACTCACCCTGCGCTTCACTCACTCTCCTCCGACCCCGCGTATGTCTTCGCCATCATCAAGTCGTACACCTTTTCGCTGAGCGACTCGCCCACAAACCTGATCCCCTGCCCCACATCCTTCAACAGATGCTTCGCCAGCTGCACCTCACTCTTTTTCTTCCGCCCTCCCCCCTGCGCCGCCCTCGCGGCCTCCTCCAGCGCCCTATCCTCCTTCTCTTCCTTCTCCGCCTGCCTGAACGCGTCCCGCAACGTGCGGGAGCACGGATACACCTGAACGATCGCGCCGGCCTTCTCCGCGCTCATCTTGTTGATGCGCAGCAGCTGCTTCGCCCACGTCTCGCGTGCGGTCATGAAGCCCGACTTGGAGTTGAGCTCCTGGAACTTGGCGAAGGTGGTAAGGTACTCGCGGTGCGGCTGGTTGCGCCGGAGCGTCTTCTGGAACTTCAGGTAGCTCTCCCGGCGGATAATTTCGGAGGGAATGATGTGGAGGGGTTTGCCCTGCGGATGAATGTTAGTGAAATGCGATGGAGATGGCATTGATACTGAGGGATGGAGGCCAACCTTGTAGCGGTCTTTGACCATCTCATGGAGGGCTGCGTAATAGGCGATGGTGTCGTTGATGTGGTTGGTCTCTTTGACTCGGAAACGGTCGATTATCTGCGTCGAGCTGATAGCGGTATCGAAGGATTTGCCCTTTGAAGACTTCATTGCATCTTCTCGTCGCTTGGCGTCTACACTTGCCGCTCAATACGTGGAATGATTGGGCAAGTCATTGATACGAACCGTACGACTCCACGACGTAGAAGACCTTCGTCAAGGCCGAGTTGTGTAGTCGGAACTGAGTGCGAGATTAGATGAAGTGCCTTCAGAAAGCGAAGCTTAGTCTCCGCACCTTCTGCTCATGGAACCGATTATCCTTGATGCTTATCCACAAATCATCGAAACGCTTGCGTTCCAAAATCACATCCAGTGCCACCTCGTCGTAAGCGTCGCCTCGCTTGCTTCGCCGGACAGCCTTCCACGCGACGTCGCCGATCTCCAGCGCCTCTCGCACGACAGGAACACCCTTGCGTTCGAGCCGCTCGGCGAGCCCATCCCGATCCTTCTTCGTCCGGATCTCTCGAATGTCGAGGACCAGCTTGATGTCGTACCCTTCCGCAGGATTACGATTGGGTCGAAATGCTGGAAGACGACAGCTTCGGCGGACGCGTATGGGTCGTCGAGGTCAACCTCAATCTCCATGGTGGGGAGCGCAGACGAGAGACGACCGCGATTGCGCTGCGAGTGGGCAGCGATGGGCATGGACGTGGTTCTTGACATCGTCGGCACGGGCGGAGGAGGCATACTGTTGTTCAAGGAGGGCATGGTGACTGAACGGCCAACAGGTTTGCGTGAGGTCGCGAAAGAAGTCGAAGCGAGGCCTGGAGGCTGTACAGGTAACTGGCGAGCAGGGTTGAGCGATCCAGTGCAGCGGCGCTTCTGCGATTCGTCTCTCGTCTCATCGTGTAACAAGTCAGACAACTTGCGCTTCTCGACCTGACTTGCAGGTTTGGCGTTTGGCGCAGATGCAAGAGGATGGCCTGCGTTGACACTCCATGTCAAGAGCTGTGTCGACAGGAAGGTATGCATTGATCTTGGCGCCAACCGGAAAGCGTTCGAGAAGTTTGTGGGCCAAAGGATGACTTCGCTTGACTTAGGGTACTGGATCAAGTAGCATGCCGGGAACATATTTTCGCGGAAGTGGGCATCGTCGCGCTTGCGGACAGGCTTGAAGTCTACATCTGAGAAGATAAGTTCAACTGATATGTACTTTTTATGACAAGGATGACAACACACCAAGGTATGTGAACAAGAAGGAGTCTGCGTTGGCGAGTATCGGTTCGGCTTGCGACGTCAAGGATGCGGGAGCGGGCTCATTGATACCTGAGGATGTCGACGGCGGCGGGAGAGGAGGGAGCTCGCAGGGCCGCCACGCATCATGGAAGGTGCAGAAGCTTGGCGAGATAGTGATGCGGTTCTGGATGATGAGGTACTGTTGGTGTCTGCTTTTCTGGGTCTACCGCGCTTCTTCGGCTCGACAGCAGTCGATGGACCCGCAACAGGGCAGGCTCAAGGTGGGCGCTCATGTAGCCATTATTTGCTTCTGCTTCTCCTTGAGCTTGCTAACGATCTTGGGGCCTATGCCCTTCAGACGTGCAGCATCTTCGATGCGGGCGAGAACGTCTGGGCATTCCTTCATGCTCTTCCAAGCCCTGCGGAATACCATCTGGTAGTTGGACCCTGGGCTACTTAGTTATAGACTGTGATTTAGAATTTAGGCGTACCATCCTCTTGTTCGTCGCATAACTCTTGAAGCCAAGATAGGAGCTGCGGGTTCGCGCATGTCGTCCGCGACTTGGAACCACTAGTACGTGCCATGGCAGCGCGCCAAAACAATAAGGAAAAGCTCGATGCCGCGTAGGGTTTCACAAGGCCCTCTCGAGGTGATGCTGGTTGAGTTCAAGTTGCGATTCGTTCTCAACGCGACCTGTCACAGTGTGACATGTCGCGTCCTGGTCGCCCGTCAAGCGGCGAAATGCAGTGTATGAACAGTCCAAGATTGATGTCATTATACCAAAAGATGAAGCGAGATATGCTAGGGCAAGAATAAAGGAGTATAGAATATAATAGGGGTGACGGATCCGTATGTTTAGCGAGAGCGAGAAGATAAAAAGGTATATGTTAGAATACATAGTACGAGCCAGAGTGAAGCTCAGCAGCATCCTTAGATGATCTCGACGTTCACAAAGCCTCGGAAAGCCTATCAGTCGTTATCTTTGAATACCAGCTTCAAGGGGTCTTCGCCGTATAGCACGTCGTGAACACGCTTCGAAAGCGCAGGACCGAAGCTCTCTCTCGTGCGTTTTCTTCCATCGGCCGTAAACTCGACCTATGGACATAGTCAGTTGAACGTTAATCATCATAGTCATCCCGGCACACACTTGGAGACGCGCCAACAAATGCGGCCCATGCTGCGGCTCAGCCTCGTACGCCCGGTACAGACTGTCCATTGTCGGATACGCCTGCACCACCGCCCGCGCGTGGTCCTTCGTCAGCCGGTGCACGCTCGCCAGCGCGCCCGCCCACGTCTCCGCCGATCCTTGCCCTTCGGTAGACGCGTTTCGCTGCAGAACGGCAGGTGCGACCGCTCGAGGTACTTGTGGATCCGGTGGCCAACGTCGCATGCCATGTCGTATAGCCGCTGCACCACCTCCGCGGGCCGCTCGGCGTACATGTGGTAAGCGTCGTGCGCCATCTCGACGGCAAGGAGCGCGCGGTCGGCAGCGCCGCGCGTGGCGGAAGGCAGCCTGACCATGCCGTGCACGAGGATGACGGCTTGGCGGCGGATGCCGCGCAACTTGAGGCTCTCGCAGAATTTGTCGACGAGGACGACGAGGGTGCCGTTAGATGCGTGCTCCGCGAGCTTCGGTGCACTGAGCCAGAGAACCGCAGTTTGGTCCCATTCGTCCCGCTCATCGCAAGGCTTCCAAATGGATTCCTTGACGTTGTACTCCTTGGTGATGTGTCTCCGGAAGCGGACAGTGTCGTAGCCGGACATGGGATCGTCCTCAACATCTACCTTGCCGCCGTGCTCGCCGACCCTCTCGCTGAGTTCGGTGACAACGTTGAACCAAGCCTTCTGCAGGGATTTAGAGACGACGATGGTAGTTTCGGCGAGTGTCTGCTTGCGGTCCAGCACGAGCTTGTTGGCGGATTTGAATTCGCTTTGGATTCGCTTCTCGGTCGCAGCAGCTGCTTTCTTGCGAGCCCGCTCTTCCTCTCGTTCTCTTTTGGCGGCTTCTTTCTCGAGCTTAGTGGTCTCTCTCTCAAGGCGTTTGGCTTCCTGCGGACGATGAGACGGACGAGCGCGCTCATAAGCGCGTTTCTACTCACCTTCTTCGTTTCGTTCTCCCTCCTCTGTTCCTCGGTCACCTTGGGCACGCGGCGGGGCTTTTTCACTGGCGTTGGCGGGTCCGTCTATTTGTGATCAATCATTGAGGGCTGGACGATACCCAGCTCGTTGCACGGACCTCGGACCCACTGTCATCTGCAAAATCACGAGTGCGCTTGCTACCTGCCGAGGAGCCGCTGTCTCTCGTCTTGAGATCATCGCCGCGCCGCCCGGAGGTCCTCCTGGACCCAGACGGTCGCGTGGTTAGAGCAGTGAATTGCTGCGATCCGGGTACAGGGAACTCGTCGTCAGAGATGGCGCCGTCGCTATCGCTCTCAACATCGAGCACGTCTTGAGGAAGACTCGGAGACCGAGCCAGTGGCGGACTGGACGACGCGGGCACTTCGTCCGAGTCGGACAGGTCGATGACATCGCCGGCTGACAGTTGCGACGAAGGAGGGGCTGTTGCTTGGCTCAAACTGAGGTCCTCTTCATCGCTATCTGAGATGTCAATGACATGAAGGGCGGGCATTGTCACTGTGCTCAACGGCGGCGGGAACAAGGTGAACACAGCAACAAAACAACAATTGACGCGACGACGCGGTCCCGTGATCGATGTCAATGGCGCGCATGGTATTTGTGGCGCATTCATGCCCTGGCAGGCAACTGTGACCTGTTGTTAAGAATCACTATTTACAGCGGTGTAGTTGACCGGCTCCCAATAGATAGCAACCAATGGTGTACGAGTCATAGCTCGTACTTACTGTACATGTCCAACAAGGACCCAACTCAACTAATAAGAAGTTGGACCTTCCACCGCTCTGAAATCCATCCCTAACGCCTCTGGCGTGTTTGTGGGCCCGGCGTTCGCGCACGCATCGATGCCGCGCGACCTCTCGGCGGCTCCTCCACTATCTCGACCTCGCCCTCGCTCGACAGATCATCCTCGGGCAAAGCACCTTTCCGTCGCCCAGAGCTCTTGCCCACGTCGACCTTGCCACATCGACCTGCCGTCCCTCGTCCGCGTCACTATCGCTGCTCGCATTCCCTCCGCGATCGTCCGATCTGCCCGCAAAGGACACGCGCCGGCCGCGTGAGCGGCTGCGCGCGACGAGCGACGGACGACACCGCTCGCCCTCCGCCGCGCTACTATCGTCCGCAGCGTACGGGTCGTCGGCAGCGTACTGTCCACGCGTCGATGTATGCGATGAAGAGCGTGCCCTTGAGTACCCCGCACCGGGGGACTGGTACGTCGACCCCTGAGCAGGAGAGGGGTATGTACCAGCAGCAGAGTACGCCGCTGCCGGCGCGGCGTAGCCCCCGACCGGCGGATAAGACAGGCCAGGCAGCGGAGGATACGCCACACCTGCCGGGTACGACGGCTGCTGTCCGGGTGGACAGGTTGGTTGCTGCCCTGGCGGATACGCCGGCTGCTGTCCAAAAAGCGACGCCAAGTGGTGCATGAGCTGCCCGACGACGTACTGCGCGTGCGCGGGGTCGACGGCGAGTGGCGGGTACGGGATTGGCGGAGGCGGGTCGGCCGGTCCCGCGTACGGCTCCTGAACAGCGTACGGCGGCGGTTCTGGCATGACAGATGGTGTGCGAGGGATGGTAGATCGCGCACGAGGCACGGCGGACTGTTTACGAGGAGAGGCGGATTGTTTACGAGAAGCCGTTAACGGAGCGCGAGGAGCACGGCTGGCGCTTCTGCCCCGCTCTGATTTCTCCCGGCACTCACCGTCCGAGCCCGGCTTCTCGGGGGCAGCCGCACGAAGTGGGACGCGCGCACTGGTTGGTTCCGGTCCCGCCGAGCACCGCGTACTGTCGTGGGATTCGTTGGCCGGTGATGCAGGGCGCGGAGACGCGGGACGCGCACGAGATGCAGAACGCGCTCGCGATGAGAACGCGCTCGCGATGACGAACGTGCTCGGGATCCTGTATCTGGTTGACATGGCGATGGAGGCCGTGTCTGAGATGCAGGTCCTGGTCGAGACGCGGCACGCGACTTGGGCCGCCCACGCGACGGTGTCTTTGCACCTTCACGCGACGCTTGCTTCGCACCTTCTGTCGATGGCATGAGAGACAGTCTTCACGATCATCAATGGCTTGCGTACCATGCCTGAGGTGGGCGGGCGGGACAGGAATTTCTACGTAGGCGATGGGACGCGAGGCTTTGTTTGCGCCTGGCAATCGCCGGGCCTTGTTCGCGCCGGATGGTTGCGGGACTTTGCTCGTGCTTGGTGATTGTGGGGCTTTGCTCGCGTTTGGCGGTTGTGGGGCTTTGCTCTCACCTGGCGGTTGCGAAATTTTGCTTGCACCTGGCGGTTGCGACGCCTTGTCGGGGCCTGGTGGCTGCGAGGCTCTGCCGGCCACTGGTAGTGGCGAGGCCCTGCCAGCCTCTCGTGGTCTCGCAGACCCCGTAGCATTGTGAGAAGGCGTGTTGGGGCCGACGCCCTCAGATTTGTCTGCAGAGGCGGAGGGAGGGGCGTCTGTCGGTTCGTCGACGTCCATATCGGACGCCGAAGATCGTCGTTTGCGTTTCTTCGTGAGGGCAGGCTGAGGTGCGGAGACGTCCGTGGCGCGCTGCTTGCCTCTTGCCTTCACAGACATCTGTGGCGCGGATGGCGCGCGTTCTGGAGCAGGCGTCCTGGTGGGCGAATGGTCTTCGGGAGGGGTGTTCTCGAAATCAAAGGGGTTGCGCGTGACGCCGGTGGGCGTACCGACCGTCGAGGTCCACTTCCTCGGCTTGCGCTTTGAAGATAGCATTTTTGATAAATCGAGTCGGGGTATGGGGGTGGATTGGGGCGTGTGCAATTTCGATGAGGAGGGCGTTTGTTCGTCATCGGGGGCAGGTGAAGAGGAACGGCGTGAGGGCTTTATGGGACTGGACTGGGTTCTCGAAAATCGCGCTCGGGCTTTCACTGGAGAGGATGGGGCGAGTGGAGAAGAAGACGTTGGGGGTGAGGAGGGTGGTAGGGGGGACGAGGGAGGGGCGTATGCAGGGCTTTCCTGGGTATATGACCGTTGTTCTGAGCATGGTGTGGGCGGTGGCGGCAGGGAGGAGGATGTCTGAGATCGCGGGGGCGTGTAGAGCTGGAACGGATACGGACGCGCCGGCGGTGGCGAGGGCAGGGCGTCAAAGTCGCTCTCGGACTCCTCCTTCGGCACGCGGTAGATGATGCTCGCCTCGGAGCCCATCCCCCAGTCGTCCAGCTCGTCGTCCGACTCGAGTTCGATGATGGTGCGTGGTGGCGGCATGCCTTCGTCGTCGTCGCAGGCGTCGGATGTGGCGTCTACTTCCTCTCCTTGAATCAATCGCCGCATCTTCTCGGCCTCCATGAACTCGGTGATCTCCTCTTCTGTGAGGGGCTGGCCGAGCGAGGGCTGGTGCGCCGCTTGTTCCGCCGCGAGCTTGGGCGCGAACGCATCGAGCTCGTCGTCCGATTCGTCCGGACCGTGCTCCTCCTCCTCCTCCTCTGGTTGCTCGTCCGGCGTCTCGCTCTCCTCATCGTCGTCCACGGACGGCTGATGCACACCGAACTGCTTGACGGGGGAAGACGCGAGGATGCCACGGTCCTTGATGAAGCTCATTTCGCGCAGGTCGATAATGTCATCCTCGTCGAGGGTCCGGCTGTATCGTTCCTCGAGACTTGCCCAGCTGTCGAAGAGGCGCGATAAGGACGCGGCCTTTTCGCGCTGGATTTCGTCGGGCGGCAGAAAGCGAGCAGGCGTGACGGTGCGCAGGCGCTTCCTGGGCGGCGGCGCGCAGTCCAAGTCCGTGCGCAACGTCGGCGGCGTCGCAGAGGGTGTGAAGAGTGGCGGATTCATCGTTCGCCGCGATGTACTCGTCGTCGAGCGCGACGAACGCGAACTTGGAACGCGATCTCAATCGACCGCCAAATCACGTGGACTCTGCGCTGAGCAACACGACCAAATAAGGACTTTGACGCGTTCTGAGCATTGTGGGCGCTTGTGTTCACCGTCCAGCGTCAAAAATGTCCGGACAAACGCCCATTTTTGTGATGAGTGAGCAGCACAATGAAGCAGTCCTTCTTGTTGCTCACATTGGATTAGACTCGGCGCCCGAGAGGCAGTCGGGTAGGAAAGCGCAGACGTCGAATATCACCGCGGCAAAGGTGCGTGTAAAGTCAAGATGAAGTCCTTTCACTCACCGTATCTATAGACCGTTGCGGATGTCATCCGAACATGTCTTGGGCCTAAAGCCATGCTCAAGATGATTCTGGATCCTATGGGGGGTATCCTGTGCGTTTTCCGTCCCTGGCTGCCTCTTCCTCCGATTGACGTCCTTGGCCAGGCTGACCAACGATGGAAACGCTATTCTGCGCGAGATTGACGTCGCGCATCCTGCCGCCAAGAACATGATCGAGCTGAGTCGCACGCAGGACGAGGAATGCGGAGACGGCACGACAAGCGTGATCATCTGGGTGCGTCGCTCTTCCCTTCCTCGTGCATCAAGCTCTGAGCGCACTGCAGCGGGAGAGATCCTAGCTCAGTCCTTGTCGCAGCTAGAGCGCGACATCCACCCCGTTGTCATCATCTCCGCGTACAACAAGGCCCTGCAAGAGGCGCTCAACATCATCAAGCGGATATCCGTCCCGATCGACATCAACTCCGACGAGCAGATGCTCTCCCTCATCAAAACATCCATCGGCACCAAGTTCGTTGTGCGATGGTCCGAGCTCATGTGCAACCTCGCCTTGCAGGCCATCCGTATCGTCGCAGAGGACCCGGAGGTCGCGAGCTCGAACGTTCACTCGCTCACCGGCGTGAAGACCGTCGACATTAAGCGCTACGCGCGCGTCGAAAAGGTCCCCGGCGGCGAGATTGAGGAGAGCCGCGTCCTGAACGGCATCATGCTAAACAAGGACATCACCCACCCCAGCATGCGCCGGCGCATCCACAACCCGCGCATCATCCTGCTCGACTGCCCGCTCGAGTACAAGAAGGGCGAGAGCCAGACGAACATGGAGTTTTCGAAGGAGGGCGACTGGGAGCGCGCGCAGGAGATCGAGGAGGAGCAGGTGAAGGCGATGGTGAACAAGCTCGTCGAGTTTAAGCCGGATCTGGTCATCACGGAGAAGGGCGTATCCGACCTGGCGCAGCACGTATTCGTGAAGCACGGCATCAGCGCGATCCGCCGCGTGCGCAAGTCGGACAACAACCGTATCGCGCTCGCGGTCGGTGCGACCATCGTGAACCGCATCGAAGATCTCCGCGAGTCCGACATCGGCGCGCAATGCGGGCTCTTCAACATCGAGAAGATTGGTGACGAGTACGTCGTTGGCCGCACTTCGGTATCCCTCTTCACTGACAATCGCATCTTTCAGATACTTCACCTTCCTCACCGAGTGCAAGACGCCGAAAGCCTGCACAATTCTGCTCCGCGGGCCGTCGAAGGATATCCTGAACGAGATCGACCGCAACCTCGCTGACGCCATGTCCGTCGCCCGCAACGTCGTCTTCTTCCCGTACCTCTGCCCCGGCGGTGGCGCGACGGAGATGGCCGTCAGCGTCGGGCTACAGCAGGCGAGCAAGTCGCTTGCGGGCGGTGTCGAGGCGTGGCCATTCCGCGCTGTTGCTGACGCGGTGGAGGTCATTCCGCGCACGCTCGTGCAGAACGCGGGTGGGAACGCGATCCGGTTGTTGACGGAGCTTAGGGTGCGTTGTCGCATGCTGGACTAGTTGTTCACCGGTCTGACATTCCCCTTACAGGCAAAGCACGCGAACGGCGAGCACCAGTGGGGTGTGGACGGCAACACCGCGAAGATTGTCGACATGAAGGAATACGGGCTGTACGAGTCGGCGAGCGTGAAGATCCAGACGTTCAAGACGGCGATTGAGGCCGCGAGGATGCTGCTGCGCGTCGACGATGTGGTGCAGGCAGTAAGGAAGGACAGGGAGGGTGGCGGCGGAGGCGGGCCGCCGCAGGAGATGGAGGGGTAGAGAACACTAGACTGAAGGTGCAAGCGTGAACCTTTGTTGACTGTATAAAACGAGTATTGCACATCTACTGTAATATAGATTTTTGCAAGAGCATACTGACGGCTCATACTTACGGCGTAGAGTTGCGGGCTTGTGCGAGTGAGCGTCGAGTGAGCGCCTCATAAGGCCTCCCGCGGCACGTAGCGGAGTTACACCTGTCACACTGTTGGATGTCGCACAAGACTTTGTCACCTTGCTCGATACCTGCTCGATATTGACCTTGCCTCTTACTATCTTGACAACCTTCACATTGCTATGGACGACGCAGTTCGGAAGCGCAAAGAGCTACGGGAACAGCTGCTCGGTCATTCGCGAGGCAGCCTCGGCCAGTTGACGGAGGACGAAGAATGGTGGGCTGCCCACCAGCCTTGGCTCGAGAGCTGTGGCTACATCCTTCGGCAACGTTATCGTCCTGGCTGGGAAGCGTCCTGGCATGAATCTCGCAAGGAATTGCTGGACTGCGAAGATCATCTAGCAATATCTGTACGTCGGCTTGCTTTACGTTCGGTCTCCTCTGATTCTGTTCATAGTATTGGTTTCTACTCGACGCCACCCGAGCGTCCGATGGACAACCTGTCATATTCAAGCGCATCAACGTCATGCAGTTTCCCGACGAGGTTGAAGTAACTTCCATGCTGTCCTCGCCTCATTTGGCAGCCGACCCGCGTAACCGATGTGTGCCCTGCCTAGAGGTGCTGCGTGTTCCCAACGAGGACAACCTTTCAATCATCGTATTGCCTTTGCTCAGAGACTATGCCGACCCCAGGTTTGACACGGTCGGGGAGGTTGTCGATTGTTTGGGCCAAATCTTGGAGGTGTGCCACATATCATCTGCCTTACGCAACTGCCCGTCATGATCATACAGTGTGTGCAGTTCTTGCACGACCATCATATCGCGCATAGGCAAGTCTAACAGTCAAGAGAGCGTCTAAACTAACTTGCATCGTAGGGATATCAAAAGCGGAAATATCATGGTGGACGCTTCCAACATGTATCCTCGACCTTTCCATCCACTTGATCAGACCATGCGTGCGGACTGGAGAGGCAGGGCACGTCATTTTTCGCGTACCGAACGACCTGTGAGATATCATCTGATTGATTTCGGATTGTCTACCGATTTCGAGGCGACGGAACCGCCGTACCTCGACTACCCTGTCTGGGGAGGCTACAAGACCGTGCCCGAATTCCAGGGAGACGGCTACTACAAGCAGTACGACCCGTTCCCTACCGATGTCTACTATCTCGGCACTTGGATCCGCCAGGACTTCCTTGATGTACGTAACACGCAGCGGACCCCTGCAAAGCTGATCTATAGCGATAGGGTATATTTGGCGGGGAGAACAACAATCTGGTCGTCACCTCGAAGCGCCTTGGGCTGGAATTTCTACGGCCCCTGGTTAACGAAATGACGCGCGAGGATCCAGCTGCGCGGCCGTCCATCGACGAGGTGATGGACAAGTTCAACGCGCTTGTCTCTGACCTCTCAGCTGGAAGCTCCGCTCTCGCGTGGCGAAAGAGAATGATCACCCACTATACAGTATGTACCTCTCTGTGACGCATTGGTGTCGGCGTCTGAAGTTGGTCGCCACGCGGCGGCCTGCTATACCGTGTCCGGACGGCACCCGCTAACCCTCAATGTCGAGCCCGATTATGTTGCTGGCGACATTGTGGCGCGCGGTCTTGCCCTTCCGTACTGTTTGTTTGTGAGGATAATGTACCTTGCGTACTGTGACTCGCTATTATATATATGTAATGCTGCGAACGACGTTTGACCACGAAGTGTAGTACCAACAAAAGGCCAACAAACCGCTGTCCCCCAGGTAAACACCGACAAATAAAGGGCTTCGCCGGTCGGACTTGAATGCGGCGAATGCTCCTCACCCACTTTGTTTCAAGTCTCAAGCGGTTCCATCCCAAGCTCTTATGTGATTACACAAGGAAAGGGATGCAAATGTGACTGTGAGAACGTCGGGACTCAGCACGAACCTAACCAGAACCTAACCAGCCGACACAATCCAGTAGCGGCGCGGGCCGGTACAATGGTTCATGAGCGGAGTACGCCGGCCGCCGCCCTGCAGTATCTTTTCGCACGCGACCTTACATCTTGCTTACATCTTCTTTACCAGTTCACCTTGCCATGGACGACGCAGAGCGCAAGCGCAAAGTGCTGCGCGAGCAGCTACGTGCAGGTGGTTCGCGTCTGAGTTTCAGCCGATTGACCGAGGGCGAAGAGTGGTGGGCTTCCCGCCAACCTTGGCTCGAAAGTTGTGGCTACATCCTTCGACAACGCTACCGTCCTGGTTGGGAAGCGTCTTGGCACGGCACTCAAAAGGACAGCTTGGAATGCGAAGACCATATGATGATATTCGTACGTGAATATACTTATTTCGTGGCAATCGGTCTTTTTTGATCAGCTTATCAGCATTGGTTCCTGCTCGATGCTACGCGAGCGTCCGATGGAAAACCTGTTATACTCAAGCGCATCAACACCGTGCAATTCCCCGATGAGGTTGAGATAACTTCAATGTTGTCCGCATCTCCCTTCGCTTCCGATCATCGTAACCGCTGCGTTCCCTGCCTAGACGTGCTGCGTGTTCCCGACGAGGACAGTTTGTCTATCATCGTACTTCCTCTACTAAGACGTTACGATGATCCGCGATTTGACACAGTCGGGGAGGTTGTCGATTGTTTGGGGCAGATCTTGGAGGTGTGCCACATATTGTCTGCTTATGGACTGCTCTTCCTGATTATGCAGTGCGTACAATTCTTGCACGACCATCAGATTGCGCATAGGTGATCCACATGCCGTCGTAAGTATTTCCTGAGCTGAATTGCATTACAGGGATATCAAGAGCAACAACATCATGATGGACGCTTCCAACATGTATCCTCACGCATTTCATCCACGCGACCAAACCATGCGTGCGGACTGGGAAGGTAGGGCGCATCATTATTCGCGCACCGAACGACTTGTCAGATACCACTTGATCGACTTCGGCTTGTCCACCGATTTTGGGGTGACGAGACCGCCATATCTCGACTACCCTGCATTGGGAGGCTATAAAACCGTACCCGAATTCCAGGGAGACGGGTACGACAAGATGCACGACCCATTCCCCACCGATGTATACTACCTTGGTACTTGGATCCGCCAGGATTTCCTTGAAGTACGTAACTCTCAACGAACCTCTGCGTAGCTCATATGGCGCTTGTAGGGCAGATTTGGCGGCAGGAACAACGACAGGGTTGCCTTCTCGAAGCGCCTCGGGCTGGAATTTCTACGACCTCTTGTCGATGAGATGATGCGCGAGGATCCGGCTGCGCGACCATCCATCGACGAGGTCATGGACAAGTTCAATGCGCTTGCCTCCGGCCTCTCAAGCTGGAAGCTCCGCTCTCGCGTGGCGAAAGAGAATGACCACCCGCTGTACAGTATGTACCTCTCTGTGACGCATTGGTGTCGCCGTTTGAAGCTGGTCGCTACGAGGCGGCCAGCTATACCCTGCCCAGACGGCACTTGCTAACCATTGAATGTCACGCCCCATCATGTTGCTGGCGACATTGTGGCGCGCGGTCTTGCCGCTCTTTTGTGCTTTTTTTTTTTTTTTTTGGGGGGGGGGGGGGGCGGATGCCGTGCTTATGTTGACTTGTTATTATATACCTATGCAGTACTGCCGAACGTTGCTGCCACGGAGTACACTTGCGAAAAATGGACAACTTACGTCTGTTCGCCAGGGAAAACACCTGCCGCATTGACCCTCCTGGAAATCCCTCTGAGTAGGCGTATTCGCCATCAAAAGCATATCAAAAAAAATACGGTTTGTTCAGCAAGAAAGGAACATATGCACGAAATTGATTTGTTACTTACGAGTGATACAGGACGTCGAGCAGGCCGTTGACGTTCCCCTGACAGCCGTCAGGATTCGGTTCGACGCAGGCTCTGCAGGAGGTCACATACTCTGCCGCTTTGGCGTGTTTCGCGTTTTGTTGGCTTCTGAAGCGCTGCAAATCCACCACTTTTTTTTTTTTTTTTTTTTTTTTTTTTTTTTTTTTCGTATTGTTTACCCGTCTAAGCTCTTGTATTACACCCAAGACAAGGAAATAATCCTGCGTTATGGTTCGCGATTGTGTATCCGGCTTACAGTCCAAGGATGAGTTAGCGACGAGTTGAGTAGCTTCAGCAGTCGTTGAAAACACGAACAAACTATGTCCGCTTCGGGCCACACAATACCTTCCTGTTTGGTCTCTACCTTCATCTTATCATTTGCACCGACCCCATACCTACTGCATCTCCGCTCAGAACCGGCTTAGCAGGCTTGTCGTATGAAGTCTGAAGAGCGGGATAACACAATAAGATGGGACGAGCAAGAAAATACGTCAGCCACACATATTCACCCTCATAAACGTCGCCGGGTCGACTCAACTGCGACGGCGACAGCGCTAGGCCTCGTCTCCGACATCAATCTGGAAATTGGACTCCGCCAACGACTTGCAGAGACCTTACAGTCGCGCTTGACATGGGCCTTGTTGCTGAAGGAGACGCTTGAGCGAGGTGCGTGATCGTCCTGTTTGCGCCACCACGAAAACTCAGGCTCCCTAGAGGCATCCAACTCCGCTGCTGTCCCGGACTCTTATGAGGAGGCTGCGTTCGAAGCACTCTCTGCCATAGATGGCCCCGCGCAAATACTTTTCGACCGCGAACCGTCGCCGCCACCGCTCGTCGACCTCGACGCGAGAAATTCCGGACGCGGTCGCCCACCCAACGCCCGTGCGCGGCAAGCCAGCGCCGTAGACAAGCCAGAATTTCTATATCTGCGCGCTACCACCGCCTCGGGCGAGCCGCGAACCTTCGTCATGTCATGTCCCGCATGCAATCGGACGACATTTACCAATCTGCAAGGACTGTATAATCATGCTCGGCTCGCACATCAGCTGGCGTGGGGGACCCACGAAGAATGCATACGCTCCGCGGCGCGCCTCGTACCGGAGGACGAATACGTACGTTGGGACTTCGCACGCGGCATCCAAGTCGGCAATGGCTCTGGGAGCGGAATGCTTCCTGGCCTACGCACGCTCTTCCAAATGGCTGTCGGGGAGCTGGAGGAGCATCGCGCTGCGGAGGAGAAGAGGCACACCGAGAGCGTACTTCTCACTCAAACCCTTGGTTTGCATGGCGACTCGCCGGCGCTGGCGCCCTTCCTGGGTCGCCAGGTGAAGAAGCGAGAGATCAAGGCCCCTGATCAAGATGCTGAGGTCGACATTGATGGAGTGGATGAAGGCATGCGCCGTCTCAGGGTGCGCGTCCCAAAACCTAGGAGAGGCACGGTCCCAGAATCCGAGCAAATCGTACATACGCAGTCGGTCGCGCCCGATGCTGGCTACAACGCTATGCAGGGCGAGGGCAGCCGGTTCCACATCTCCTCGCGGATAGCCATGGCCGACCGCAGTCTGTGGATTCCCGAGGATCGACGGGTGGGCATGCCCCGGGGTCATACGCACAAATGGATGGTATCTGTGGACGCGCCTGCATATAGTCAGCACATTACCACAATTCTGCGCTCGATGAAGGTGACGCAAACGAACGCCTCTCTCGAATACGCGCCTCACTCCAATGGCATGACCGGCGTGCCCGGTGCGGCAACGTCAAAGACAGCCTCCGCCAACACCATCAGCGCGGCTTCACCTGTATTGACGGTCACTGGTCCGCCGTTTGTAGTACGTGGTACGGCTGCGACGGCTTTCCTCGCAAGGATTGAGCTTGTATTCGGCGCCGCAATACCAGGACGGGATGATCAGCGGGAAGTATATGAGCACTGGGTCAACGTGCGTATCTTAGCTGTTGTGTGCAAGGGTTTTGTTCATCCAGTGTCCTTAGCTCGATCCCCTTCGGCGCGGTGCGCCCGTGCTTGGCGACGAACAAATAGTCGACGTGGATCTCGATCGTGGAACAGTGTTCTTGCCCAAGCGTGACGATTATACGCCGGTCGGCAGTCGAACACTGTGGGATGGCGAACTGGGCACGGTCACAGAGGGAAACGAAAGCACTGAGAAAAAGGGCAAGCAACGACGCGTCGACGGACGGGAAGGTAGGTATATTTTTCATCTGGCTGTTGTATTTTGCTAATGAGCCTGTTAGACTACGAGATCGCGCTGGAGGGACTTGTACAGCGCTTCCCGCTCGTCATGCCGCAGGTCAAGCAGACAGGTGGGGCACGGGCTCGCAATCCAACATATCCATACACGGTCATGGCAACGGCATCGCAGTTCTGCGGGCTTTTGATAGGCAAGCGGAAAGCTATCGAAGTATGTTCAACCATCCTATTTGCGCTAGTTTTATCGAGGTGCTGACTGACCGCCAGTGGGCTCGTGCATGTGCTATACGCGACGCGTACGCGGAGTCCTGCGGGGCGGACGACACGGTGCTCAGTACAGCGGACGTCTTTAGTTGGCTACAGGACAACGGACACAGTATCCGCCCCTCGACATCCGGCATAGAGCATAGTGCTATAGCGGACAAGTGGATGACAAGTTGACCGGCAAGCGCAGCCAACAATTACAGCATTGCAATGTCTGCGGTTTCTACGTGCGGCTACACCCGGACCCGGAGGACACGGACAGAGGGAGTACGCGCAGTGCTTCGGTCGTGTCACGGGTGGAGGGCGACGTCGTGAAGATGGAGGAGACCGCTATAAGCCTGCAGGCATCGGCGAGTATGCCTGTGGTGCCCTCCGAACCACCACCCAAGAGAAAGCCTGGGCGTCCGAAGAAAGCATCCGCGCCTAAAGTGAAGGGTGGATATGTGCGCGCCGGCAGTGTTAGTACCCGTGCGGGGAGCGCTAGCGTGCGCGGAGCCAGCGTCGCTCGGGAGGGCAGCGTCAGCACTGTCAAGCGCGAGGACAAGCCAGACGAACAGTCCTTCGAGTGCAACCTGGTCCCGAAGCGAGAGCACTTGCGTGCCCCGCCTATAGTGGACGTTGAGGAGTGGCTACGGCGCCGTCCGAATGTCATCGACACGCTCACCCTGCCGCGATACACAACCTGGATGGGGCCTGCAGACTTCCGCCAGCTGCCGCAGCTAGTAGACCCCGCGTTGATTCGCGCCGTCTGGAGAATCGCACGTGCGCAGCAGCTACCAACGCTTTCTAGCTTTCCGCGCACGGCACCACCCGCCCCCTGTCCCCCGCCCACGGAGCTTGCCGATCGCCTGGCCCCCCATGCACTGCTGGCTTTGGCGACGCGTGCTTTTGCGCGAGCGGTCTTGCACACTGCGTTGGAAACTGCAGCAAGCGACCTCCGGTCGCTCAAGCGTTCGCTCACGGGTGCGCCGGCAAGGAAGAAGAAGAATCTGGCAGCCGACGTGCGCGCGCGGATACTCACGCCGACGCATGTTCTGCGCGGACTCGTTGCAAGAGGCGCGGTGCCGCCGGACGTGCTTGGGTCGGCGCTGTTCATGACAATTGCGCGCGTGGGCGTGCCGCATGAGACCAGCGCAGAGGAGGGGCGGAACCGGCTGCTAGCGCAGGTCGGGGACAGTGCAAAATCATCGACTGCTGTAGCGACTGGGAGTGGGAGTGGGAGTCGGGACTCGCAAGACATGGCCCCAACCCTGACATGGCCCGCGTATACCCCTGCTAACTCGAGTACGGTCCTTCAACTTCGACAAGACTCACTGGCGGCCGGACCCTCGACTAGCGCACCCCGCTGAGCACAATGGAGGTACAGACACGCCTCTGTGGTCATCTATTGCTCTAACAGATTCTGCAGTGTGTGTACTTAAAGTCGAAATTCAACATGCGGTCACGTGCGCCGATTCGGGCATGTGCCGGTCGGCGGTGGAGCGACCTCGGGCTTGCTCAATGCTGTTTCTCGATCTCAGCACCAGCTCTGCACCTCCCTTCCAAGGATCCATCGGTTGCATCAGCTCGTCGGTCCTCGCTGGGTCCTCACGTCGTGCTAGCACCGGCGGTCCGCTGTTCGAAAGCACGAGAATCATCCATGCTTTGTCAGAACGTGGCGTTGACCGGTGTATGACACAACCTTCACCTTCGCGTAGTCCCACGTCGACGTCACTATCGAGTCCTCACTATACCTAATAAGACACGGTAGATCTCGAGTCGTCTTGCATCCCTTCTGCTCTCTACCGTCGACTCAGGCGGTGATTTTCCAGCGGCGATCGTGTCTGCCAACATGTCGAGGTCCGATACTTCCTCTACCCTATCAGCAGAGTCGCAGAGGGTATCCCAGGTAGATGCAGAACTGGAGCGCGCACAATCGCGAGAGTATGAGTCCCAACGCCCGGGATCTAAGGAACATCTGGATGAGAAGCCAGATCCATACCTTGTGCTTTTCGAGGAGAATGACCCGGCGCATCCACAAGTACGTGTCTAGCGACTGCGGCCACCCGTATCAACTGATATGTGGCCTTGTCAGAACTGGTCAAAAGTGAAGAAGTGGTACCTGACGATGGCTGGTGGGTTGCTCGTATTGAACGCTACATTCGCAAGTTCTGCGCGTGAGTGAGCATAGCCGCACCGTGCTGCCACTTCTGAACAATGTGCTAGCTTCTGGAGTGATACAGCAGATGATGGAAGAGTTCACCTTTTCGCGCGAAGTCGGCGTACTGAGTAAGTGTTTAGTGTACCAGGATGGTCGAAGAGACTGATCGCTCTTTCAGCCATCTCGTTATTCGTTGCGGGCTATTGCATCGGTAGTTTGACCTGCTACTCCGCCTCTGCACTCATCTAAACGTTGCGCAGGACCTTTGTTATGGGGACCGCTGTCCGAGCAGTACGGTCGACGCATAGTCTTTTTGGTCGCCTTTTTTGTCTACACTGTATGTTCCCTACGCTCGCTTGGCGCTTTCTGTGTCGCTGAAGGTTCATCGTAGGGCTTCCAAGTGGGATGTGCCCTGTCACCCAACACAGGCTCCATCATCGTATTCCGCTTGCTTGGCGGTTTTTTCGCGTCTGCTCCTCTCACTAACTCCGGGTAAGCAACAAACAAATTTGCAGCGAAGAAGGTCCACTCATTCGCTTCAACAGCGCCCTCATCTCTGATCTCTGGAACGCCAAGATTCGAGGGAAGGCTCTGGCTATGTTTACGCTTGCTCCGTTTGCTGGCCCTGCTTTAGGTGAGTTAATTGCTCGCGAAGAAGTTTGGCTCGTATGTTGACCGACGCGCCATAGGTCCTACTGTCGCTGGGTACATGAACGTAGCCGGAGTGTCATGGCGATGGCTCTTCTGGGTACTGACAATATTCGTACGTTGGCTGTCCGTCCGTTGGTTCCTCAAAGCCGTTGACATCATCTCAAGGCTGGCTCCTGCTGGTTTCTTATCCTTTTCACGATACCCGAGACATACGCCCCTCTTCTCCTCGTCGAGAAGGCGAAACGCATCCGCAAAAGCACGGGTGATGACCGATACTACGCCGCACTGGAAGGGCAAGGGAAGACATCTTTTCGGGCACGTGCTGAGCACATCCTCGCGCGTCCGTTCAAGATCTTGTTTTGCGAGCCGATGCTCATGGCTGTGACAATGTACATGAGCGTGAGTGCTTTGAATGTCGTCAGAACCAGCGCTGATCCTTTGCCTAGTTCATATATGGGTGCTTGTACTTGCTCTTTGAGTCATATCCCATCGTCTTCCAGCAAGGGCATGGTCTGAACACTGGCGCAACTGGCCTCATGTATCTGCCCATAGCCATCGGCGGCGCGATTGCCGTTTGCATTGTGAGCTGTATGCTTCCTCCAGTACCGACTGATGCTGACCGACACGCAAGAATATCTTCTATTTCAATGCACGCTATGAGGACTCGCTCAAGCGCCGTGCTCCGGAGCCTGTGCCT
Organism: Schizophyllum amplum; assembly: GCA_007026445.1. Lineage (NCBI taxonomy): Eukaryota > Fungi > Basidiomycota > Agaricomycetes > Agaricales > Schizophyllaceae > Schizophyllum > Schizophyllum amplum. The sequence continues at coordinate 226,603 of VDMD01000018.1, forward strand.
CCTGAGAAACGACTCGAGATGGCTGTCCTTGCAGCACCTCTGTATGCGATCTCCTTTTTCTGGTTTGGGTGAGTATCATGCGAGAAGGTACGAGCGGAAACTCATCTGGCTGCAGATGGACGTCGTATCCCAGTATCTCGTATTGGTCGCCTATGATTGCGGGCGGGCTGATGGGATGTTCCATCTGCTTTCTCTTCGTGCGTACTCATGGATGCACATCGCGGCCCTTTCTTACGCCTTTGCACGATGATAGATGAGCCTGTTCAACTATATCATCGATGCTTATCTTCACGCTGCTGCATCTGCGCTTGCAGCGAACACCGTCTGTCGTTCCATCTTTGGAGCTGCATTTCCGGTACGTCCAAGGACTAGGCAAAGAGTGCCCTTTGCTGAGCGTCGAACTAGCTTTTCGCAACGCAGATGTACGACGCGCTCAACCCGAGATGGGCTACGACGCTCCTGGGCTTCATCGCGCTAGTGATGGTCCCCATTCCATTGGTGTTGAAGAAGTTTGGCCCGACTCTGCGTGCGCGCTCTAGGTATGCGCCTCATTAGAAGGGAGATCCAAAACACAGTTTACCGGGACAATTCAACCCCAACAATGCTATATCATGCACCATGTATCATAGAACCTAGCACAATGGATAGCAACGACTGTGATATACTATCGGGCACATGTCCGATTGCAGAAATACAACCTTCCTAATGTACACGACGCCTCAGGCAAGGACCTCACAGCGTGAAACGAAAATCCGGGTGCCGGTCACTAATGGGTGCTTGCGTCTTGCCGGCCGCGCGCAGCTCGAGATAGAGGCGTATGTTGTCCTGGCGCTTACCATCTCTCCGCGCTTTGTTCTCCCACAGGCAATAACATCTGCGTTAACATGAGCGGACCATTATCTCGCGAAAGTAGCTGGTACTTACACGTTTGCGGCAATCAAGACCCAAGCAAGAACGACAAAAGACAAGGCGATTGTATGCCCTTTTATGTACTGAGGCGCTTGGTCTGTGGCAAGTCAGGAATCGAGGCTCGAAGGTCTGCTGGTTGTGTACCCTCTGTATATGCGAACGTGGCTAGGAAGCCTCTAAATACGACGAGTCGCGTGAGACGTGTGCAGGCAAGACAAATAAATCACTGACGCAGCGTTGGCGACAGCAAGCTGCATGGCGGTAGTAGTCGCCTTCTTATAATGACCACTAGTATTGTTTGGCAGAATTGATCTGTGTGAAGGGAGTTACTTAGAAGGCGGGCAAGGAACTGGTCGACAAACGTACAGGATACAGGGACCAGATGGATATCTGTATAGACGGGTCAGCCAACAGCGCAGGTTACGCGAAGGAACTGCGTACATTCCAGCAGCCATCAGAAATACGGCCGCATAGCGCGCATAATCATTGGTAGCACGAATCGCCAGAATGTATCCTGTGTAATTTCAGCGGGTTTCAGGCCGTAAATTGTGGCGCAAACGCACCAGCAATAGGTAAGGGTAGACACATCAATATGCAAGGGCCCCTCCACTTCAGGCGATCGCTCAAGTAGGCGACCACAACTGACAACAAAGGCGTGAGTTGTACCTCGGCACCAAGGGAGGCTACGAACCTGTTAAGACGGCAGCAGGAACATAAGGAGGAACTGTTGCAAATTATTGTTGTGTCAGGGAACTTCTGTTGAGAACAAAACGAAGAGAGCCGCGCTGACCTGTGTGCAGCTGTGCGGCTTCACCGGAATAGCCGAGGCCGGCTATAATCGTCGGTCTAGAGGTGGCCTGATCAAACAAGAAGTCAAGACAGCGGAGACGAACTCACAAGAATAGCGAGTAGCTGTACAACACGGTGTTGAAGCCTTATACTATTCAGCCTCCAGATACTTGACCGAAGTAACGACTCTCAACTTACCGAAGTACGCAAAGCCTGCCCGGTATCGTTTCAGCGGCAAGTTCCAGATACCATGTAGACGACAGCTTACCTGTCAACCAGGTCTGCACGTCTGTGAGCCCTGCGGACATGTCAGACATCGCTAAGCGGGAATAGGTCTGTATACCTCGTAGGACTTCCCGCCACTCGAATGGCTCATCTGCATCGTTACTATCCCAATCTCCGATAGACCGAACTTCCTCCTTGATTTCATCCTTGTCCTTGGCTGGCTCCGAGCCCTCAGGCCCCATATCCGGAACGGCAGTCGTAAACCCGGTGTCCGCCCTTATACGCTGCACTGGAGGGGGATAGAATGAGCATCACGATAGCATCGCAGTTGCCCAATAGAGTGTACTTACAAGCATGGCTCGCTCTTCGTCCGTGAAGAATTTGGCCGTTTGTAGGTCGGCAGGCAGGACGCAGGCCGCGCCCGCCGCAAATATGACGGTTACAATGCCCTCAAGAACTATCGACCTCTGTCAAAGATGTCATGCTTATTGGCGCTCATCCACGTACTGAAGATCCATCGCCATCCGGCTACAGATCGTTTTTAGCGCGAAGAGAAGTGGCAGAGGTGAGGGAATAACTCACCAAGTCCGCCGACGCCGTCCATTTTTATGATTGCAGTAGCCAACAATCCTAGAACAGTCAATGAGCCATAGCGGCATCGTCAGCGGCTACACCTACGTACCTCCAAACGCTCCGGCAAGAGCAGCTGACATGGAAGTCTTCGTTAACGACCATGTTGCAGAGAGAAAGAGCCTCAGCTACCAAAAGAATAAAAATTCCGATCCTGTGATTGTCGACTCAGTCAGGCCATGACTTTACTGCGAGGTAAAATGGCTCACCGCAGCTGCAGCTCATGTCGCTTATATAGAGTACTCAAATAAAGCACCTGCAAACCAGTCAGGAAGCACACCATTGAACGACGAGGGAAATTTCGCACCATTCCAGGTAGAATGCCACCCTCGCAGAACCCAATCGCCAGCCGGATAGCAACGAGTCCAGGGAAATTTTGCACGAGGCAGGTGAGCACGGTCACTACGCCCCACGCAGCGACAAGGAAAGGGAGCCATCTCTGCGGCGGAAAGGTCAATGACGAAGGCAAGCGCACGTGGGGACGTCCTCACGTTGGGTTTGAACTTCTTCATGACCCAGTTGGACGGCAGCTCGACGAGAAGATATCTAGCAGAGTGTAGCAATTGCGTCAAGCCGTAGTAGAGACGAGCAACAAGCGGCGTACGTCAAGAAGAACACTGCGACATGGTATCAGTTCCCGTATTGAGCGCATTCGCGTGATGATGGCTTACCTGCAAGTATGATGTTGAACTGCGTATCCTTGAGATGCGTGTCTGCCTCGAGACCAGCAATCCTACAACATCCTCAGTCTGCGAGATGCCTAACAGTCTAAGGTGACGAACCTTGCATTCCCGATATTGCTTCGGTCAATGAAGTTGGCGAGCCAGAGCTTAACACTGTCATCAACCACTGGCGCTAGACAAGCAGGACGACGCTACACACACCAAAGACAGCGGGGGCAAGACATGCATATCCAGCTTCCAGAGCACTCGTTTTGTCAGTACATCGTTCGGAGCCATGGTCAAGCAGGGGCACAGCAAGCGAGTAGCCTGCGGGCCAGCTACACGCGCGGAGCCGGCTTTATAGCGCTTCGTAGGCGCATGACCGCTGTTGACCCGACTCCAATGTCCATCGTGTCCTTCTCAACTCCGTTAGATCGTGGAAGAGAGTGACGAAAGTGCATTGAAAGAAGTTACTGCGAAGGCTATGTAGACAGGAACTGCTGACCACTTGCTGACCGTTGCGTCTGGGGCATGCAACTTCCTTCCAATTCTGGAAAGGCCGTCCTTGCAGACGGGTCCTGGAGATGTCGGGCTTCCCGACGCTTATAGCACGCACGGCACTTATAGCACACAGAAGCTCAGATGCAACGTTAGTTTCATTCTTTGAGGGCACACCCACATGCCGCGACATGCGCAGTCTCTGACCCAACCTCGTCAGCCTTATCGTTGTCCACACTGATCTCACACACCTTGCACTTATAACGGTCGACTGAGAGAGGCTCGGCGCAAAGAAGGAGCCCTCGATGGGAAGCACGATGCAATTGTCATTCCAAAAACAACAGGGAACAATACTTAGGATAGCTTCAAGTACAATAAGTGCGAAAATCCGGGAAACAATAACGCGTGCGAGGCCGGCGGGAGAACGTCGCACGCCTGACACGTTCGCCAACGAGGTTTATGCGAATGCCTCCGCAAGGAACGACTCGATCTCCTTCTTGTGCTGGAGCTGCAAAAGATAGAAAGACCAGGTCAGCTTCCGCATTTCTTCGTCGCAGACGCTCGCTGCTTACCTTCGACCCCGTGGCAACCGAGCTCGTGGGCTCGCGGCCAGCGTACTTCGGGTACTTGCCCTTGTGGTGCTCCGTCTGGCCGGCAGCCGTGTAAATGCGCGGCCCGACGTAGCTCCACGCGCCGTTGTTCAGCGGCTCCTCCTGCAAGAAAAGGTCAGACGGGGTTCTACGGCACGACAAGCAATGCTTACCTGGCACCATATGAGACCAGCGTTGGGGTACTTGTCGAGGTGCGGCGTGATCTGAAGGCGCGGTCAGCAGGAGCGCGTTGACGGTCAGGCTGAACGTACCAAGTCGTAGGGGAACGGCGAGAGCTGCTCGACGCGGCTGATGGCAACGTCCTTGATGCCCTTCGCCTCGCGCTCCGCCAGAAGTGTCTGGTAGACCTGTCCCGAGCAGAGAACGTGTTTCCTGATCTCCTCCGGGGCAACGAGCTCCTCGGGGTGCGCATCCGGCAGGTAGCGCTGGAAGTTCGTCTCCCCGGTCATCTCAGACAAGTCCGACCGCGCTTTGGGGTGGCGCAGGAGAGACTTGGAGAAGAAGACGATGAGCGGTTTCCGGAAGTCACGGTGGATCTGGCGACGGAGGACATGGAACTAACAAGGCCTATCAGTATGAGGAACACGTATACATAAAAGTGGCGCTCACGTAGTTAGCCGGCGTCGTCGGGTAAACGACCTGCATGTTGCAGTCCTGGTGCTGGCGCTCGATCTTCTCCGGCGTCGGGAACACATTCGGGTGGTCATCGCACAGCTGCAAGAACCGCTCGATGCGCGCACTCGAGTGCTCCGGCCCCTGCCCATCGTACCCATGCGGCAAGCTCATCACCAGCCCCGTGCGCTGCAGCCACTTGCGCTCGCCCGCCGCAATGAACTGGTCGATGATGCACTGCGCGTTGTTCGCAAAGTCGCCGAATTGCGCCTCCCACATCGTCAGCGAGTCCGGCGACACGAGCGAGTAGCCGAGCTCGAAGCCGAGACAGCCGAACTCGGAGAGGGACGAGTTGCACACGGTCACGGTGGCGGAGTTGCTGCCGAGGTCGTTGAGCGGGACGTACTGCCGCTCGTTCTCCTGGTCGTGGACCACGGCGTGGCGCTGCGAGAACGTACCGCGCTCGACATCCTGACCGGAGATGCGCACGTGTACGCCCTCGATCGCGAGCGAGCCGACCGCGAGGGCCTCGCCGTGGACCAGTCGATGTTGGTGCCCTCGTCGACGGTCTTGCCGCGACCGGTGAGGATACGCGTAAGGTTGCGATGCGGGTGGAAGCCGTTCGGGAAGGTCGCGATCGCCTTGCCGATACGCTTGAGCGTCTCCTCGTCGGCGCCAGTAACGCGAGTCGGGAGCGTCTCCTCCGCAAGCTGCTTGGGCGATGGGAAGCCCTGCCATGCAGACGAGAGCCACTCCTTGCTCGTCGGGACGTAGTCCTTCGCACCCCCGGCGGCCTTCTCCAACATGCCCCAGACCCACTTCTTGTGCTCCTCGATGTCCTTCTCTGTGAAGGTACCACGCTCGACGAGGAACTTCGAGTACTTGGTGAGGGTCGTCGGCTGCTTAGCGATAGCCTGGTACATGCGCGGCTGCGTGAACGCCGGCTGGTCGGTCTCGTTGTGGCCGTAGCGGCGGTAGCACACAATGTCGATGACGACATCGCGCTTGTACTTCGCGCGGTAGTCGGCCGCGAGCTGGCACACAAAGTTGACAGCCTCGACGTTGTCGCCGTTAACGTGGAAGATGGGCGCATCAATGGACTTGGCGATGTCGGACGGGTAAGGTGTGGAGCGGGCGAAGCGCGGGTCGGTGGTGAAGCCGATCTGGTTGTTCACGATGAGGTGGATGGTACCGCCCACACCGTAGTTCGGGAGGTCGTGCATGCCCATGGTCTCGTAGACGACACCCTGGCCAGCGAAGGCCGCGTCACCGTGCAGGAGGACGGACATAGCAGAGCTGTGGTTGTGGTCGTCCTTCTCGAAGTGCTGGATGGCGCGCGTCTTGCCAACGACAAGAGGATCCTCCGCCTCGAGATGCGATGGGTTTGCCACGAGTGACAGCGCGACCTTCTTGCCAGAGGGCGTGGGGCGCACGTAGTTGGCGCCGAGATGATACTTGACATCGCCAGCAGGCTCGTCGCCCTCGGACCCAGAGAACTCGTTCAGGATGGCCTCGATAGGTTTGCGGATGACGTTGGCGAGCACATTGAGACGGCCACGATGCGGCATGCCGATATTGACGTGCTTGACGCCGTGGTCGACAGAACGGTCGATGAGGGCTTTCATACCCGGGATGAGGGCTTCGCATCCCTCAAGACCGAACCGCTTCTCAGTGGGGTACTTGCTGGCGATGAACTTCTCGAACGACTCGGACCAGATGAGACGGTCAAGGATCATCCGCTTCTCGTCAACGCTGTAGTTCCATGGCTTCGGGATCTCACGCGTTCCCGGATCCATCGCACTGCTCCCGGTCGGGAATGTGAACGTACTGCACGCCGACGTGACCACCTACGATGCGTTAGACTATGCGACGGGAGAGCAAATGGTTACGCACAGTATATCCGTTTGCACAGCTTGATAATCTCGCCCAGCTTCATCGTCTTCCTGTCTTCGGTAGCGAAATGCGGGAGGATACCGGGACCCAAGGTGATGTCCTTGTCCATGTCCCGATCCGTGAACCCATAACGGTGGAGCTCGAGCTCAGGTGGCCGGACGTCAGCCAGTCCGCGTCAAGGATGCCGAGCGGGTCCAAGTCAGCGATATGGTGACCGCGAACTTGATACGCGCGAACGAGCAGTTGGACCTGTTCGACGTGTCAGCAAGGTCACCGCACTGGGTCGGTTGGCTTACCTTCAAGTGATCATCCAGCTCGCCCTGTCCAGCCTGGAGAGCGGGAGCGCCATCCGGAGGCAGCAGACGAGGTGGGGGCGTGAAGGCTTGCTGACTGGGCAGGCCCTTGGCCATGCCAGAGAAGTAAACGTTCCAGGACGCATGCACCGAGTTGGGGTCCTGCTTCCAGAGCCGGTACATCTCCTCTGCGTAGTAGGCGTTGGTGCCATTTGCGAACGGGTCGTTCGGGGATGGCGGCTGCGCGGAGGGCGTCGCGAGCTCGCGGCGGATGGCGGTGACCGGGAAACGCGCCCGCGGTGCGCCTGCATTACGCGCGACGGCGGCGGAACCCTTTGCAAGCTGCCTTGTCAACATGCTGTACGACGGCTAGCCCACCTTCCTAGGTGTTCGTGGTGGTAGAAGACAAGAAGAGTTTTCGGGCGTGAGTGCGCGCGCGGTACACTAAAACGGAACAACGTCATTGGCTGCCGGTGCCGTTTTGCGCCGACGCCGTTCCCTCCAGCCGCCTCATCTTTCTTCTCGCCGTCGTCGGGCACAACGTCCCCGCCAGTCGCATCTACACTCTGGCTGTATTGCATTTCTCGATCCCTTTCTATACTCGACCAACAGCTTCCGGAGGACTCCGCTGGCTCATCAGTGCAAGATCAACTCGGCGACTTCCGCATACCAAGCCAGCGTCACAGGACTTCACTTCAACTTCGACGTCACTGGTGTCGACAGTATGGTTCTGTACGTCGACGAGGAGCCCTTGCTAGACCGGAGTCCTCCCATGAATTGTTCGCTATGTTCTTCGACGCAAAGTTGAACTTTTGCGGAATCACATGTCATGCTCAATCGCTCTCTCACCTTCTTCGAGGTTTCTGCGAGGAGCTTCTGCCTTCCTTTCAGTCGCTTACACGAAGTCTTTGGTAACTGTATGGACTCGAACCTCGCTTGTTCGAGGCGTGCTCGCATCTTACAACCAATGTGCAGTCTCAGTCTTCTGAAGAACAATCGTGGAGTTCAGAATCGGGTCTTCCCTTGTCCCTTCCGCAATCTTTTCAGAGACCGCCAGGAGACACTCCCGCCATCCCTATTCTGTCATGCAAGACCAAAGCTGCTTGACGCTCTGCGCAGTGCGCCCTGCGTCGGAAGTCGGATCACACCTCGGACGAACACAATGCACGTGACAAGCACGTGCATGAAGCTTAACACCGTGGATTCAGCCCAGTCAACTGTCTTGCTCTCCGTCCATAGACGCCACCAGCGCACGGTTAGGTCTAGCAGTGACTCTAGCGGGGGGCGTTGGTGGTATGGACCCATACGCACTTCTCGCTACTGGATATATGACGAAGTCCTTTTCACATGGCTGAATCGTACCAGTCGCCTCCTTGATCTTGGCTTCGGTTCTGTTCATGGGTTGTTCGATACGGACACGTATGTAGGTCGATTCAAACATGCTACATCAAGGCATACTACAGCCATGATACCTAGAATACAGTGGAGCGCTCATAATCAATCGCAATAGCGGGTGGTGTCAGTGACCCCGCGATGGTGCCACCAAACGAGCGAACAGGACAACTCCCTCAGCCATGATCGAAACAGCCACGAGTCTCGAGCAAGATAGCCCCTCACGCCTTGCGGCGCTTGCTGTGCCGCCCCCCTTCGGAGTCCGCCTCCCGCTTGCTCTTTTGCCCCGCCACCCTCATATACTCCTTCCTCTTCTCCTTCTCCTTCTCCCCCTTCCGCGCCTCCTCCTTCGCCATCCTCTTCTCCCTCTCGTCCCGCTTCTCCGCCTTCTTCTCCCGCCGCCGAGCCACCGCGTCGCCCCGCAGCGCGCGCATCTGCTGCAGCAGCGCGATCGCGCGCTTCTCCTCGGGCTCCATCACCACCGCGCGCTTCTGCAGGTACGTCGCGCGCTTCTGCGGCGCGGTGAGCTTGGGCTTGGACGCGTAGGGGAGCGCGGATTGTAGCTTTTGCGGGACACGAAGGGGGTTGAAGCGCCGGGGGGCGCGCTCGAGTTTCTTGTAGGTGGAGTTGACGGCGAGGGGGGTTTTGAGGCCTTCTTCGTGGCGAACGCGGCCGGTGAGGCGCATGCCGGTCCAGTGGGCCTTGTCTTCGAGGAGTAGGGAGGTGACAGGGGCGTAGAATCGGCGTGGCTGGATCGTGTACCAGGCGCGGAGGAAGATGAGATCTATAAAATGAGTTTAGTGCACTGAGAGACGATTCATATTCCAGCAAGACGTACCGCTCTTCAAGATCTTGTCTTCGAACGTCGCACGGTAGGCACCATCAGGCTTGGAAAGGGCTTTCTTGATCTGACCGCGGATCCCACTGACCGTCCTAACGTTGGCACCCTCGAATTTCGCGACCTCCAATGCGCTGCTGAACATGTCCTTCACGAATGCCGTGTTCTTGTAGATCTTGTACGGCGCGCCCGTCAATTTCAGCTTCTTCACAATCTTCACGCTGCGGTCGATATCGAGCACGACGCCGGTCGCGCTGACCCGGAAGCCCGCTCTTCCATCCGTCTCCACCGAGTTGAACGCGCAAAAGCCCGTGTTCGGCACCGCCGCCGGCGCATAGAAGGTCGCATAGCAGTGCATATGCTCCGGTGTGTACTTCAGCATGCGCATCCGGATGGAGTGGTCGTCGAGCGAGTAGATCGGCGTCGCCTGGAACCGCCGCCACCCCAGCGAAAACACAAGCGGGTCGTTCGTCTTGAGCGTCTTGGCGAACCACCGATGCCGCTTCAGCCGCACCTGCACGAAGCCCATCTGCGTCTCCGCCGCGAGCAGCCCACCCAGGATGAGCGGGTACGCCGGATTGAAGTGCTCTACGAGCTCTGCGGGCGCGGCACGGAGGAGCACCCGCACGTACGCACCGGGCAGGAAGCCCTCGATGAGCGCGCGCGACTCGGCGTCGACGCCGGCGAATTCGGCGCGGTTGAGCGCGAGCTGCGCGGCCATCTCCTCCTTCTTCTCGTCGTAGAAGTCGAGCTTGGAGGCAGAGGGGTCGTCGTATTGCTCGTCGAACTTGCGCTTAAGGAGCTCCTTCTTGGCGGCGAGGGTGGAGGCGGATTTGGCTTCGGGGGCGTTGGTGTCCTGCTCGGCGTCGGAGCCGTCGGCCTCGAGGTCCTCGAAGGCAGCGCCACCCTCGTCGCCGTCCTCGCCTGCCTCGGCGCCGGTGATGAAGAGGTTTCGTATGGACTCGAGCATCTCCTCGTCTTCCCACTTGCTGAGGTCTTCGTGGATAACACCCTCCACGTCATCTGCGGTCTCTTGCGACGCCTTCTGCTTGACAGTGAAGAAATCATCCTCATCCGCGCCATCGTCCGCGTCGTCGTCGCTCTCCCCGTTCACCTCCCGCAATACGGCTTCAGGATCGAGATCGGAGCGATAGATGAGTTTCGTCCAATCTCGCTTCTTCCGCCTTAATGACGCCAAGTTGTCCGCCATGTTCCGCTTCCATCGTGCACCCACATCGTCGTCCTCGCCGTCGTCCACATCCATCTCCTCATCCTCCTCATCACTTTCAACATCGACGTCGTCCTCGAACCGCACACGGTTGCCAAACTCCTCTTCGTCTTCGCCGAGTTCGGAGTCGCTTTCTGCGTAAGCGATGTCCGTCTTCTGCTTTTGTGATGAAGAGGCGAGACCGCGAGCAGGATTTCGTCGTGATGTCCGACCCGTGTTGGGCCCTTGATGTCGGTCGGCGTCAGGTAGCGCGGCGTCCTCGTCATCATCAACATCCTCGTCGTCTTCGTCCTCGGACGAATCGTCGTTTGCGTCCTCGTCCTCGTCCGACTCGTCTTCATTGTCCTCCCTCTCCTGGACTTCCAACCCCTTCGATGAAGACCCGAACAACCGGATTTGACTGCGCGCCACCGCATCCTCGAGCGTCGAGTTGACATCTTGCAGGTCCATCACCATCTGCTCTCCCTCGCCCTTCGGCATATCGTCCTGCCCGCGTGTGAAGCTGCCCGGCACGTTAATGTACACCGCGTCCTTGTCATAAGACACGCCGCCGACGTCACTCATAGGCGCATGTATAATCAAACGCTTCTTCTCGCTCAGCTTGCGCCGCTTCTCCGAGTCCGCGTCTGGCATCGGACACGGGTCGCCCAGCTTCTCGATCGCGTCGACGTCGCAGTCGCCGACGCCGGGGATGTGCACACGCGTGCCATGGCGCAGGTTCGTGCCGCGGACGTAGCCGTACAGCGTGACTGTGCGATCGCACTTGCCCTTGCTCTGGCGGACCTCCTCGCGCGGGGTCATGTCCTCGAGGCGGTCGACGAGCACGTATGGGTGGGTGTTGCGGAAGACGAGGGGGCGGAACTTCATGACGCCGATGAAGCGGGAGAGGTTCATGATCTCGGAGTCGGGGTAGCGACCGTTGAGCACACCAGAGAGGTAGAAGAGCTTTGCGCCCTGGTAGATCTCTGTCCAGAAGCGCTTCTTGAGCATCTTCTTTGTGGTGCGCAGTGTCGCGGCCTTCTTGATGAGGTCGAGGTGAGTGAGGATGCCGATGACTTTAGGGAAGCCATGGGACTGCAGGATATTGAGGAACTCGAAGGTTTCCTAAGCGTCGAGTTAGTAGCTTCGCAGGTGAAGGGCGTATGTGCGCACCATCTCGAACCCGAAGGACCCATCAATCATGAGTAGGACAAGGTCAGCGACCTTGCCAATGTCGATCATGCTGTTCAGGTCATTGTTGCACTCGACGAAGGTCAGCCGCTTCTTCTTCCCACTGACCACAGTGATCGGGCCCTTAGGATCGCTCAGCGTCTGCTTCGTGTAGCGTCGCACGAGCGACTTAAGTAAAGTCGTCTTGCCGACCCCTGGAGGGCCGACAATTGCAACAACAACAGGGGGAGGCTCGTCATCGGGCGTGCGGTTGACGAGGGGGACATGGAGGCGCGTCTGATCGCGCTCGACATTGCGGCGGCCCTGGCGCTCCGCACGACGCCCAGATCTGGGGGCGAACGCCTACCTGATGTGAGCACAAATCCAGGTTTATCGCAGGGCACACACCTTTTCGTTGAAACCTTTCTGTTTCTCCACTCCCTTCCCCTTGTCCTTCTTCGACACCCTATGCGCCTTGTGCGCTTGTTCGTCCATCGTGGAAGGATATATGTGTTGAGGCCTGTAGTGACTTCCTTTGCACTAGCTCGCGGTGCGTTGCTTTTGAATGTTTGAGTCGAGGGAGGGGGCGTTGAGGCAGAGGCGTTGAAGGGAGTTGTGGGGAGTCGAAGGCTTAGGGAGGCGCCAAATGTCAATAATCTCGATCGCTCACGTGGCAAGTTCATTGTCCCACGGTTCAACTTCCAATCTGCTATTTTATCTTTAGGCCGCCCAAGCATAGAGAATCTTCACGTAGGACTTGTACATATGTAGGACCTGGATGGACCGTTAAGATCCCCATTGAGGCATGGCGTCCGCTCTCAATATCGCCAGTAACTTGCTTTGGGGACTGAGCTGCTCAATCCAAGAAGACTCGCGCACAATCAATCAACTAGTATTCGACGCAGATAGCGCGCGACGAGATGGAAGGGTTTGGTAGTGATATGGTACATGTAGATGCCTCTGAAGCTGATAAGATATTCGCAAGTACCGCTTCGCCAAGAAATGCGTAAGATAGAGGAGTATACTCAGTGTCCAATTGATGTTCAACGTAACGACTGCCCGATACGCTCTCATGACATGCGCCTTCGCAGACCAGACGCGCGACCGGCGGACCCTGTGGACGTAGGTGTCGGACGCCGGGTCTCCTTCGGCGGGACAACGCTTTCCTCCACGGGCTTGTCCTTGTAGTTGAGCAAGTCGTACAGAGACGCAATTTGATCGCCCTGTAATCCGCGTCAGCCATGATCTTGCAGACAACCACATGCGCCGCTCACCTTCTGCTCGAGCACGTCGACAACCTCCCGCAGGTGCTGCGCCAAAATATTCCGCTTGCGCACATTCGACGCCGCGTCCATGTCCTTGTACTGGTCCGCCAGCTCGACGTAGATGCTGCACATACAGCGTCAGTGGGGACTAACATCAGCGGTCGCACGAAACGTACCCCTTATAATGCGTAAAGTCATCCTCAAGCTCGCGAATGACGCGCGCAAGCACAGTTTGCGGAGGGAGACCCTTCTTCTTGCCCTCCTTAGCCCAGTCGAACGCTTGCCGTTGCCGGTCAAGGTCATCGCCTGCCGATGGCCCGGCCTCCTCAGAGCCTTCCGCAAAGCCCTCGTCGTCGGAGCTGGCCTCCGCTTGGTGGTCCTCCTCCTCGTCAGCTGCGTGCTGTGGCTCATGATCATGATCGTGGTCGTGCGGGCCTTGCGAGCGACGCCTCCGGTCACACACGGTACATGTGCGCTGGTTGTGGTCCGGCGCCGAGAAGAACAGGCGCTCAAGGCGCGCGCCACGGATTTGCGGGAATGGCGCCTCGCGCACCTCGTCGTCGTCCATGTCCGAGCACCGCGACGCAGGCCGCGTGCGCGCGGGCTTCAGAATCGGTACCGGCATGGGCCGCGTTGCTCGCCCGGGCGTAGGGGCAGACGGTCGGGCCTCGCTAGCGACGGGTACTATAGATATATTGGCAGGCGCGACGCTCGAGTCATCCTCCGTGACTTCTTCCAAACGAGATAGGCGTCCGGACATCATCTGTGACCGCGACAAAGAAGAGCGGCGCTCTTCCACCTCCTGCTCGATGCGGCGAATTTCTTCGCTGTTGAGGAAAGGCGCGCTGGTCTCGCCGACACCGGAGGCATTGGCGCGCTGATTATGGTCTGGCGTGTCCGTCGTCGACGCTGTAGCGCGGTCGGTGCGTATCGTACGGTCAGCACCGGTACCAATGTTCTGTCGCGACGACCCAGGGATAGAAACAGGGTCGAAAGGAAGCTGGTCTTCCTCGTCCTCGTCGCTATCCTCGATGGTCTGACGATGAGATGGCGTGGTATCTTCCTCTTCCTCCTCGTCATCTTCGTCGACGGACATGCCCATATCCGGGTTGCTGACTTCCACTGATTGTTGAGGCAGCATGCTGAGATCGTCTCCGCGCGACTGTTGGGAGGCATTCGCGGTTGGTTGGCGTTGACGGGAGCGTTCTACGCGGACAGTCCGGCGGCCGTAATCTCGGGAGATGTCCTGTGCATCTTGCGTGAACGAGACTTGCACACTCGCCTCCCGACTTGACGCGGAATGACGGCTGCGGTCTTTCAGCCCCTCCTCGACTACGCCGCGCAAGACCTCAACCTCGCCGCCGAGACGCTCAACTTCCTCGCGGAGGTTGTCGACCTCTTGCCAGCGCTCTTCCCACTTGACCTCCTTCTTTTGGTGATCAAGACGGATCTGGCTCAACATCTCCTTGTGTTGCTCGAGCTCGTCGGTGAGGCGGGCGAGATGAGTGCGCAACGTGGTGATCAGAGACTCAAGAGCTGCACCCTGCAGTCAGCTACAGCGCATGAAAACATTTCCCAACCACGCACCTTTCTTCTCTTCAACAACCTCCTTGTAGCGCTGAGACGTCTCCTCGTCATCCATCTCGCGCTGCTTCCCCTTCTGGCGGCGCCGCCAGTCTTCCTCCCGCTGCAACATCTCCTCACGCTGTTGCAGCCTGTCGCGCTCCATCTTCGACTCCCACTCCAGCATGCGCGTGCGCTCTTTCCGCACCTCCCTCTTGCACTCCTCCAACTCCAGCTCCAGCTCGCGTACCCTACGGCGCGAGACCATGTTCTCTTCCTCTAGGTGTTGTAGCTTCGACTGAACAGTCGTGATGGTGTTCAATAGTCGGACTGCGGGTATGGGTTCATTCGCAGTTGTGCGATAAGGATAGCACACGCACCTTCAACCTCTCTTGGGCGCATGTCGTCGAAATACTCTAGATGTGATAGCAGACCCTTGCCCGGGGACTCGACCGCGCTCGTAAGGCCGGTGACGTCTGGCAAGTATATCCGACCTTTGAGAGGCGTAGCATGCCGCCGGCTCATTTGCGGCGCCTCAGCAGGCGCGGACGCCGGCCGCCGAATGCTACCGTCCTCCTTCGCGCGGTTTACACGTTCTTCAGCCGCCCGTCCAATCCTGTTGCGGTCCACCCGCGAGCGATCGCCTTCGTGCTGTATCTCTTTGCTAATCCCCGAGCAGCCTTGGTGAATGCAGAGGACGGCGTAGGCGGTTGCACCTTCATCGACGGTTGCTGCCGGCGCCCGGGTCGTGGAGTCGTGTTCATGTCCACGCTGATATTGCGTTGGGAGACCTGCGGGCTGCGTGGCCGCCTGGGCGAGAACGAGACCCGCCTTAGCGCGTCGGCGAGCTTCGGGCGGGCGGTCATGCTGGTATCCGACTCGGACGTGGAGGAAGAGCTGACGGAGGGCGAGCGGAGGCGCACGGAGCGCTGCGCCTGGGGGTTGTTCTGCGCATGGCCGGACTGGAGAAGGCGATCGAGCTCGACGGTGTTGTCCACGGCGATGGGGTCAGCGGACATGCCATGCGGGTGGTACTTGGAGCGGGACGGGTCGAGGTCGTATGCGCTGAGGCGGGCGTCGACGCCGGCGATCATGTCCTGGAGGGGGCGTTCCGGGTCGTATTCGGCACCGCTGATGCTGACCTCCCGCCGGCCGTTTTGTCGCCTCCCGCCGAGGCCCGCGCTGAGGGTGAGCACGCTGGCGTGATGGGCGGCCGTGGAGAGCGTTCCGTGCCCATACGGATCGATGCCCTCGTCGTCGTTCGTCCTGTACGACCAGCCGTGCATGGGGTCCGCATCAAAGTGTGAGCGGTTCTCGAACGAGTTGAACTGGTCTAGGTGGTTGCTGCTATGGCGAGGGTACTCCACGTCGGAGTCTGAAAGATGGAAAGAGAGGTCGGTTTGTTGTAGATTGTGTTCCAATTGGCGCCTATTGCGCTCAAGGCCATCGTCGGGCAGGATGCTCACGTCTAAAGAGGTCGAGCTCATCGTGGGCAACGACGACGGCGAGGACAGTTAGAGGGTGAAGCAGGGTCTCGCGGTGGCAAAAGCCAAGAGTGGTTGCAAAAATCAACAGACGTCAACGGCGCGCGACGTCACGTGTACGCGTCATTGCCGTTTGGAGATGTTTACCACGCGGCCGGCGACGCCCGGGCGACTCGAACGTACGTCCATACCCATCGTATTCCGATGTCATCCTACTCTATCATGTATACCTACGTTTAACCCCTTATACGACACCGCCGATATCACCATTACGCCTGAGCTCAGTCACCTCTTCTGGCGAAAAATCAAGTTCTTGCACCAAGACCTCGTCCGTGTGCTGCCCAAGCCATGGCGGTGGCATCCTCACTGGCATGCGCTTCCCGTTATAATGAACGGCAGGAGCGACCACCTTCAACGGTCCGTCTATGCGAGGGTGCTAAAACGAATGTCAGGATGTAGAAGATTGCGGGAAGATGAAGACATACCTCGACGTCCACAGTGATCTTCCTAGCCTTTGCCTGTAAAACAATGGGGTCAAAACGACGTGCGCAGCTGATATAAAAACACTTACCTGCGGATGCTGGAAAGTCTCGCCAATATTGTTGATTGGCCCATGCGGTACACCAATGCCCTTGAACCGCTCAAGCCAGACATCCCTCGGCTCCTCCATGAGCCTGTTCTCAATCATCGCGACCAGGTCGGAGCGGTTCTTCACCCGCTGCTGATTGTTGCAGAACATGGGATCCTCAGGCAGGTCGCTCAATGCCAGCACCTTCGCCAGGGATGCGAACTGCAAGCGACATCGTAAATAGGAGTCCAGCCGAGCGCATATGCAGCAAAGCAGCGTGTGCGAAAATGCAGACTCACCTGCTTATCGTTGCCTGCGCCGATCATGAGGAAGCCGTCCTTGCATCTGAAGACCTGGTATGGAACGATACTGGGATGGGCCGTGCCATGCCGCGACGCCTCTTGACCGGCAACAAGGTAGTTGGATGCGATGTTGGCGAGGCCAGCGATCTGGGACAGCGTTAGGTATCCGTTTACGAGTTCATCAGCGTCCCAACTTGCCTGCGATTCGAAGAGGTTGCAGTCAATCCAGCAGCCCTTCCCGGTCTTCTGTCTCGACAACAAAGCTGCCATTATGGCACCATGCGTATATAGCCCGGTCGCGATGTCCGTCGCGGCCACGCCGACCTTGGACGGAGGGCGATCAGGCTCGCCCGTTCTGCGTGTTACTGTCAGTCTCCAGAAGCCAACCAGAAATTGGACGACTGACATATGCATCAAGCCCGCCTCTCCCTCAATGACCACATCATAGCCAGCGTTCTTCCGGAACGGTCCCGTCTGCCCGTATCCTTCAACGTCGTCCAGCTACGCGGCGAGAGCACCGGCACCCGACTCACCGGATATACTGGCGTAGATGAGGCCCGGGTTCCACTCCGCGCAGTGCGCGTACCCTAAGCCCATCTCCGCGAGCTTCCCACTGATGTAGTTCTCGACGAGGATATCGCTCTTCTGCACTAGGCGCTTCATGACCTCCATGCCGCCCGGCGACTTTAGGTTGACGGTGATGGAGCGCTTGTTGCGGTTGCAGGCGAGGAAGTAGGCGGACTCTGGGGGAAGGTGCTCAGAGCCCTTGGGGAGGGAGGCGGGCAAGGGGGCAGCGGGTGGGTGCCAGGAGCCTGAGGAGGGAGAAGTGGGTGAGAGGATGCAGGGCAGGCTGCGTCGCGCACTCACGAGTATCGTCCCCGCGCTTGATCTCTTCGACCTTAATCACGTCTGCGCCGAGGTCTCCCAGAAGCATGGTCGCGGTGGGGCCAGCAAGCACGCGCGTCAAGTCCAGGATTTTGATACCAGCCAGCGGGGGAGGGATGCCATTAAGCGGCGTAGCAGCAGCTTGTGGCGGCTGCGTCTCGTAGTTTCGCACAGTAGTTTGTACTCGACGCGCGCCGGCGCGTAGCACCCTCCGGTGCACTGTCCGCAACATAGTGGCAGTAAGCAAGGACGCTGTTTACTTCGCGACTGGGAGGGGACCGCGGCGCGGAAGGGCGCGGGCCGCCTCGGTCACGTCACGACCTGCACTGTCACAGGGAGATTTCACTGGCGCGAGTCAGTCCCTTGTCCCGATCTTGCCATCCTCGCATAAATCTTGCTTCATAAGCCCACGCAGGCCCCGCAAAAACAGGCAGCCAGGATGCGCTACTACGAGCAGAAGTATCCCGAGGTGGATGAGCTGGTGATGGTCCAGGTCCGCCAGATAGCAGAGATGGGCGCGTACGTGAAGCTGGTGCGTTGGTACACGATGCAAACTCGGATGTGTGTAGGCTGATGGTTGTGTATGTAGCTGGAGTACGACAACACGGAGGGAATGATCTTGCTGTCCGAGTTGTCGCGTAGACGTATCCGATCAGTGCAGAAACTCATCCGTGTCGGGCGTAATGAGGTCGTCGTCGTTCTGCGTGTGGACAAGGAGAAGGGGCGTTCTTCTCCAACAAGATGCGGGACATCACTCACACTACTACAGGCTACATCGATCTCTCCAAGCGCCGAGTGTCGCCCGAGGACATCACGAAATGTGAGGAGCGGTTCATGAAGTCGAAGGCTGTCGCCTCCATCCTCCGCCACGTCGCCTCTAAGCTCCCCTCCGCCGACGTCAACGACGCCGCGCCTGTCGAGACTGCCGAGAAGGAGACGAAGCGTTCACGGAAAGCACGGCACGCCGCAAACGATGACGAGTTGCCCGACACCGAGCACATCCCCGGTACCAGCGCCAACGAGGAGGAGAAGCTCGAGATGCTCTACGAGACGATCGGCTGGCCGCTAGGCCGCAAATTTGGCCACCCATACGATGCCTTCAAGAAGGCCTTGACGTACGTCGGCGTCGTGTGCTGTACGCTTACCATTACAGTATGCTGACCAAATGCACAGGGAGCAGGACGCCGTGTTCAGCCAGCTGGAGACAACCATCCCCCCATCGACGATCGCGATCCTCATGAGCACCATCGCGCGGCGGTTGACGCCTCAGCCCATCAAAATCCGCGCCGACATCGAGCTGACGTGCTACACGCCCGCCGGCATCGACGCGATCAAAAAGGCGCTCCGGGCTGGTGAGAAGGAGAGCACTGACGCCGTGCCAATCAAGGCTCGGCTGGTCGCACCACCACTATATGTCCTCAGCACGAACGCCACGGATAAGGTAAGGACTGCATTAAGGGCCTGTCACTCCTGATTTGCTGACTGTACGTCGCAGTACGCTGCTGTCGACCGGTTGGAACGAGCCCTCGAGTCGATCCAGGGCAGCATCGAGACCCAGGGTGGCTCGCTGCTTGTGAAGATGAAGGTAGCCGTCCACTGACTCCTCTTCCCGGTCTCAAAACTCATGTCTTCTCTAGCCCAAAGCCATCTCCGAAGCGGAGGAGAAGGACCTGGAGGCACGCATGGAGAACGCCGAGCGCGAGAACGCAGAGGTTTCTGGAGACGAGTCGGAAGAGGAAGCCGAGTGATTCTGTACATTAGCCTTTGTCCTCTGTGAAGCACCCCGATGTACGATCAGTTCATGTACAGTTAGCATTCAAGCTCGTCGCTCTGCCATCTTCATCGGCCAGTAGTTGGCTGTCGTTGCGAGCTTTTTGCAGGGCTTCCTCGCATATGTCGAACTCTGAAATATGCCGCCCCCGTGGGAAAGCATGTCAAGGACGCCTTGAGCGTTGACTCCGCCGTATAGCGCGCCCTCCCCAAAGTCTCCTACGCCGCTCATTTGCACTCTCACGAAGATAACTGTAACGAAGTCATTCCCCTCTTTTAAACTTACTGCTGGACGGAATACCTCCACGGCATGAACCTATGGGCTTCTTCTCAACCCGCCGAGAAGATGCCATCGACAGCGAGCGCGCCAGCTCCGTCGTGCAAACCATACGGTCCCGCTTCGTGCGTACCTCCCCTCTGCTCCACCACCCCGTATCTAACCGCGCGAAATTCAGTACGGAAAGGGCAAGGGCAAGGAGCGCGAGCACGAGCCTAACGCCTCGGAGTCGTATATCCCCAGCGCACCGCTGCGGAGACGCTATCTGGCGCACCGACGACCCCCTCGCGGCTGCATCATGCGCGCAGCGTGCCTACAAAAGCGCTCTTCTCGGGCTCGCAGTCTGCCCCCAGCAGCCCCGCACCGATGCGCAAGCCGTCACGCTCAGAGATGCCGCCCCCTCCGGTGCCCCCTTCAGCGCGATCGGGCGCTGGCAAGGAGAATGGTACCAGTCCACGCAAGCATACAGATACAGCCACGTACGTTCTACGAATGCGGCCGACGCTGTATACTGACCGTATGATAGCCTGACACTCGCACAACGCCTGGACGAGCTGCGGGTCGCGAACGCGGAGGGCTTGCTAAAGTGCGTACCCAGTCGTGTCGTATAGCACTCGCTAAATAATCGGCAGTGACGACGAGTACCGCCTATTGCGCCAGAACCTCTTTGAGCGGTTCTCTAGCAATGCCACCGTACCGACAGAGGCGCCAGTTGTGCCGGTCGCTCGACCTACGGTGCCCGGGCAGCCCGTCTCTCCTCGCCCCAAGTCGAATTTTGTCGTGGACAGGGACATGACGCGCACGCCGTCCATTCGGTCGCCCTCCAAACGCTCGTCCCTATCGACGAATATGTCTAACATGATGAAGTTCCGCCGCTCGCCCTCGACTTCCCGCGACTACAGCGAGACGTCGAGCGTCCGTTCTTTCACATCGAACGCTTCCACCACCGCCTGGCCTCGGCTGAAGAAGAAGACGAGCAACTCGTCCATCGCCACCACCTCGTCCTTGCAGCCCGATACGGCATCTATCGCCTCTTCCCACGTCACCGCCGCCCACCGCAAGGGCTCTTCTACCCACGTCCCGCACCACCTCTCGCACTTCTCACGCGACACCACGCGCTCGACCGGCAGCATCCGCCGACTCGCGAACCCACCCTCGTCCTTTAACGCCTCACGCGTCGCGTCGACGGACAAACTGCCCTCTGCGTCTTTCGAGGACGTCTTCGATGAGTCCAATCTGCAGACTGCGTCGGACATCCGCGCAGCGATCACCTCGGTCGAGGCTGAGGGGCGGCGCCTTATGGATGCGTTCAATGGCCTGGAGCTCACCGCGCTCACGCGAGCGCAGGCGCGCGGATCCGCCGTCACGCTCACGTCTGCGCCGCCTATGCCTCCTACGCCTGTGGACATTGACAGCGTATCCGTGCGCTCGGGCGCATCCGCGGGCACTGCCGCATCGCGCTCGACGCGCCGCGTCGCACGCTCGAACCTCTCCACGGGTGCTTCTCGCCCCGTCACGCTCCATCGCAAGGCCAGCGTCAGCAGTACGGGTACCAGCGGCACTGGCGGCACGGGTGGCACGGGGCGCCTGGCGCCGCCTCCTATGCCGAGCTTCCCTATTGGAATCGGGCAGCTAAGCGGGGCGAGCACGTCGAGTGTCAACTTGGTCCGTACGCCTATGCGTACGGTGCCGGAAGACGGCGGGGGCTCGGCAAGGCCGTCGATGGAGTGGAGCGCGACCCAAGACCCTACTGCCTCAGCGCACTCGGAGATGGAGGACATCCGCCGGCGGCGGGAGGAGGTGAGCGCGCGGTACGAGGCGCGACTGGAGTACCTGCGAGCTAAGCTCAAGGGTGCCGTGCTGCACGAGAAGTTGCTGAAGAAGTAGCTGTTGGGCGCTCCCTTGCTGCTGGGCTTCTCTGCTCTTGGGCTGCTTTGCTGTTGGGTTCCCTTTAACATACTACCGTTATACGTCGTTAATGCGACCCCCTTTCGTCGGCTACTTGCGACCATTTATGTCTGCCGCGTTTCTTCTTCCTCTACTGATCTTTTTCTTGACTTCTTTCACGCATCGCTATACTACCCGTGTACATTTACTGATACCTCTCGGGCTTCGTGCATTTGTACATCCGCTTTAGGCTCATAGACACGACTATTTTTCTGGGACGAGCGGCTGGTGACACTGATATGGCGCTTTTTTGGTTCAAAGGTCGTCCTCAGGCCTGAGGCCCGGTCCTTGCAGCTGGTCAGTTGAGCATCGAGATGGAGACCTCACGCTGCGCGCAATGCATGGTCTGCATGATAAAGGTATATCAGGCGGTAAGGAGCGGTAGGGAGTGCGTCCGTGTCAGTGCTTGCAAGAGGCGGGCATCAGTGATGTATCGGATGGATAGGCTTGTACAAATCTGCAAGGCGACAGCATGATAGCGAGTATGTTACATAAGTGTAGGAGGAGACATAGAGAGATAGAAAAGAAAAGATTGGGGGAAGATGGAGCAGGAGCAGTGGATATACAAGTACCTGGTCCTATGCCAGTACAGATGTCCTTCTGTCATCGCGGGTGAGGGCAGCGCCTGAGGCTCGCACATCTCTATGTACCTTTAACGGTAGCTGACGCGGGCTCCAACGACGGACGGTCAGGTCCCGATGCCGGGGGACCGTCAGACTCCAACGTCGATGTGATGAACTCGCAGCCGGCGCGCCTCAGTCCTCCTCCTCTTCGACTGAATTGTCCTCGTACCACTTTTGCAGCCACTCCTCGGCGGTGCGAAAGTCGACCTTGACCTTGCCGAGCAGTTCGCCGATGCGCGACAGTGCTCCGTGTCCGAAAGATCTTTGCCCTCGTTCTTCTTCTCGCCATAGTGCTGGATCTTTTGACAAGACTGCTCGACGCGTGAGACGCCGAGGGTAGCGGAGGAGCCTTTGAGGAAGTGGCCGAGGGAGGAGAGCTTGGGCAGGTCGGATGACTTGCTGAAGGGCTCCGGTCAGCGCTGGTGTCGGCGGGGAAGAGGTGGTGGCGGCTCACAGGGCCTGGTCCATGTCATCGAAGGTAGATTCTGCCTGCGAAAAATATGCGTCGACCATGCCACGGCTGAAGTCGTGCGTGTCATCCTCATCCAGCTCGAGGAGCTGCTGGAACGTGTCCATGTTGATCATCGCCTGCGCACGACGTCAGGTCGCGCGGGCAGAGCGGACTTGGTGACCACGCACCTCTGGGGTCTCTGGCTCGGGCGTGTCTGCATCTGGCTTTGCTGCGGGCTTCGCCACTGTTGCCCCGACCTTGGCTGCTGCCACGGGGGACTTTGTGGGCGTTCGCAGGGCATCGTCTGTGTTCTTGTGGGCCGAGGCTGGTGTCGATAAGATGGTTGTCGTCGCTACTGCGGCGGCCATCGTCTGCTGGCAGGCGTGCGAAGAGCAAGCGATGAGCAAGATCCGTGCTGGGTGAGCGCAAGAAAGCAACGCTGATTATCAACTCGGCAAACGACCAAGTGCATGATCAACACGCGTGCTACCATTATTATTTACGTCATCGCGCGCCTAAAACCATTGTCCCCCCTCAAGTTCGCACGTCTGGCTCGAGCAATGGCGGCGCCGAGGCCGACCTTGAGCGCGCAATGCCGCCCTCAGAACGCCCAGCCAGCAGATAGCCATCGCAGCCAGTTCGCAGCCGTGCCTCACGATCGACGACTCATAAATCTCACCGCGCGGCCCGCTCTGGAATTCTCATCCGACTCCACCGCCGGCACGCACCTTTGGACGTAGCCAACCGCAGGGGTGGTCCCTCTTCCGTGGCCGTTCACCGTTTATTCCGTCGTACACGCAGCCCGCAGCGCAAGAGTACATAACCCCGCGCAGATCAGACCCTCTTACACAGCTCAATGGCCACCTTGCAGCCTGCACCCACGATGGTGCTCAACAGCGCATGCGCCGGAGCCCGTTGCGCAAAGTTCTCGACGGCAATGTCGAGGTGCTCCAACTCGTCGTCGCGGAACTCCTTGATGACCTCGCGGAGAAGCGGAACGCTCGGATGGTCAGTCGGCAGGGACTCAATCTCTTTCAATTGACTGTGTTGGCGTGAGCGAGGGTCAGGGCACCAGATATCCCACTTACTCGTCATAGTGTTCCCCGATGACCGTTTCAACGGCTTCCGTACACGCCATGGCCGCCTCGCGGCTCATAAGCGCAGTTCCCGCGCCGAGCATAAAGCCGGCGCCCCGCGCGACCTCCGCCAGGATGGTCGGGCGCACACGGTGCTGCAACTGCATCATGTCCATGACACTTATATGCTTCTTCTCCTGTTCCCACATCTCCTGAGAGATTCGCGCATTAGCAATCGAACCAAGGTTCTACAACAGACCCTAATGTTCAACAACCATCCCAAGGTTCAGCAATCGTCCCCAGATTCAGCAACCAGCCAAGGTTCACAATCATCCAACAATCATCCCAAAATACGACAACCCTTCCAAGCCATTCCAAGGTCATAAGGTCAAACGACTGCAAACCGCCATCCTCTCACGCGCAGAAAGTGACGAACCTGGATAAGCGCCCGCGTCTTCTTGTCGCGGCTGAACACGGCTGCCTGGCCCATGTATATCCAGTTCGCGGCTATCTCGCCTGCCTGGTCGACTCGGAGCGCCTCGTCTAGGGCGGAGCGCTGAGCAGGAGTGATGTCCGGCGTAGTTGAGATAGCAGGGGCATTTAGGTCAGTTGCCTTCGTGTAGGCGTCGGACGCAAGCACACGGTTCGCCGGTTGGGTCGAGTGAAGACGCTTGGATTCGGGCGCATGAGACGTCTTGGGGTCAATAGCAGCCGCCGAAAGCTGCTCCTGGGCGCTGAGACCAGCATGAAGAGCTACGAGAGGGGTGAGAGCAAGAGTGACCTTGACACGTGACTGATGCCTTGCGGCGTTCGCCGGGCAGACACGTGTCACGTGTGTGATCCATCGCGAGGCGCCGGTCACGGCGCGTCTTGACTCTTGACCTGCACTTCAACTTGACCGCGGACGTTGACTCGCCTCGCTGACGGGCTCTGACATTCTGTGACTCTGGCTAGTCTCTCCACTTTAATTACACGGCGAGGAGCCAGACATAGCAATATCGCGCCTCACAATGGCGACCAACCTCACGCGTCGCTCATCCTCCCTACGCCTACCTCATTCCCCATCTTTCCGTTCCCTCACCCTATCAGATTCAACTCGACCTCATGAAGCACCTGTATGAAGTTCTCGAGAGCAAGAAGATCAGTATTGTAGAGAGTCCCACAGGCACTGTACGTTGCACCTTTATTCTCCACATCGTAGCCCCCCACCCCACGCTCTCCCTCATCGTTCTCTCTTTCTCATGTGCGCCTTTTAACGCCCCCAATTATAGGGAAAGACCTTTCTCTGCTTACCGCAGCCTGACGTGGCTGCGCGACCATCAAGATCGCGCGCGGAAGGCGCAGGCGCTAGCGGTCACTACGACGCCAATAAAACCACGACTAATGCGAAGAAGGCCACGCCGCAGTGGGTCATCGACCAGGCGATTGCGCGCAAAAGGCGCGAGCTGGAGGCGGTTGAGGCGGAGCGGGAAGAGAGGATGAAGAAGGCGAGGGCGAAGGAGGCCAAGCTGCGCGCGAAGGTACAGCACTACGGAAGCGGCAGGTGGGTGGCGCTTTCAACTTCTGACGTTGAAAGCTCTGTTGAGCGGCGGCTTTGCATTGTGATATATCGCTGACAGGGCTGCAGAAAGTCGATGGTGCGGAGAGCAGTCGTAAAGGGGCCGTGAACGAGTCGCGGTATCTTCCCTCTGATGACGAGGATGCTGAGGACGAGGACGGCATGTCCAAGGATGTTCGGGCATTGTTTGCCAAGTGAGCTTCTCTTCTGCTTTTCCTCGTTTTCTATTCTTAATGTGTATTCAGGATCGAAGCAAGCCGGAACATCTCGCGTATAACTGAAGAGGACGAGGAAGCCTTGAAGTGCACAAAGATATACTACGCCTCGCGCACGCATAGTCAGCTCTCGCAGGTCCTGCCGGAGCTGCGACGTGTCGATGAGCGCAGGTCATGCTCTGCCGACAGCAGTAGCGATTCCGGCACAGATGAGCGCATTGGGAAACGGCCAAGGGAAGAGAATGGCGATGATGTGCAATGCTACACGACCACGCGCACCGTTGCTCTCGGCTCCAGAAAACAGCTGTGCATCAATGACACCTGGTTGAAAGGCAAGAGGGTCGATCTCGACGAGGCTTGCAGAGCGCTGCTCGCAGGTATATTGGCCGGCGAAGACATCGTTGTCTGTTGCTGATTCCCGTTGCCAGAGAAGAAAGAGAAACGATGCCCACACCTACCTTCCCAGGAGGATGAAGGGGCTATGCTCGATCTCAGGGACCAGATTCTGGTGAGCTTTTTCTCTCTTGAATCGATGCAGCATCGCCGCTTAAGCACAATATAAGGCGACACCGAAAGACATCGAAGAGCTCGCTGCAACCGGGCGCGTTGCTGGCGTATGTCCTTACTTCGGCTCACGCAGAGCCATCGACCAAGCCGAGGTGCGCTGCGTAAGACGTATCTGCTTGTCGCTCCCTGCTGACTCCTACTCAGCTCGTGACCCTCCCCTACAACCTCCTCTTCCAGAAGAGCGCCCGCGAGGCACTTGGGATAGACCTCAAAGACCAGATAGTCGTCATCGACGAGGCTCATAGTGCGTGTGATATGCCCTTCTCATGATAGTTGTTTACAGAACCGTTCGTTAGACGTCATTCCGACTCTGCTCTCCCTGTCGACCACGTCGCTCCCTCTCAGGCAGATCAAGCTATCGCTCGCGCAGGTCAAGACTATCTGGGCAATTCAAGACCCGATTGAAGCATGTGCACGTCCTCAGTTTGCGACGGCTCACAGTCTTCCTCGAAGGCCTCGTTATGTGCATCGAGGCATGGGGAGCCGTTGATGCTGCGACGGCTGGCGCGGATGTCAAGGAGAATGCTCCGCGACAGAAGCAGCAAGAGTCCGCTAACGCGAAAGGCAAGACATCAATGACAGGAGGGAAGCCCTCACACGCAGCAGCGCAGTCCGGCTCTCTGAACACTGTTCCTCCAAAGACCGAAATCGTGACTCCCAGTGACATGCTCTCGCGCATCGGCAAGCAGGTCGACGGCATCAATCTTCTCGAGGTCGAGCGGTATCTCAAGAGCAGCCGCATCGCGCGGAAAATCAGTGGGTATTGTGTCGAGCTTGAGGAGACCCAAGCAGAGGAGTGCACCGACGCGGAGAAGAAAAAGGAATTGGGTGCGTTTGACTCACTGTCGACCTGTCGATCACCACTCACTGCGAAAATTGTATAGTGAGAAAGCGAAAAGGCATGGTCCCGCCTCTGCACGCTGTGGAAGACTTCATGGTCAGCCTCATTGGCACGAATAACGGCGAGTCTTCCAGTTTCTTCGTATAATCCTGTCTGACCGCGATATCCCCCAGACGGCCGGATATCATTCACTCGCAACGCCAATGGAAGTCTCGAGGTCAAATACCAGCTCCTCAATCCCGAGCCCAACTTTGCGGAGGTCGTGGATGAAGCCCGTGCCGTCGTGCTCGCCGGCGGGACCATGTCTCCTGTAGGTTCTCTACCCCAGTATGCATTTTGGGCCAAGCGCTAAGTTTTGCTGCGGCAGATGTCCGACGTCTTCAGCCAACTGTTTTCGCATGTCTCTGCCGAAAGACTCACCAGCTTCTCCTGCGGGCATATCATTCCTGAGTCCAACTTGCAAGCGCTTGTCGTCACGAAGGGGCCGAAGGGCGGGCTTCTGGAATACAAGGCGGAGAGGCAGAGAGATCCAGCGGCAGTGAGTGGATCTTTGCCGCACAAGGTCCCAAGTCTACGCATGCTTAGCAGTGAATACAGATAGATGAGCTGGGTCAGATACTGTTCAACTTTTCGAGCGTCACGCCGAAGGGGATGGTGGTATTCTTTCCATCGTATAACTTCCTCAACACCGCCAAGGCTGCCTGGACAAAGTCAGGTGTTCTCGGACGGCTGGAGAATAAGAAGAAGGTATCGTCTAATGCTTCATGAGATTCTCGGCGGTGGTTGATGGCCGTCTTAGGTGTTCTTCGAGCCAGCAGAGACCACAGATGTAGACGGAGTGCTCCAAGGCTACGCAACAGCCATCCACGAGACAGTGAGTCCACAGACGAGCGACCACTATTCCTGTTCACATATGTGTCGACAGACCACAGCGCGTCCAAAGGGCGGGGCGTTGCTCTTCGCCGTCATCGGTGCCAAGCTCTCGGAAGGCCTGAACTTCACCGACGACCTCGCACGCTCCGTAGTCATCATCGGCATGCCATACGCCAACCTCGGGTCTGCGGAGCTGAAGGAGCGCATGGCGTACGTGCAACGGCTAGAGGACAAACGCATGAAGGAGGGCTGGAAGCGGCCTGCGGGTGCGAAGGACGCGGCGGGCGAGCTGTACGAGAACATGTGCATGAACGCTGTGAATCAGTCGATTGGTGAGCACAATATTCATCGGTAAGTCAATATACCGGACGCTGACTTGTGCCATCGCTCAGGCCGGGCCATTCGCCACCAAGGAGACTGGGCTACTCTGGTGCTGCTGGACCGCAGATATGCGAATCCGGCCGTACGGAACAAGCTGCCAAAGTGGATTGGGGGAGGACTGACTGTGGCGGACACGTATGGGAGGGTGATCAAGGAGCTGGGGGCGTTCTACCGACAGAAGAACTCAGTGTAGACCGTGAAGTAGTGATGCCTAATGTCTTCAACGGATATGCCCCCATTTTGATACTCAGTGCACGATATGCTGCCTCACTGTCGAGCTACTGGTCACCGTCGGTCACCGGTCACGGTTCGACTTCTCGGTCGCAAGCTTGGGGTCACCATCATCACCGGCCTCTAACTCCCGTCATGGTCTACTGGTAGCATCTTTACAACGCATCAATATGGAACGACGAGAAGTTGATGGTCACAAATTCGTCTGGGTCACCGACGCGGAATTGTGGCAAACTTGTCTGGTTTATCAAGCTGGTTTAACGTCACAGAACTAAAATACGGACAGCACATGCCGAAATGGATATCTTGACCGGTCAGCCCGGACGAGACGCACGTATGAGGCAGATAAATACACGTACAAACGTGAAGCAAGTTGAAGCAACACCGCCAAGATCGGACTGTCTACGACAGTGTAGGCCTGGTGTAGGCCTCCGGCTGTTCGCACGGAAGTCTTGCGCAGATCCCGACGGTAATGTCGGAGCGGTGGTCTCAAATCGCCGCTGCTATTACTAATTTGAGGAGCCGAAGAAACTCATCGTGCGGTCTACGCGGATGGGTTGTAAGTAGTGCTGCGTCGCGGTCAAGTCGCGACGATCCAAGGGCGATCATCCGTGCTCGCCCTTCGCCGGAGTTGATTCGCCGCAGTAAGTAGGAGGCTGGCTCCTCCAGGTGGACCAAACAAATCGCATCCGACTTCCAAAAAGGCGGTCATTGTCCTACATCGGCGGGTTTTCGAAGTGGGGCCCTTTCATTTAGTTGAATGGTACTGATGGTCAACCACGTACCACCCTCCACTCAGCTGCGACTGCTCACATGCAAGAACTTGACAATTCGAGTGGCGTCGGCGGAAGAGCACGGTCGTCTTACAGTTATCGTAGAGCGAAGTGGACATGTTGGCCAGTTGCCAATTGCATTGGTTTCGTCTATAACTCGACGAACAATTTATGCTGTCAATCTTTATGCAAGAAGGCAAACAGATGGGCTTTGTTAGTGTACGACCGCAGCCAGCAGCGTAGACAATGGTTTTGAACGCACAAATTTGCCAGACCTCGCGACAAGGACATTCAAGGCGATTAGACAGTGAAGAACCAGACATCGGGCAGGCCAGGACTATCGACAAGAGAGCCAGAGCAATGACTCAAACAGCGAAGAGACCAAGGGCGATCGCCTACTGTCAGAGGCCAGTTGCGATGGGTCGCGCGTAGCGAGGCTCAGAGTCTACTCGGGTGCTCGGAACTTCGAGTTCCGAGGGTATGCGAGTTCCGAGGGTCACAGGCCGTCACAAAGCCATAACGCGTGACATTTTCGAGGACGATGCGCGACGCGCGTCGACGCCAGGTCGATACCAATAATTCATGGGTTCTGGGCTGCGTTCGGCGATGCTGGCTGCATCCTGGTCTGCCAGATTGTTGTTGGGCTGTCTGTAAGGCCGTAGCTGGGCGCTGAGCACCAGGACGTCGGATGTAGTGCACTTGCGCTGAGTCCGATGATCGATCAACATGTAAATTTTTCTGCCTGCCGAACGTACTCCCTGCATCATTTGCGACGACCTCAGAGTGCTCGCTTGGGACCCCGTTATGCAGGCTGAGCGCTGAGCTCTGAGCAGCTAAGAAGACCGGCTGTGAACGATTCAACGAGGCAGCTGCACGCTTGCGGCAAATGCCGATGACGATCATCATCATGTGGCGCGCGACGTCCACACTTGCGGCTTTCACAGCGCGTCTACGAGTCGGCCCATATGTCTATAAAGCTGTACATAGGAAGCAATAGACATGGTATATACATTACTGCTTCAGTCAGCCAAAAAGACGAAGAACTGGGTGTCCTGCAGACGCATCAAATTACGAGGGAGAAATCTCACAAAACAGAGCCTTTCGCATTTTCATGATAGCCCAATGGGCTGCTACATTACTTGAAATCAATCGACTGCTCTGAACAGCCGCGACGACCCCCACTGCCAGCGGCGCGTCGCCTCAACGTCGACTCGCGTCGACCGCTGTCGAGCGTGATCCTGCGTGATCTGAGCGTGATGAACATCGCCAGCTGCGTGACGAAGCTCGAAGTTCCGAGCAGTCTCGCAATCTCCCTCTCTGAACATTTTTGGCAGGAGTTCCGAGCTCGGAACTCAAAAGTTCCGACCACCCGAGTAGACTCTCAGGGAACCGCGGATGGAGCTCCTCAAGGCCGGTAAAGGTCGGACTCGCAGTACTGGACGCGAGACAGTGCCTATGCTTGGCCAGAACTGATCAGCCATACAAAAGAAAAATCGCTCGCCGGGATGCATGACAACATCGGTACCGATGCTCGTATCGCCGTCGTCGTCTGAGTCAGGACAAAGTGAACAACAAGGGAGCACGTGGGAGACTGTGAGAGAGCGCCACAAAAGGTCGAAGCCAAATGGAACAAAAGAAGACGTCTCTTTGTTCTCAGCTCTCACGCGCCATGGACGAGGAATGCACCTCGCTTAATTTCCTGGAGCGCAGCGCCGAAGTTCACAATTGCGATCCTATATCGATGCTGTCTGTGCGTCTAGCTCAGAGCACAACGCCATCCTCCGGCCCTCGTCGGCCACGCTTATCATGCCCTATTGTCTTCTTTTGATGGCAACGCTTCGCTCTTATTGTCTTTCGTCGCTCTCACGCCCTTGTTCTCGCGAATATCCGGCACCTGCACCATGGATGAAATGTGACCGCACTCATGTCTCAGCTACCTTACCGATATAAGAACAAAGTCGGCGACCGAGACATCGACAATCGCCCTCCCCACAATACGCACCGCTATGGCGATCCCACACGAAACGTCGCCGGTCCAATTTTTGCTCGAGCGCTTTATATATCGGCATCGCGACTTGTGGCGCGTCCCTCCTCCCCTGAAGAGCGAGAAGTGTGCGCGTTATACGCCCGAACCGATGGCTGCTCCGAAGTCGAACCCCAACTTCCATGTCATCGCGCTCGCGGACATGATCTCTGCCGCGGTCAAGACCGTTGTCGCTGAGTACGCGTCTACGGGCCACGCTGTGCCGACGCTGGAGTCTACCGAACCTGGGCCCTTTGACGACCCGGAGGCGATATCCAGCAGGCTGCGGACGGCGGTGAAGACGATTGAGGCCGCCTGCGCCCAGCTCTGCGCAACCGTCGCTACGCCGCAAGGCACGATACACAACGTACGCTGTCACTCTCTAGTTGATGTCAGTCGATAATTAACACCTTTATCACAGAAAGCATACGCTGTACGCCATAATTGTCCATCCGACGTCGTCCTTGCTAACCTTCGATGTAGTACGTTGACATCGCATGCCTGCGGACAGCCATCGACGCCCGCGTCGCGGATCATCTCCTCGGGAAACCCGAGGGCGTACACGCCGACGAGCTCGCTCGCTTGACTGGTATCGAGGCCGGGAAGCTGGCGCGCACTCTCCGTGTGCTTGCTACCTCGCACTGCTTCACGGAAGGTGCGCTCCACGTGTTCTCCTTTGTAGGCCTTGTTAAATGTTTCTACAGTTTACCCGAACGCATTCGCCAACAACCGTCTATCTATGAAGCTCCTGTCGGAGGACCCAGTATGCAGCTTGGTTGGGCGAGCGTGAGTGCCCTTACGTGCGTTCACATGCTCATACTGACTAAAAGCTCAGAGTTGACGAAACCGCACCGGCGGCTCTGCACCTGAGCGAGGTTCTGCGAGACCCAAAGAAGGGACGCTCGTATCAACCACAAGACTGCACTTACGACTACTTCTACAAACGACCTGTCTTTGGCCAGACGGATACGGTAAGCTTTGCGGATATTTCTCGTGGTGCTTTTGCTTACGGAGATCCACAGCCGGAGGGCAAATTCCGCTGCGAGGTATGTTGACTGTCGCTGGTATGCCTCATACAAGTTAACCCGCCTGTAGCGATTTGCGAAAGCAATGGCCGGCTTGAGCTGCATCGGTGGCCGCGCGATGCTTTCTAAAGGTAAGACGGCTTCAACATTGAAGTCGCATGGTACTGATCATTTACCAGTGTATCCTTGGCATACCGCTGTACAAGGCGCGACATTGGTAGACATAGGCGGAAGCAAGGGCCACGCGACGATGGATGTCGCGCGCGCATTCCCTCACATGAAGGTGATCGTACAGGATGCGCCAGAGGTTGTGGCGCAAGGGCCTGAGGTACGTTCGATTTACAGTCTTACATGAACCGTCATGCTCAAATTATGCAGTATTGGAACACTCATTTGCCTGAGGGCAATGTCAGCTTCACCCCCATCGACTTCTTCAAGGAGTCGCCCGTCCCCGGCTGCGAATATTACTACGTCAAGCATATCCTGTGCGTCCCACGACTCACTTTATTCACTGCCTTCGGCTGACCGCTGGTTATACAGGCACGACTGGCCAGACGCCGAGTCGATCAAGATCCTACAGAACATCCGCAAGGCCATGACGCTTAGCAGCCGGTTGCTCATCCACGATTACGTGCTGCCACCGGTGGTGCGCCGTGTCGGGCGCGCGGACGCTATGCAGGCGCCGGAGCCGCTGCTCCCCAGCTATGGCGCGGCGAACACGCGGCCATTCCGGCAGGACATCAACATGCTCATCCAGGTCAACGGGAAGGAGCGCACGTTGGACGAATTCATCGAACTGGGGTGCGTTTCGCGCTATTCTGCCGTGTGCATGTGCTGACGAGGAACGCAGGGAGAATACGGGCTTCAAGTTTGTCGAGTGGATGGAGGCGGGCGAGGAGGGCCTGTTGGAGTTTGTTCCTGTATGACCGATGGGATGACCGTCTAGAGTTTCGTTCTTCTTTGCGCTTGCCAAGCGCGTGTATCATCTATCCTACTCTTCGACTTCTTATCTAAATCTTACCTGTATACCACTTTATATATGGACCCATGTACTGACGTATCCTCTGTTGACTATGGATTTTCCATTCACGATATCGCGACGGGAGTTGATAATCCAAGGCTGGAGAACCGACAAACAAAGCACTGTTCTGGCACTGTTTGCCGCTAAGGTGCTATCTTATCTCCACTTTGCATCTGTTTGTCCCTAAGATCGCTGCTCGTCGCCGAGCGTCACGTCGACCTCACCTTCATTGTCAATCACCATGTTCCGAGCACGGTTGCGGCCTGTATGTCGTCTGAACAGCAGAATGTATATTTTTTGCTTATGTTCTTAGCCACGCAGCGCTTTTGCTGCGACCATGGCGGCATCGACAGTCATGCTCGCCACGCCCAGCGGCGAGCGTGAAAAGGTGCGTCCCCCGCTGTCCCCAGTTACGCAAAATACTTACCGCTGCTATTAGCTCCCCATTTACCCTCAACCAGCTACCTCCCTTGAACTTATAGACGAGCCCTTGCCATTGGAGAAGGAGATCGGGGTCGCCCGGAGAGCCGCGACGCAGACCGTCCGCGACATCCAGGCGCAAGCCCAGGGCGTGGTCTCCAAATGGATTGGCGTTGAGAAAGCCGTTGAACGTACGCTGCGAACGCGACTCTGCTACATGATACTTACTGGACCCAGACCGCGTCAAGGCGCTCGCGGCTCCGAACGAGTCCATGACCCCTGCTCTCCTCTTCGTCGGCATTGCGACTCTCACGGGCTCCATCCTCACTCGGAATCGCATGCTGCTCACGCGCCTGGTTATCCCGCCCGCCTTCCTCATCGGCTCCATGAACTACTTCCTCCCGCAAACCTCTGCGAACATCTCCGCATACTGCGCGTCTATCGAGGAGGCACACTTCCCGACTCTCGCCGAAAAGCATGCGATCGCGAACGCGCATACGGCGATGACTTGGTACCGGCTCAAGGACGCGACCCAGTCCGGGAGGGAGAAGATGGGCGACGGCGTCTTGGCGGCAGTCGAGGCCACTCAGTCCCTCACGGGCTTGAAACTCAAGGAGGCGCTGGGCTGGTCCAAGGCAAGGGCCGCGGAGGTCAAGGAGCAGGCGCGTGTAATTGCAGAGGACGCGGAGGCCAAGGTCCGAGAGACCACGACTGCCGCAGAGACGAAGGTCGAGGAAAAGACTGAGGAGGTGAAGTCGGATCGGCTTGTATAGTCACCGCTCATTAGACATCCGCAATGGCGACTGTTTGTCTTCCATTGGCGCGTCTCGATTTTCCGTCTGTTCGTTGACTGTTTCTCGCCGCCCACGTCTGCGTTGTTCCGAAGGTCGTCGCATCTCGCCAACTGGGTCCTTTACCAAATGCAGTACGTGTCAAGCCGCTGTCCCCCGAGTGTTGGCTAGTGTTGGTCGCTGCATTGGAGGCCGCGTACGGGCATACGCGTCCTGTTCCTGAGCCAGGTTGTGTGCACTCTGAGCTCTCATCGCTTCATGGCTCACTTTCATCATCAGTTACCCCATCAGGCCTTGTGCATCGTGGTTCTCTTGTCGACGCTCAGCAGTGGCTCAGGACCGCTCATGACACCTGTGTTGATGTTTTGAAGGCCAGTAATACAGCTCTGGGGTTACAGAACCATGTGAATGCGCGAGCGCGTGCCAACTTAGGGTATGAATGCACTCGTCGATGTCAAGTACCTCATGCCCGTGTGAACAGGATAATGAAGAGCCTGTGAAGAGCTCCGGTAGGTCTATTATGTTGCCCTTGTGCGGACCGGCTGCAGACTATCGCAAAAACAGTTTATGCTCCCCGCACCGCGGGCCCGCGATGCGCACGCCCGATCTTGCAGATCAACCGGCCTCATCCCCTGCTGAGTCCGTGCTTCTGAGCGTCTTTTCCGAGATAAGTATTAAGAAAGCACGACAGTTTGTCGCCGCGAGAAGATGAGACGTAACTCGCACGCGAGGTGGGTTGATCTGCTTCAGAACATCGCTTAACGTCCTCATTCGGCAGTGTCCTATTGGTCGACTACTGTGCAAGTTTCTGGACACGGCTATCTTTCGCAACTTGCGCGCGACGGTCACGTATCGTTGAGTATGTAGCAGAGATTACGGATGTATCGGTGCTTCCATCGCATGAAGTTCGCGGACTTCGTACAGCTTCCCAGTTCTTTAGATTCCAGTACAGACCCGCTACAATACATAAATTATCCGCCAGACGTACCGTGGTATGTACATATCCACCAAAAGGGTATACAGTAGGCACAACGAGGTGCTAGATTACAAATTTTGTGTGCTCACATGAGCTTCACCAATCAGACGGAGGAGTACCCGTGCAACGGTGTCGCTCAAGCGTAGACGCGTTCGAGAAAAAGCGTCGGCAGACATCACATGTCCACTCGCACTTGCGACCATGCTTGTTCACTTCATGTCTACAGAGATTATCAGTCCCATGATTCAGACGGCAGCCAATCAAGGCTAACTCACCGCAAGCGGTCGTGTTGGCGGGAGAAGTGCGCGTCGCAGTTTGGGTACTCGCACTTCAGCGCAGTCCGCTTCGGGCGCGTGACGGGGAGGATCTTCGAGGTAGGGTATGTGGTTGCAGAGCGCGAGCGCTGCAGCTTCGGAGGATGGATGGAAGAACGCGCGCCCGGACCCATGCGGTCCTCCGGGGAGTATGCGAATGTGGTCTCCGAGTCAGACAGTTGCGTGCAAGACGACGCCGAAGATGGGGGCGATGGGAACTCGTCGAAGGAAGGGCGGTAGTACATAGGGCCAGATGATGGCAAGCCGGAGGCGGACGTGTCGGAGTAGTTGCCGTCGTTGACAGGCCAAGGACCTGCCGGCACTGAGAAGAGTCAGCAGACTTTACGCGCATATGGACTTGCAGAACGCACTGTGCATTGAGCCAACGAACTCGTCTCCGCAGTCCATTGGGAGGTTCTGGCGATTGTACAGTTCCTTGAAGTAAGGCTCTGCTGAAAAGGGTGTCAGCAAACAGAACAAGCGTATCACGGGGTATGAACATACGAGGGGAGCTCCAGGACGAAGGCGACGAGCGCGAAGACCCCGAGCGATCACTATACGCGATCGGTAGAGAGCTTTGCACTCCTTCTATAGCACGGAATGTGAGATTTACGGTACACCGAGCTCAAGAACAGCATACCATCGTCGGGCTGTCCGAGGGATATAGACAGGTAGGTGCCGGTCGCGTCGCGCGAAGTGGACACCTTCACATCCACATTGGCCGCAGATGTCAATGACATAGCTGGGGAAAAGAAGTTCAGCATGTACCCTAAGCGTAGAAACAGCGGCGGGCGCACCGGGCGGGGCAGTAGGCCGCACGGAGAAGGACAATGCACTCAGGTCCAGGTCGGGGTCTGTGCTTCTGAGGACGATCTCTGCATACTGCAGAGAGTGGATGGGCAGGGAGAGTAGGGACATGATCGCGTCGAAAGGGGGAGGGGGGGTGGACTTGCGAAGCTGTGACAAGTTTTCAGCGAGTCTCGAAGCAAGGCTCTATATATACCGGCCACCTTGCAAGCAGGCCAGCCCACTTCTTTATGCCCCCCCATCTGATGCCGAGTGTGTCCGGTGATGGTCTGTGATGGTACTTACCATCGTCCCAAGGACTCAAGCGGTTATCAGTGATCGCGCACGGTTGAAAACCGGAGGTTACACCTGGTCCCTATGGGCTCAAACCAAATGCGAGATCCCTTCAACGAGATCTGACGCTTCCTCGTGGAGAAAGTACCGGCACTCACATCGGCTAACTCCCATCCCCCGACGGAAGTCAAATGCGTCCAGAGGTCAACGTAGTCGGGACCGCGTGCGAACTATGAGAACGAGACTACTGCGAAGACGTTTCATCGCTGAAAGGATCGCGAGGGATTCTGGCTGCACATGTAGAGCAACTTCCCAAGTAACGTTCATAGACGCGGTGGCTCCGCTATCTGCGTCTGCACTTGTAGCATGAGAGTTTGCCTAGGGTCGATCACCAAATAGAGGGCAGCAACGAAGCAGGCTGCGCGAGCGCCGAGAAGTTCAGAGATGATGCCTTTATCGGGCATCCACTCTCTGGCAAGACGGTGTACCTGTTGACGTCGTCAAAACGCGCATATGAAGCGATCGACACACCGACTACCAGACCGTCACAGACCCTTGCACGTGGAGGAAGCCCAAGAACCCACAGGTGAAGTCACAGAAGTGGTTGGACGGCCTGTAAACACAGCGGGCTGCCTCCATAGGTAGGCCTCTACAGACCAGATTGACAAACGCGACACAGCTCCGCTCCGAGATATCATTCCGGCGCAAGATAATGACTACTAGCTCGATTTTCGAGTACTTGGCTCGAATTTGAATGATATGCAGCGAGGAAGGATCGCCGGGCCACCTACCTCCGATTAACGGAGGCAGAACATAACCAGTGACGACTGTGGGCAATTGGACACCTGCACCTTATCCTCCCTTATCGGGGCGTTCTGAGGGCTGGGAATGCCTCAGCGGATGAAGTGGCGCATAGTAGATGATAAGGCCTACCGACTTTACTTCGTCCTCGTGAACGTGTTGCTCGAACAGATTCGAGTGTATGACCGTCAAGAGGAAGAGCGACAGAGGATCGACAGATATCACGCTATGTCTCCGGGTAAAGGGCGTTCACTTCGACGTGGTCAGGTCACTCTACCCTGATGATCTACCCGCGGTTCAGAGCATACAGCGTGGAATGGTCGAGCCAAAACACGAAGATGGAGCATGGCAGGAGGTCGTCCTTGCACTATGCTCATGGGTCAGGTCGAGCACGAAGACCAAAAGAACGTCACCTGCGTAGGACGTCCCGAGGTACTTGTGGTCATCAGATACTCTATAGGCACCTTTTGAGATGATATTCGGCCAGGAACGCTGTCGACAAGCGCAAACAACCCCGTCGGCCTAATGACGGGGGACAGGCAGGATCCTTTGGTCACGGCTTGCTCGGTAGAGCCGACGAACGCAACTTGTCCAGCTCATAAGACATTCGCACCTGTCCATCTGCCGGCGGCACGAGCCCATGTTGTGCAGGACACGTGTAGGACACCGAGGATTAATGCAAAGATTAAAAGGCAGCGTTGGCTCAGCGTTGGTCCAGCGCCAAAGAAGACTGGCTCCTGAGGCAGATGAAGGTCGAGGATGAGTAGATCATGTGGCGGAAGGCGTCGCTTCTGTCTCATTGAGAGCCTCTGAAGCTTGAAGGCCCGTGGCACAAATAATAGTGAAGAAACCTGGGGGACATCCATTGTGAGATAGCCAATCATGATTTGGAAACACGAGGCTCACCTGGCTGGCAATACACCCGGGTCAGGCGAGTTCAAGACGGAGCAACGCGTCCAGTGTCGACAGTGTAGTGCTATCAGCACCGATAACGTCCTCTCCGGGAGGACGAGTAGACGAGGAATACTGAATATCCTCCTAGAGATGTCCTTGCGATTGACAAGCCTGGTTGAGACTTGAGAGGAGAATACCCGTTATCCGCAGTTAGCACAGACCATCTCATCGATACGTTGTCGAGTTCGACTCATTTACGCGAGAACCGTCGAGTAGTATTGAGCTGCAAGAGGCTAATTCCAAAGCTGCAGAGAATGCATGATAAAAAGCAGCGCGCTTGCAGTCCTAGCGCAAGACATGAAGCTTAAGAGCAGCGGAACCCAAAAAGGTCACTCTCTATCGGAGTTCGCCGAAAAGAAGTCGCACGTCGCACGTGAGTCACCGGGACACCAGTCACATGACATGTTGAATTCATTGGCCGCCATCTATATTTTCAGGCCTCTGTCGTCCGCCCTACATTTCAACATGCAGGATTGCTCGTTTGCTTGGGGTTGCTCCAACATCTGGATTCTGCGTAAGACGCGGTTTTCTGTATGTATGAATTTGTGGGGCCATTCTGCGTCCTGTTAGCGTTATTGATGCCTAAGTTGGATGGACCTGATGAGACCGTAGACGGAACGATTCCGGCGACTTTTACTTACATAATACGTTGCAGGCTCGGCTGCTAAGGAGGACGGGACACCTTTTGTCACAGGTCATTATTATATGCGGTGAATATGAGGTGGATGTGCGATGCCTACATATTTATGCTGTCGGTGACTCAGGTAACAGGCCTGCACGTCCCGGGCCCACTAGCGTCTTATTCGGCGCCTGAGAAGGACAACACTGGCTCGTACATCTCTCGCAATTTGCACGACTTCCTTGGACCTGCCCGGTCCAAGGTTAATTTATATATCGTACCCGGAAGGATGTACCTACAAAATACAGGCCAGCGCGCTCTTCCTCCGATAAATAAGTAGTATGGTAGGTAACGACTGTTACAGAGCGATATAAGTAAAGCACGGTCACGGAATGACCACCTCGATGTTGTAGAATACTTTAAATTAAATAAATGTAAAGCGGAGCACACGGGAGGCGCTCATGCAGCCATAGCCGGTGGTACTCCCGTACAGCGGTGTCGTTCGAGCGTGGAAGCGTTGGAGAAGAAGCGCCGGCAGGTGTCGCACGTCCACTCGCACTTGTGGCCATGCTTGTTCACTTCATGCCTGTAGTGAGCGTCAGTCGTGGTGGGTGGGACATCGTGCAATAGAGGTAACGCACCGCATTCGGTCGTGTTGCCGCGAGAAGTGAGCATCACAGGACGGGTAGTGACATTTGAGTGCGGGCTTCTTCCGGGTAACGGAAACTGGTATCATCTTGGCCACAGAGCGCGCACGTTTCACAGCGTCGGAATGGCCTGAGATTGGGATTTCGTCTTCAAGAGAACAGCCGTATGCGAAAGGCGATGCCTCTGGATCCGAGTAGCTCGTGGAAGATGATGCAGTCAACGGCGGCGACGGGAGACCATCGAAAGATCCCGAGAAATAGCCGCCAAAGGCATACGGCGATGAGAGCGAAGCAGGGGGAGAACTAGATATGCCGTTGAAGCCATTTGCATCGCTGCCCGGCCAGGATGATGATTTCGCGCCTGAGAAAGCATCAGTGATCGTGTTGCGTGAGAGGTCGTTATGGGACGCACCATGTAGAGCATCCAAGAAGTCGTCTGTTCTCCGTGCGGACTGAAGGAAGTCGCCAAGAAGTGCTTCGTTCCCATCCTGACCACCGTCGCTCCCGATGGACCATGAAGGCGGCGATGGCGACTGCTCAATGGAGGGAGCGGAGAGAGTCGACGGCTCTGTAACGCGCTTGGGTTCATATAGTCGGCCGTGGACGGTGACAATGATGCTTACCTCCGTTAGGGCGCCCTAGAGAGATGGCCAGATAAGTGCCGCCGCGCCCGTCGCAGACAGCACGGACTTGCACATCAACGTTATCAACACTGGTAAGCGGTGACGCTGAAGAAGATGTGAGTACGAGAACAGCGAAAGGATGCGAGTTGTGCGCACATGGTGGGCATGTTGGGCGGACTGAGAAAGACAGGTTGCTGAAGTCAACGTCGGGGCTCATACTCCGCACGACGATCTCCGCGTACTGCAGAGAATGAAGAGGCAGCGAAAGGAATGTCATGATGGAAAAGAAAGACTGCCAAAGAACAAAGGAGGAAGGGGGGAGGGGGGAGGGAAACAGTGTTCCGCGAGGAAGCTATCGTATTTAACCCACTCACCATCCATAGACATGGGATGTCTGATCATTTGTCGTTTGTGAGCTTCCATGCAGCTCCCATCAAGCCGACGACTGTGGCGTAACCGTGCCGCCCGTGCCGGTCGCACGGAGTTTCATTCTGTAACCCGGGGAAAATAGAGATCATACCTTGTTTGTGACATGCAACAGAATCGCCCACATCTCGCCCTAGTATCGCCTTCATCTTTCGATGCGGGCGGCTACTGGACCACGGAAGCTCCAGACGTGATTGTGGTTGTATCGAGGGATATCCCGAGGCGTGAACGCACCTGTCATAATTCGACGAACAAGCGCGAAGAAGGCGTGTGACAAAGGAAAGGCGCAAGGGCAAGTGAAAACCTGACTTTCCGGGCCGGCCCGGGGCCATGGCAACGAATGACTTTGGGGGTCTGTTAGGGGGTACTACTTACTTACCATTTGACTACGGCCTGTTGGTCCAATGCCTCTGAGTCGATCTATATCTCCTCGTTCTCTCTCCTCTATTAGAACGAGGAGTTACATAGCGGCAAAGATTCTGTATGAGTGAGAAGGCAGTACACAGCGCTTCGCGCATTCCAGCCGAGGATATCGGATGAATTTACGGGAGAATGGGTGCGCACCCAAACGAATGGCCTATGACAAGCAACTGTGTCTCGCCAGATGCGGCCGCACATTTCGCATGATGCGCCAGCGTTGTCCAGGTGGTCCTCTAGAGGCCGATCTGTATGTTTCCCCAAGAGGTTGCGCCAGGCCCGGCCAGGGTTGCGCTTAGTAGCTTCTGTGTTTCCAGCTGGTGATCGACCGGTTGGGATTGCGAACACGAAATATTGGCACCCCCATTGAAACTTGGATATCCCCCCAATTCTCCAAGAACAGTCTCGAACTTGAGTCGAACTGTCGACCGAACGAAGGCAGATCCATCTAACTGCACAGGAGACCCGGAGAACGTTCGCAGTGGGTCTCCCCGGAGTCGAGCATGCGTGCTGCGTGCACGATGGGCCTACCATGTCAGGTCGTCTGACGACCTCAAATCTCGTTCCTGGCCAGGGTGCCCCGCGGAAGAGCGCACGTCATAAGTACCAGACAATTATCGCGGCGCGACATGCGCATCCTGGGATACGCAAGGCGCTTCAAGACACGGACGCTCGTGCGAACATCTCGAGTAAGTCCAATACAATCGGTGAGAGTCGAGACACAGTTGATGCGTAGGTCTCGTCTTCGACGTTTATCATCGGCAACAGCGTAGAGCTAGACCCTTTTCCCGTTGTTGGGACACTGGACTGGCGATGTCAGTCGACAGATGGGCTTACGGACAAAGCGGAGCGCGACGCCGTGCGCGTAAAAATCTGCGCCGGTGGAGATCCCACCCTGATCCCACCATCGATGAGCTGTGTCAAGGAAGAGTGTTCGGAAGTGTGCGTCGCTGGTGCGTCGGCTACCAAAAAATCACCTCGACAAGCAGTCTGAGCAACGTGGTCCTTGTGTCGGAGCGTGCGATAGGGGTCGAGATACAGCCAGAAAGGGGCCAGATCGAGAGCTCGCTGGAGGTCGACGCGGTTGCTACATAATTCAATTCCAGACGACACGTTCGTGGCGTGTTTCCGCGACGATTGCAAGGGCCAGGACGGTTGCAAGAATCCATCGTACGAGTGAGACAGTCGCCATGAGCCCCAGGTAGTTCAACTTGCAAAGATTGGTGCATAGAAGTTTCAGCGCGTATCCGAGTGAAAAGTGGAGCATCAAAACGAAGGGCGCGCTGAGATACAACAATTCAGAAAGATCAGCCTGAGTGGGCAAGTAGTTGCGATAAGTACGCACGAAAAACGGGCAACGATGAGCACGACTCGGAGGCTATTGACGCGAGGCCCGGAGAGGGCTAACGCGGACGATGGCCCCAAGTCGATGAGTTGACTTGCGTCGGCCCTTGCCGACTCGAGGGATGTCGGCCCCGCATCCGAGATCAGCGGCTTAAACACGTGATAGCAAGAGCGCGGGGGGGGGGGGGGGCGCATGGCGGGGAAGAAAAGAAAAGCAGCGCCCAAGAGCCAGAACCTGAAGCTGTCGAAGGAAGGTGGCGGGAAGAAAGCGACGCTCAACGCACCGTAGGCTTTTGTACCCTCCTATGTATCTCAGTGCGCCCGCCAGTGGTCATTTGCCGTGGAGCACCAGCGGCGCGCACTCATATGGACCTTCCCGAACCGGTGGGCGCACGCCAGACCATACGCTGCGCACCGTCGCGGCCGCTGTGCAGAAGGCCGTCAATCGTGATGAAAAGTTAGTTGAGCTTGCAGACTGATTCGAGTTGAAGTCAGAGTAGTGGGACACCACTGCGGTAGCCATTATGTTGCAGGCGGGCGCGCGCTTTATACCACACTCTACCCAGCGTGAGGGCGCTTCTGCACCACGGTCAGGCTGGGCGCGCGCCCGGTGATACGCGGTCACGCATAGTGCCCGCATTGTCTAGGAGGCGTTGGAATCCGCGCCTTCATGTGGCCACTGAACATATCAAGGTGAGCTTTAAGTTGTTGGGGAGCGGTGCAAGAGATTTCCTGTCCTGCGCGG
Source organism: Schizophyllum amplum (assembly GCA_007026445.1). Taxonomy (NCBI): domain Eukaryota; kingdom Fungi; phylum Basidiomycota; class Agaricomycetes; order Agaricales; family Schizophyllaceae; genus Schizophyllum; species Schizophyllum amplum. The sequence continues at coordinate 270,208 of VDMD01000018.1, forward strand.
CAGGGTAAGTGAGCCTCTCCCATACGAACACTGAAGGACACAGAAGAAAAACGTACTACATAGGGAGGGGAGGTGTTGATATTCTGTCAAGCGCAGACGCGCCTTCTTATACGAACGAAGTGCCAGCGGCCCCAGGGACCAGGGGCTTATAAATTGAATGTCGACGGAATAAACGCTGCAGTGCCCGCCGCTCTCCGCCGCTTTGCAACCAACGCCCGCCGTCGGTGCCTGCGCGCGCCTAAATGTACGTTGAAAATGAGGCACGGAATATCCAGATTTTCCATGGTCGCACTGTGTGTGCGCGACCGAGTCGTTGCGGGTGGTGGCCTCGGGATGTAGCGTGGATGAGGACTTCGTGCATGAAGACATCGACAAATTAGTACTTAAGGCAAGAAAGGACAACATACCTTCGCTCGAACCTCTACCTCGACGTCTCGAGATGCCACAGCTTCGAGACTCATGCACGCTGCAGAGATACGCAAGGCACACATTCCCCCTGCTCCGAGCTCTCGCCCATTCCTTTGCACGTGCCCGCATAAGAAGACGTCCCGTTTAGGTTCAATAGCCAGCTGTCGCCGATGAGATCGATTTGAGGCCCACGCAGGAACAGGACTCTTTAGGGTTCCGTATAAAACTCAATCTCGCTCGTGTATGTAACTAACTGTCTGTAACGTATAGAACCGTTATATACAGGCTGTTAGAAACAGATCCGGGTACATGGCTGTATTTCACCCCTAGCCCTTGATGGGTGACCTATACACCATATCCTCCCTCTTCCTGACTTCTGGGATGCCTTGCTGGTATCCGACTGCGCTGAGCACGCACGACGGCGGGCGGGCCCGAAGATGAACTGTGACATCGTGACATGATCACCGTACAAGACGCCGATGGCGGCGTTGTCGTCGCCCCCCACATTTAAAAAGTACATCCTCGGCCTTATTGGTGCAGGATTTTAGTCAAAATACCGATCACAGCGATGCTCAAACCTGCAGCAGCTGGGAGATATATACAATTCCAAACAGCCCTCCCCGGGACCTCCCTGTATAGAACTGTTCGATACCTGTTTGGAACCTGTATAGAATACAGCTGTATCAAACAGGTGGGTTCCTTACGGAACCCTAGGACTCTTGAGACTTGAGTTGAGGATTTCGAAGACTGGCATCGAGGCGCAGGCACAGAGTCAACGCTTCTGAGCAAGGTCAAAGGGCTTCCTAGGCACGAGTAAGGAGGGCGACGAAGGTAGCCATGAGGGCCTACGATGCACCATGTGTGACAGGAGAAGACAACATGAATCGTCCAAACAATGCCAAGCAACACTGCCGCCGTCGGCCCGGGCCGGTGCATCCGTACGCGCTTGATCCTCGCGGCCATTGTTCTTTTGAATCTTTTCTGGGCGCGGGCGACGTTCGCACTTTGCTACTTTCTGCAACGGGCGGAGGTGTCTCTACGACCCTTACGCCAGCACGAGTGATGAAACGCAAGTCGCTCGCCCTTGTGCAATACGAGAGCTCCGGGGATGAGCTCGAGGACGACGCGCCGCAGAAGAAGACGTGAGTCCTATGAGATCTATGTTTCTATATCGGACTCACTATATATGTGCTGCATTCCCATACAGGAAACTAGCCGATCAATCGAACCCTTCCACCACCCTCTCGTCTTCCTTCTCCTCCTCATCCACCACCACTCCATTCACCACCACTGCTTCGTCCACCGCCTCTTCATCCAACAATTCTTCATCCACCACCACCACCTCCCTCCCCGCTCCCCGCCCACGCAAACTCCCCGCACTCGCCCCCTCCATCTCCGGCCCCATCCATATCGACGACCCCGCGCGCCATCAGGGCCGCGTGCGTGCGACACCGCACGTCGAGGGACAGTGGGCCTGCCATGTGTATGTGCCCGTGGCGTTGGGTGGGCCGTTTGCGCGGGGTGACACAGGCGGGTCCGCGCGAGGTGACTCTATACGGCGGATACTTGATGAGGCGTTGGCGAGTGCAGGGGTTGGCTTGAGAGGTGTTGTGAGTGGAGGTGTAGATTTAGCAGGAGGTGCGGATCTGGCCGGAGGAGCGGATGTTCTGCACACATTTTGGGACGCCTCGACGTCCAAGCCCGAGTTGCACATCTCGCTGTCGAGGCCCATTTTTGTGCGCGCGCACCAGCGGGAGGAGCTGAAGCGCGCGGTGAGGAAGGTGGCGAGGGAGACCAAGGGGTGAGTGATGATATACTTCTAATGGAGGTCTTATTGGCTCGTTGGAGGTTATTTCTAGGTCTGTGGGGCTCTTCTATGCATTTGTGCATTGAAGAATTTCGTCTGTTGGAGTCTTTGGGCTCCGAAGCTTCTCTGTGAGCGTGCGCCTCGATGGCTGATGTACGCTTTAGGTTCACGGCGTCCTTCACCTCATTCTCCGTTTTGACGAACGACGAGAAGACGAGAGCGTTTTTGGCTATCGATGTGGGTGCGGGGCATGGAGAGGTGAGTTGACCTGTGATACTGCGTGCGGTGCCCTCCCGTAGCACGGCGCTGCTTGACGCCGACGTCGTGGCCACGCATCATACACGAATTGACAGTGGCTGATTTTTTTTTCTAGCTCGCGGCCATGACTGCCAAACTCGCGCCTTTTCTCCGCTCGCTTCGCCAGCAAGAATATTACACGGATCCGAAATACCATGCGTCCATCGGGTGGACGCTGCTGAGCCAGAAGGGCGATGCGGAGTCGAACAACAAGGAGGTCCGAGGCGTGGATGTTGCGAAGGAAAGGAAGGAGGAAGAAGTGAACGAGGCTGTCGGGCGGTTTGCAGGTGTGTCGTGTGAGGGAGAAGGCAATAAGGACCAGCTTATTCCTGGACATGAAGAGAAGCGCGAAGCCAGTGTGGTAGAAGCCCTACCTTCCGCGGGTTTTCCCAGTATCACCGCCTTCCCGGACTCTGTCGTTAAGACTTTGAACAACCGCTATGGCCCACGATTAGCGTCGGTCAAGGTGGGCACGGTGGACGTCGATCGGGTGTGCGTAAGGGTTGGGAAGGAGATATCTTCATGGATATTGGAGGCGTAAATCATGATTTTTGAATCTATCTTTCACCACAGACGGCTCTACATAAAAAAGAATGAGATTGTCATATCTCCCGCGAAGCGACGGTCGTGTCCAATGAAGTTTGAACCCTGGCTCGAGATGAACTCAGAACTTTACGTTTGTTGATGCTCCTTCGGCAGTTGCCGGATCTGCGTTTGGTCGGCTCGCGTCTGTCACCGACGCCGAGTATCCCATTCTTGTCGACGCGGGCGACGACAGCGACGCGCGATGTCGAACAATCCCTTTGACGGCGGCGACAGCCCCTCAGTGTCCTCGACGCCGACACCGACGCACGGGCCGCTTAATCGGTCTCTCAGCGCCAGTGGCTCGTCGTTCTCCGCTGCGGGGACGCCCCAACATCATCACCAAGGAACGTCGTACTTCTCGCAGACACCCTCCTCACCACGTCCCCGGCCGCATATGTTTGCACGTAGCACCTCGACAGCGAGCACAACGCGGCGCGGAACTCGTAGTACGAGCGTGACGAGCGCGGCACGCGATATGCTCAGCGAGGACGACGAGGACGATGACGAAGATGAAGACGGCGACGGCATGCGCACCAGCCGCGGGAAGTCGCGGGAGGTACCGCAGGAGGACGTGGACGGCGCGGAAGAAGAGGAAGAGGAACTCGACCCGATAACGCTCAAGGAGCGCCAATCCCTGATCAACGTCGAGCACCCCTTCGGTCTACCCATCTGGAAGCCGGCCTTGTACAAGAAGTCGCGCACGGTGACGCGCAACGCGGATGAGGCGCTGCACAACATACCGTCTGCGCAGGCTGAGCGCCATCTCCTCCCAGGCAATGTCATGTGGACCGTTCTCTTTGGCTGGTGGCTCGCGCTGGTGTGCTTCACCTTATCCGCGCTGCTCTACTTCATCCCCCAGGGCGGACGCCGGTTTTCGGTCCTTTTCTTCGGACTTGGCTGGTATATTGCATGGCCGTTCGGGAAGTACGTGGAGGGCGAAGGCACAGAGGAGGAGATAGCGGCGCAGGACGAAGAGACTGGCCACCACCCGCACGAGCGGCAGGCATCCGACGCATCCACTGTCCGCGGCATCTCTCCCCACGACGCTGACACTATCCGTGGACATACCCCGCAGGCGGCGTCATGGAACTCCCACATCGGCGAGCGCACATCCCTCCTCCAACGCACCCAGTCTGGGTTCCCACTCCCTCCCCCCAAGAAGTCGTATGGAGCTACGCTGTCCCCCTCATCTTCGGCCTCGTCCATTGGCGCTGCCAAGGCCGAGAGCATCTCCAGCGATACGATGGGCAAGATCTGCTTCTGGATCGCATTCCTTTGCGTCATCGCCCCGCTCATGCTCTTTGTGAGCCTCTGCTGCTGGGCGCTGATCGTCTTCATACCCATGGCCAAGCTCAACTGGGCGCTCATCAAGCACCTTGTCCAGCAGCCGCTGAGCGTCCGCTTCTGCGCCGCTCCGTCGCCTGTCGTCATTGTCCAGGACGAGGAAGAGGAGGATGAAGATGACACGGAGACGCCGGAAGACCACCACCCCATCACCTCTCCGTCGTCCTTCTCCGTCAAGCACCCTCGGCTGTCGCAGGGCCAGACCGCGCCATCGAGCAACTCGACCGTGCTACTCTGTACTTACAAGGCGGCAGGTCTGCAGTACTTCAAGTACACCGTCGGCGGCGTCAACATCCTTTTCGTCAACCTCATGCCTGTCGTCTTCCTGGTCATTTTCGACGGGCTGTACCTGCTCGAGGTTGTCCGTCACCGAGATGAGAAGGGCCTCCCGGTCTCCCCGTTCCTGCGCCTTGTCGCATCGCAGGCGCTCATATTCGTCATGTCGCTTCTCAGCGTCATCCCGCTCTCCTACTTCATCGGCATGGCGGTCGCGAGCATCTCCGCACAGTCGAGTATCGGAATGGGCGCGGTCATCAATGCGACGTTCGGCTCTATCATCGAGATCATTCTCTACTGCATTGCGCTCACGCAGGGCAAGGGTCACCTGGTTGAGGGATCCATCGTAGGATCCCTTCTTGCTGGCGTGCTGTTGATGCCCGGAATGAGTATGTGCAGCAGCGCGATCCGGCGCAAGGAGCAGCGGTTCAATGCGAAGAGCGCGGGTGTGACGAGCATCATGTTGATCATGGCTATCATCGGCACGCTGGCGCCGACGCTCTTCTACCAGACATACGGGAATGTGAGTTTGACAGTGTGACTTTGGGATGATACGTTGCTCATTATATCTCCAGTTCCAGCTCATCTGCAGTGGTTGTCCTTCGGCGCCAAGACCTGGCAGCGACGCACCTTGGATCTGTGAACGATGCTACTACAAGCATCCCGACCCGGTCTCCGACCCCTTCTACCAGAGCACGGTCAAGTCCATGATGTACTTGTGTGCTGCTATCCTGCTCTTTGTGAGTCCGCCTCTTATACATAACCGCCATGTATGCTTATTCTATCTGTTCGCCAGTCGTACCTCGTCGGCCTGTGGTTCTCTCTCCGCACCCACGCCTCGCAGATCTGGCAGAACCCGCAACAGGTCATGCATTCTATGGAGCTCCCCTTGCATCAACAAAACCGCCTGTCGATCTACCACAAGCTGACCGGGTCTGGCGAGCGCTCGCAGAGCCTCAATCGCCCGCTTAGCCGCCAGCCCAGCCGCCAGACGCTGCACCGCAAAGCGAGCACCGCAGAGACGCAGGATGGGTTGAAGGCGCCGCCGTCGCCGACACTCGCACGTAGGGTTTCGTACGCCACGGGAACGCACCCAGGCACTAGCGCGTACCCTGTGGGGTACACGCCGGTGCTGGAGAGCGTAGACCATGCGGTGAAGGCGACGCTACCGGAGGGGCAGGCGCCGAACGTGTTGACGGCGGAGGACTTTACGCGTGCGGTGGCCGTTGCGACGGTGAGCGCACTGCGGCACCAGACTGCACATAGCCCGGCTCGCGTGCGGACTAGCACGGCAGTGGCAGATGCGGAAGGTGGCGGCCATGGTGGGCACGATGCGCCGTCGTGGAGCCGGAAATTGAGTGCCAGTGTGTTGTTGTCGTGCACTTTCCTGTATGCTATCATCGCTGGTGAGTTATTCCATGTGGCTGGATATTGGGAGTGGAGTACTGATTCGCCATCCAGAAATCCTTGTGGACGTGGTCGATGTCATTCTCGAAGGGTCCGGCATCGACGAGAAATTCCTTGGCGTGACGCTCTTTGCGTTGGTGCCCAACACAACGGAATTCATGAACGCCATGTCATTCGCGCTGAACGGTAACATCGCACTTAGCATGGAGATCGGATCCGCGTATGCACTGCAGGTCTGCCTGCTGCAGATTCCGGCCATGGTCGCCTACTCTGCGTGGTACGCGCCAGATAAGATGGGCGAGGTCGCGCATACCTTCACGTAAGCCACATTCCTCACGGACTTCCGATTCGTAATTGCTAATTCATCCCTGCAGGCTGATCTTCCCTCGTTGGGATGTTATTGCGCTGATTCTCTCGATGTTCTTGATGACCTACACATACATCGAGGCGCGCAGCAACTACCACCGCGGCAGTATCCTCATCCTCAGGTATGGTCCATTTTCCTAAAGATGATCGTGGCGCTCATTCCGTATTCAGTTACCTCGTCCTTGTGTCCGGTTTCTACTACGCGCCGCAGAACAAGGATGACGACGAGCTCGACAACCCCGGTCTCACTACAAATGCGGTTACCAGCTTCAGCGTCAACCTCTTCCAGGCCGCTCGCTGGTACTTGGCGTCATTCTTCTAAGCTCGACTATGGACAAACTGTTTCGTCGTTTCGTCGCCTCCTGACTTTCACTCTTAAATGGTCTCGCAAGTGTCAAGTGACCTTCATTGGGACACTTACCGTATCTTTATACCCTTGTGGTGTTCTCTGTCCATACTTTTTGACCGATCCTTCCATTCGCTCACGACCCTCACGATTCGTTACGACCCCGCTCACCCTCCACTTCCCCGCTTTCCTCCTCAAAGCAAGTGCGCATACTCATACAATTTCCGGATGAAATAATGGTACAACTTGTTTTGTACATACAAAGGGTTACAATCACCCGGGCCTCCTCTGGGCTCTAGGTAGCATTATCGTTATTGGTTCAATTCGTTATACAGTCTGTGGCTTGACCACTGCGGTGAATGTCGGAATGCGGGATGCAGGGTGGGCAATGAGTCGGAGACAACGATAACTAGTGGAGGCTTTGCAGGCTCTCTAGCTGATACCGAATCTGGTCGACGCTATAGTGGATGACTTCGAACTCGTTGGCGCCGCCGAGGATTCTGCGTATCTTGTCATTGTCTTGTGGATGGAGCAGGAGCTGCTCGATGAAGTCCCCGTCCACGAAGCCGCGAGCAGATTTCTCGGCATCACTGCCTCGAGTGGAGTTCTTGGGTGCGCGATGCTTGGAGTGGCTGGGAAATCGTTGGTGAGAGCTCAGAGATGAGCTGAAGACTACGCACTCCTCATGCGGGCCGTGCTCGACGCCAACGCCCCGGAACACGTACGCCATGTTGCGTTCCAAGTCCGTGAAGAGGCGCGGGTCGCCGTGAATGTCCATGATAACACCGATGCGACCAACAGATGTGAAGAAAACATAGCTTGGCCGCAGTCTCGCGTTCGCTGTCTCTGTGGGCATCAAGGATCCTGCGAACAGTGTTGATTGAGAACCAAGCAGCGCGATGATATGAGCCTTCTTACCGCGAATGAATTTGTTCACATATTCGCCCAGGTGGAACGCGCCATCCCGTTCCAGCACTTCCCGGCCGCTGAGGGACGGCGTCGTGGATGAGAACGCGCACAAGTTTAAGTCGACCTGGAGAGAGGGTTAATACAAGGAAACCAAATTATCGGATCACGTACATTCGCAGTGATGACCGATTTGTTTTCCCCAAGCTCCAGACTCGAGGGGAAGAGCGGGGAGTAGTCGCTCGATATCAATTCGAGCTTCGCAGTTTCGTTTGACGAAAGGGACACTTTGACGATAGAGATCGAGTGCATTTGGTCGCCAATGGCCAAATGATCATCCTTCGCTGCGAGTGTACGGACCACGAAGTTGTGGTTCCATTCGCCGACTTTGTGCAATGCCCAGCTTGAGGAAGAGATGTTGACGATCTCGGGGCGAAAGAATATCACCTACAAAATGCGAAGATTAGATATACAGAGCAAAGGAAGAAGAGGAGATCGTGCACGTACCGCAGATTCGACGGCGGCGGCGATGATTCCCTTGACCGTGGTAAGCTGCATCACATAGCTGATGACTTCCCGCTCAACCCGCACGGTTATCTGCGCTCCTGCAGCGCCTGAAAGGGAGGTCCTGGCGATGCCTAGCAAGTAGATCTTCCCTGAGTTAGGAGGCGCACGGTTGCTGTTTGATGCATCACGTCGACCGCTCTGCGCAGCGCTAGGGTCGTATGTGGCGACGCAAAAGTACGTTTCCTCACTCCCGTCATTCGGTACAAGAGTGATTGCCGTCGGTATTGTTCCTTCCGGGTAGGTATGCCGTTGCAATTCTGCATAAAAGCTCAGTCAGATTTGGACAAGGCCAGAGCATCAGACGAGCGAACCTTGTAACGTCGAATCGTCAAAGAGGATGAAAGCACTACTGATCATTGGCTCTGCGTCGGTGCCGACGGGTTCTGGAGGTGTGTAGGACGCAACGACCCCAAAAACCTTGTTTTTGGCATCGTGAGCAATACCCGCAGGAGTGTACCCGTCGAGCGGCACCTACGGCCTGTGAATAACGAGCAGCGTGTGACTGAGATGGGACAACGGACCGTTCGGATGTGCATCTTGTCCACCTCGCGCACGCAGCCTATAGTAAGCCCTGCTGGACCGGTTAACAGCAGAGCATTCTTGAAATGAGACGTATGAAGGGGCGCGACAGCAGATACGTCTCGGAAGAGCACCGCTGCGTGGTGTAGTCGCTGCTTCTCCCAAGACCATACCGCGGCGTGCTGGCCAGCGGCAAAAACGGCGGACTCGCCATCCGCTCCGCTGTACACGGTCAATGAGACCGGCGTATCACCCAATGATACAATTTTACGGTCGCCGGTTACACCGTCGCGCAGGGCATACGTGACGACCGTACCGTCAGCCAACGCCGCGAAGAGATAGGGGGGATGCCGTTCGCCGTCTTTGGGGCGGAAGTGCTGCACCGTAAGATCGCGCACCAGAGCGGGTAACGGGTCGGTTGTGTGTATACATTCCGCGATGATTGTGTTACCACTCTTCTTGAGCCTGAAGATGTCGATGGCGCGCGTATCCCAGTACGCTACGGCGATGCGACTGGACTGCTTGGGTATCTTGCCATGCTTAGGTTCAGGTGGGATGGCAGAAATGGCGGCGATCTCAGAGCCCACACGAAGGGGCAAACGCCTGCAGAAAATTGAGCAGAGTACGGCGGGAGGTATGGGAGTCAGCGCACGCGACGAGTTTCAATTTATACTCCTCTCCCTGAGCCTCGATCATGAGATACGACAAAGTTCCTCCCGGATACGCCACGAAGATCTGGCTCTCAGCGACGCATGCGGCTGTCGGCGTGTCCGTCTTGTCGTCGCCCATCAATCCACAGTACCCCACTAGCTCCATCTTGTACTCGCACGCGTGCACTACCTTGGTCGTCACCTGTACCACGACGGGCGAGTCGCCATAGCTCGGTGCGGTGCGCACATTGCCAACAGCGAGAGTGCGCTCTGAGAGGAATCCTGCGTCTGCTGGGGACTCGTAAGTGAAGGTAGGCTGCGCGCTAGAGCTGTCGATGTGGAACAGCTGCGTGCCGTCAGGCGTGTCCATCATGAAGTGACTGTGCTCGACATCGTCGTACATGTTCTTCAAGGGCCAGATGCCAGATACGTGGGCAGCGCTAGCGTCACCCGCGTTCGCTAGCACTTGGAAGTCCGCGCCGTTTCGAACAACGTGTAGTCGGCCTGCGCCGTACCCGCCCGAACACGTTACGATTTGAGGCTGTGAGTGAAGAGTGAGCGACGCACCGAGTTACACAATACGCAGTGGCTTACCTGGCCGCTGCCGTCAATGTCAACGAGGACAGCGTCCTCTATTGGTGCGATGTTCGTATAGGTCTGGTCCACTGAGACGTAAGATCCGCTGGTCTGGATAATCTTCCCCTTGTTTGCCTTCGCCAAATCAGGCAGATCTTGGGTAGGGTCGGAAAAGGTGGTGGGCGGACCGACACCATCTAACTCGTCTGGCCTTACAGTAGGCAACCCTTTGAGTATTGGCACAGGGGACCCATCGACTGTTGCGATATTGACATCAATGAGCTGGGCATCTCCGAAATGTGAGCCGATGTAGACTTTGGAGCCGCTGAGATGAGTAATGGACTTGGGCGGGCTGGTCTATGGCTGACGGTCAGTGGATCGTTCGCCAGATGAAAACGGGCGACGCACCGTGCCCAAGGGAACGAGAACAAGGCAAGGCGCAATGTCGCGGAGATCAAGATGGACTATTGCAAGACGCCCGTACGCGTCCCCGATCAGAAAGCTCGTATCGCTGACGGCCTCGCACACAGCGACAGCAGACCACGGCCAGTCGACAGACGCGCGCGGCTTGCGTTTCCGCAGATCACGCTCGTTTTGCTTGTCCATCGCCTCCCTTTTCGCCTTCGCGTTTCCCTTTTCCAAACGTTCTTCCAATGTGTCCCGCTTCTTGCCATGCCGCACCCGCGCCTTGTCGTCCGCGCGCTCGTAGAGCAGCAATCGCTTTCCACCGACAATGAGGACTCCCCCGCGGAACTGTGTTTGCTCGGGGACTGGAAGGAGGAAGGTGGGATCTGAATCGGGCCGGCGGAAGTAGCTGTTGTTGAGCGCGACAGGGGGCAGCTCGAGCGAGGGCTTCGCCGATATTTCGTATTCTTCTACGTCTAAATCGCGTGCAACGAGGCGCACGCGCTGCGCGGCATCCGTATGGAGGATAGCAATCGACTTCTCTACTCCGGGGAGGAAACAGAGGGCTAAGATGTTGTTCTCATACGCACTAGGGTGAGGGGGGAACATGAGCGGCTGGATGTAGGCATGGATTGCAGGGGAACGCACGAAGCATCGAATCCGAGCTGCGTTGGCAGCCCGTCCTCCAGGCAGATTACTTTGAGCTTCCCCGCGTACGCGCTGGCCACGATCCGCGAACCTTCCTCGCTGACGAAGAAGTCCATGCAGAACTCCGCCGGACGTTGAAGCGCATTCGATGTCGACAACTCGACCGCTGTCGCGAGCGTCAATTTCGCCCCCTTGTAGTCCATGAAGAGCAGTTCTGGCTGCGGATGGTCGAGCATAACCACCAGGCGCGAGCAGTCCTCCGTCTGGCATGGCTTCGTCAGCACTACCGCCGCCGTGGATGTCTACTACGCACCAATCTCCTGACCGCCTTGACGCTACAGATGCTCCCCCAGACATCCAGGTCGCACTCGGCGCGCAGACCGTCCTCCTGGATGGAGAAAACCTCGAGCCGCGTCATCTTCGCGACGATGAGGTGCTCGACATCGCCGGGCACCAGTTTACACTTCACGGAGGAGATGACGCTGGACGGCGCATGGAACGTCGTGACGACCTTCATTGTCTTTGCAGACAGCGGCAAAGGGGACGAACAGATACTCAGATCGCGTCGGACGCAAGTCCGGTAAAGATGGAGATGGTAAGAGTAGAAGCTAAAGTGTCGCGATTAGTGACCGGCGCTGATCCACCGGTCACTCATCTATACATATGTCTCCGTTGCCGAAGTGACCTCAGCATAGAACAGCCTTAACAGGATGTCTTCCAAGCCTTACGATGTCTTCAGATGCTTGGGCAAGGAGCTATGAGATCTTGAGGCTTGGTCGACAGGACCTGCTCGTCGTTCGATGTTCACTCGCAAACGATCACACTCGAAGATAGACAAGACACAAAATATGCATTCAATCAACGAGCACGAGCACCGAGACAACACAGGCCCAGGGACGATATAAGCGTTCAGAAGGGATAGAGATAGGGGAGTAATAAGACACAAAGCAAAAAACGACGAATATGTATAGAGCGATCCCTGGCAAGCGAGGCCTCGACGACCCCGACAAGCCGGTCTCGCAACATCGGTCCAAACAAAGCGGCCGACGGAACGTTTTGAGGGCTGCGTTGAGCGCCGGTAGGGCGTACGACGAGAGCGCCGAGGAAGGGGGTACGACGATGCGCCTAGCAAGTGGAGGGGGAATGGTGATGGTCTAGAAATACACGGGCATCGAAGGAAGGATACGTCCGCAAGTAGAAATGATATCTAAGCGCGCCCTGCATAGAAGAAGATCGAAGAGACGAGAGGGGGAGCATGAGCACCGGCGAAGAGTGAGCACGGGAGCCAGCGAAGACGAGAGAAGGAGCATAGCGAGGACGAGACGAGGGAAGGACATCATAGACGATGAAGAGAAAGGATGTGCATATGGTCGGGAAGAAACGACGGAACGAGCCTACTCCTCGTCTTGGAACGCAGGACACGGCACGCCGTTCTCCCTGCACACCCCTTGTAGCATCATCGCCCGCTTCTTCCACACCTCGAGCTGCTCCGTCAGGAACTGCACGTTCGACTCCAACTGCTGCGTGTGCTCCAGCTTGCGCTTCCGGCTCTTACGCGCAGCGAGCGTGTTTTGGCGCCGCTTCGCCTCGATCTGCTCGCGCTCGGTCATCGACGGCGTGATCTCGATCGCGACCTCCTCGTCCTCGGGGAACGCCTGCGACCGCGCGCGCTTCTTCGCGAACACCGCCGGCACCTCCTTGCGCGAGGTCGCGGACTCGGTGAGGTAGTTGCGCGTCTGCGTGGGCGCGTCGAGGGGCACGAGCTGCGTGACGGAGATGTTTCGCCGCGTGCCCGTCGCCTGCGAACGACGACCGACGGATTTGGAGGGTCGTCCGGCGGTGCGGCGCCCGGACTTCGACGACTCCGAGGCCGGGGTGGTGGGCTCGGCGCCGAAGTCGGTCGCGTAGGGATCGATCGTGTCCACGGGTGACGCAGATGGCGACATCGTGTACATCATCGGGAACTCGTCCATCTTGTTGTTGCCAGACGAGTAAGACGACTCGCCGGTGTAGACCTCGCCGCCAGCGAACAGCGGCAACGAGGCATCGAAGCCGCCTATGGCGACATCATGGACGTCGTCGAACAGCGGCGTGCTAAGGAATTCGTTCAGCGGCGTGTCGTCCGGAGATCCCGTCATCGAGTCCATCGGCGACTGCGTGAGGTACTGTTCGGACCACCCGTCTCCCATCGAGAGCAGTTGGCTAAGATCTGCAGCGGCGAAGGTCAGACAAAGCGCCGCGAAAGAAAGGATGAACGCACCTTGCATCGGGTCGTATCCCTCCATCGAAGGAATGACAGGGTCGACGCCCGTCTGAATGACGGTGTCGACCGGTTTTATGGGTACAGTGGTTACACCGGCCTTTGCCATGGTGTCGGTATTATCGGAAGGTTGAGCTAGCATATTTAAATAACTGGCGCTCAGTTCTGCGAGATTGCGGAGGGTGGTGTGGGGGCGCTGCGTAGAGGGGCGCGGGCGTTGGGGATGCAAAGTTGTTCTTGTTGTTGGGGGCGGAGGGAGCTGCGAGGGAATTCCATATTGGAGGGCGAGGTCCTTGGGGTTATAAAAAACCACAGATGTCCGAAGACGGGGAGAAGGTTGAGTTAGGGAGCCATGGCGAGGGGATGTGGGATGAGGACTTGGAGGCGAGCTTCCAAGGGGTGCTATCGAGACATAATTGCTCGAGGTATTGATGGACTGGTGGTCCTGGCGATTTACAGAGAAGCGCACATCGCTGCGCGCTGGTGGGTTGACAGGGAGTGGACTGTTCTGAAAGCCGGCGGGTTGCCGAGGTTCTACAGCGTCCGCAGTCAGTTGACCGTCATTGTAAGAGCCAGTGGTGTGTGGTTCGGTGAATTGCGACTGGGTGAGAAGCGCGGCCATCCATGGCTCGTCGCCGGCGAGCGGGTTCGGCGCCGATAGCGCATCCAGAGCATCCGCGAGATGCTCTTCGGTTATTGGGGCATCCTCCAGATGCGAGATGCGTGAATTCTGGACATGGGCCAGAACGTCCTCCAGACGCCCGGTGGCATCAGCAACAACATCCTCCAGATGCTGTGCAGGGCTGCTGTCCACGTGCATGGGCTCCGCGTCCTCAGGACGCGGCGACTCGGGGATATGGATCCACGACCCGAACCTGAAAAGATCAGACCCAGAGCCAGAGGCCTCTGGAGACCGACCGCCAGAGCTGGTGCCCGACGACTGCATGATATGGGAATGGGAGAGAGAATCCGGTTGTGAAAGAGTCCGATTGCGATGAAGAGATCCAGAGACGATAGCAGGGCGAGAAGCGGGTATGGAGACGAGGAGACGGTTACGGGGACGCGAGACTCACAAATACGAGCAGGACGGGTGTCTGCTGGTCGGTGGTGGTGGTTGGAAGCAAGCGCTGGCGATCTGCGAAAATTGTGCCTGCCCTATGCCCAGGCTGTGACAGCTTATATAATCGGTCCCGACCGGACCCGAAGGCCGACACGTGCCAAGAACAATGCTGACACGTGACAGATGCAAGTCCGATCAATTCAATTTCTCATTGTTCGCCTTATCGGGCTGTTCGTTTTCTCCATTGTCAGTTGACGACGGCTGTGCTCGGTTCAGCTGTGGCTCGGTCCTCAAGATGTATCTCTCGTAGTGCTACGCCAATATACTGCCTGTGACGAGCGATAATATGCCCTGCACGCTATCACGGGATCTCCAGTGCCCGAAGGAACGCCGAACGTTGCGCGTTGGCCGGCGCCAAGGTGGGGTCGAAATCTCACCCGCTTATCGCATCGATGATCCCGTTGCGCGAGTCTCGGGAGTTTGTGGCGGTCATAGGCGACGAAATGCCATCGTTTCCCGGCTTTCCGCTGCGTGGCTGGCAACTGTCCTCAGAACGGGAGCGTCAGGTGGCAGGCGGTCCGTCGAAAGGATTATTTGCTCAACGTACGCCAGGAGTAACGCCTCAAATCCCCTCGAAGAGGCATCCGCTCTCCGTACTCCTCATATATGTACACTATCACCTCTCACTTGCACGTTGCAACCTTGAAGTTGAATTAACGGACTCGCCGACCAAAGCCGCGCACGTTCAACGTCAACCTGATCCTGGAGCCGCGCCCGCTGCGATGGCTTTCGGACGTCTCCCGGTGCTACACCTGTACACAGTGCAGCCTCGACGCTCAAGGCGCCTTGTATCGAACCAACTCGCGCCTCGCGCCTTCGGCGCCGTCTGCTCGAATTGTGAGTCACAATGACTCATCTGGCGTTCGCATCGTATTCTGCTTGCTCGTGTAAGGTGAACAGTAGAAAGGAACATTCAGGAATGCCCGCCGTGGTCTTCCCGAGCTATGGCAGAACGAGGAACGAGACGATGGACGCCGTATGTCTGTAGCGAGTGTCAGTCACCGAGAGCGCCGCCGGGCGAAGACATAGAAGGGCGCGACACCCTCAGCGGCATCTATAGATTCGAGCCCACCATTGGGCGACCTTGTGAGAGACACGCAGCTCGGGCGCGGGTGTCTCCCGATGGCGAATGATCGCGGGCGTCCGCGTTCGTCTTCGAAACCTTACCCAGTGCTGACTCGTTATAATCCGCGCAATGCTACACTGTACTTATGTTGGTCGCTAGCACGGTGAACTCGGGATAATGGACGCGGTACGACTGCGATGTTCATAAATCAATAGCAGAGCTCCAAAGCGGCGAGGACCAGCAATCTCACCATCAGCCTGTGCTCGCATTGTAGCAATTTCTTCATCGCCTTGTTCGGTGCGCGCTACAGGTGACTACGCGCCTAGGACGGTTCGAGAGTTCAATGCAATGGACAACCCAGGTGTCGGGGTCCCGCAGAATTCGTGTAGGCCATCCGACCCAGAGTACTACTTAGTCGTTCGCCTCACACTCTTGTGAAGGTTTCCGAGTGCTCCGCCGTCCACTTGCGGAGCGCAAGCTGCACATATTTGCATGGTGCAGGCCCATCGTATCGAGTCCGAGACGCGTCCTGCGAATGGGTCCTTGATTGCGCGCGCAATGTCGACCTGAATATCGGTCACGACTCGGTGGCAGCCTGAGCACCGGGGTATAATGATGATGGCCCAGGCGAGGATAGGAGAGGTGGGTGGTGCGTCGCTCTGATTTTTCCAAAGCCGCAGAGAGCAAGGTAGGGATAGTTCAGGAGGCGTAGGCTTGTAAAGTCCACACCGTCTTCTGTCTTGAGCGGAACTCCAGTCCGTCCTCGCATTGCGACCACTAGGAGTACCTGGGGATTGTTGGATGCCGCGTAGTCAGAGACAACTTCAATATCCGGCCTAAAATTGCCTGCAGAGCTCGAAAGTCGAGATCGCGTCGAGTGTGATTGCAGCAGCTCGTGAGGGTAAGTAAGAACAAGACGCGTCCTAACCACGCGAGGTACCGGATGGGGCGGACCGACGGAAGCAATATTGCAGAGCCTCGGCGCGCTGGTTCAAATCTCTAAGTCTAAATCCTCGACTGCGCCACATACCGAGTCGTGTCTTCTCCTCTGCCCCCAACCAGCCCCCAAGACCCGAGGGCATGCGTGATGGTGGAAGTGCTGAGAGTTGCGGCATCAATGCATGTTGATGGACGAAACTGCCTAAAACGGCAATATCAGTGTTCGGTGATGCTTAGTCATACGAATTGAGACCGTGAGGCGGAGTCTCGAACTTGTCTTCATCTTCATCGTCTTCGAGGAGGCGCGCATTATTTTCTTTTTCCCCCAGCGTCTGCACGGACCGGATGGCTGCGGTCGCCTCTTCGTCGGCATACCATGCGTTTGCGCCGTCCATGAGCCAGGCCTCCTCTTCCTCCTCGCTCCAGTCTTCCCAGCTCCGTCACGGCCAGGACGCAGAGTCATCCGACGACGGACTCGTCGTCACTCTTTTCTGCAAGGCCCTCTATGACTATGAGGCCCAGGACCCCTCCGCCCTCTCCTTCAAGCGCGGCGATATCATCGAGGTGCTCACCCAGCAACCCTCGGGATGGTGGGACGGGCTGCTGGGTGACGAGCGCGGGTGGTTTCCCTCGAACTATGTGGACGTGATCACGGACGAGGAGGCCGAGCTCGCGCTTTCTGGAAGCATATCAGACTTGGACCAGCAATCACTCGCGCCCAGCAGCCAGGCCAGCACAGCGCCCCGCACCATCTCGGACGCGGATTCCGGCATGGTCGACATGTCGCATGCCATGATGGGTGGCGCGGCGCTTGACGCGGACGACTGGCTGGACGCGGCAGGCATGAATGGCGGCATGGATGCCCTCGCGCACGCAGCCATGGACGGCCCCAGTCAATCGAGCGACTTTTGGGTGCCCCAGGTCACCCCCTCCGGCCAGGTGCGTAGCACACCCGCTTCAGGGCGTGCTCCTACTGACTCGGCTCCCCCAGATCTACTACGTGAACACGCAGACGGGGCAGCAGTCCCGCGATTTGCCGGTCGAGGCGGACGACGACGTGTCGGACAGCGATCTCGCAGGGCTCGCTACATCGGCATCCAGTTCGCGATCGGGGACGAGTCGGGGCAACGGGAGCACCGCCGGATTTGGCGTTCCGCGGCGCACGGACACGCCCGAGCCGTGGGTGCGCAAGCTAGCCGATGACGGGATGGCGTACTATTACTTCAATCAAGTGGACGGCAGCATTCAGTGGACCAAGCCTGAGGGCGGCCCGCCTTCGTCTGACCGTTCCCAATCGGCGACGCCGAGCTCGCGCCAGCGCGCGTATTCGGAAGCGAGCCAACAACATTCCTATGCAACGACGCAGGACTACTCGTCGGGGCGCGGACGGTCGTATTCGACCACGTCTTACGCAGAATCCTCTGATCATCACAGTCAGTCGAACTCATCCTACGCAGGCCGGCAAGTCCCAATGGAGCACGAACCCAGCCGCCTCAGCGTGTACTCGGACTCATCAGATCTGCAACCGTTTGAAGCGCTCCTTCCGGCGTCGCGGTCGCGCGTATCTGAAGAGAAGGTAGCCGACTCCGGACTTCTCACAGCGCGGCTCGACGCCCGCGTCGAACTCAGCACAGCCGAAGAACTCGCGCAGATGCTCCAGGACGCCCTCGCACCTGGCCCCGCGGAGTCAGCCGCCGAGCTCTCCGTCGTCGCTCGCAGCGCCATCACCGCCGTCGTCGACCTCGTGCAATCCATGGCGAGCGCCTCGCAGGACACGCGCGTCGTGAACGACAACCCGCACCTCGACGGCTTGGTGAACGCCGTCGTGGGCGCCGTACGCAACCTGCTGTTCGTGGCGGCGCCCGCGCCGAGCCAGATGCCGAATGCGCAGGGCCGGATCGATAAGGTGGCGGACAAGCAGGCCAGTCAGTCACCGTTGAAGCCCGCGCAAAGGAAGGTCACGGCGACCCTGTCGCGGCTGGTGTTGTCGGCGCGCGCGCTGAGGTATGATGCAGGGGCGGAGGCGGCGTCGGCGCGGGGAGAGGCGGGTGCAGGCGTTATGGACACGCTGCAGCGTATTGAAGTTGACGCGGAGGAGCTGGAGCGCGCGCTACATGCGTTTGTGGTCGAGGTCGGACGCGCGCAGCATACCCCGCATAACCCGCACGCGACGCGGAGGTTGCATGGAGTGTTGTCTCCGGAGAATGTTGGGCTGGGGCTCGTTGGGGCTGGTGCTGCGGGCGGCTGGAAGGGCTTTGGCTTTGTTGCTGTCGATAATACCGAGGGCCCGCGGCGTATTTTGTCAGGGGATGTTGTCGATGAATTGGCTGCCCTTGTTGCGCAGGTGGAGGCACTCTTTGTCGAGGTCAAGGACAGCTTCACCGCGTCGGGCACTCCTAGTAAGCCTTCGCCCAGCCTCACTGAGTTGGTTGTTGACAAACGCACGTAGTGGAAGAGCTCCGCAACTCGGGCACGACATTGATAGCAAAGATCAACATCCTGCTGTCATTCGTAGCCGACGTACACGTCGCCAAGCACGTTGACATTGATGGCATTCGACGCAATATGAACGACTACAACGGCGACATATACGCTAGGACCGTCGACCGTGCCCGGGGCCTCGTCCGCCGTTTGGAGGGAGCAACGCAAGCCGTTTATGACGACCTTGCCGCATTCATTCTCTCTATCCAGACCTTACCTGAAGCTGCTTCCGCGCGTGCGGCGGAATCCGCCGCCGGCTACCTCGATGTTGTCTCCGGGTCACTTCAGGTGAACGTCACCACGATGCGGCAGACGCTCTCTGCGTTGCTTGCTGTCGGGCGGGAGCAGGCGGAGATCGACCAGGGCGATTATAGCGGGTCGATTGAGCTGCGGTTGTCACGGCTTAGTATCATACCACCACCGACGGCAGCGCGCCCGGACAGCGAATTCTTTGGCGTGCCGCCGAGCATTCGCGAGGATGTGGTAGGGATGGAGGACGCGTTCCGCAGGCCAGCGCCGGGGATGCGGTCGAGCGAGGACACGAGCTATCGGGACACCATTGTTGGCGCGCCGTCGACGGCGAATGGATCCTCGACTGCGTTTGGGCCAGACTCGGAATCGGACATACCAGAGACGGACATGGACATGGACGACGATATTGATATGGGCGATGACTTCGACCTGGATTCGAAGTCGTTGGATGAACGTGAGTACCGTGATAATTTTGAAGTGGGAGACCGGTATACTAAATGTGTGCTTGCGAATAGGGGTCCAAAACACGCCTAGCAAGCCTCCGAGAGGGTCGTCGAAGCTGAAGAAGATTCTGGGTGAGATTCCGACGTTCATCGAGACGACGGCGATCTCGGAGCAGCAGCCGTGGTACCTTCGCCCGACGTATAGCTCGTCGGAGATCATCATCGACAACGCCGATGGAACGGTCAAGGGCGGCACTGTACCTGCGCTCGTGGAACGTCTGACGGCGCACGAGCATGGAGGTATGTCTCACATCGCATCTCAAGGACGGGCTTGCTGAGCGTCGCCGTCATCAGATCCCACATTCATTCGGTCGTTCTTAATGACGTTCAAGTCCTTTACCACACTTGACGAGCTCTTTGACCTGCTCGTCCAGCGGTTCTGGATTCAGCCGCCGCCGAAGCTGACACCTGAGGAGCGTGAAGACTGGGGCAAGAACAAGCAGCACATCATTCAGATGAGGTGCGTATATGCATGTGCGGTGATGCCGTGGGTTGCTAAATGACCGCGCGTTTTACAGAGTGCTCAACACGTTCAAGTCCATGGTCGTCGACGAGGATGTGCTGGAGAAAGATGACTTGTACATCCTTGACAAGATGAAGAAGTTCGTCACGACGGATCCTGTGAAGGGCTTTGCTGCAGCGCGGGTCTTGCTTGTACAGATTGAGCGGGCGGTGAGCACACGTTCACCGTGTTGTATGTGCCCCGTGCTAATTGATGGTACAGCAACGTGGTGGCGACGCAAATTTGAAGATGCTCGTCAACACGGCCATGGGCACGCCGCCTCCGCCCATTTTGCCCAAGTCAGGCAAAAAGTTGAAGCTGATGGATGTCGACCCGCTCGAGATGGCTCGGCAGTTCACGCTTATGGAGAGCGAATTATATCAGCGTATTCGTCCCATGGAGTGTTTGCAACGCGCGAGGGAGGGTAAGACGGAGAACGTGGATAACATCACGATCGTCATCCAGACCAGTAACAAGGTATGCTGTCTACGACCAGGCTTCATTATACTTTTGCTCACACATTACAGATCGCTCTTTGGGTCGCAGAACTGGTGCTGAGCAAAGACGACTCGAGGCGCCGGGCACAGGTGGTCAAGCATCTCATCAACATTGCCGATGTAAGTCTGTTCAAGGTGTAAATTGGATTGTCATTGACACACAGCTTTAGCGCTGTCGAACAATGAACAACTTCTCGTCCATGATTGCTATCGTGTCCGGACTGAACACCCCTCCTATTCGTCGGCTGAAGAGGACATGGGAACAAGTCAACCAGCGGTTCATGCAACAATTTGCACAATGCGAGATGACCATCCACTCCGACAAGAACTTCAACAAGTATCGGCAGATCATGGCTCAAGTCAACCCACCATGCGTGCCGTTCATCGGTAAGCAGCGGTAGCGGCTCCTTCACCTTATGTGTGCTCATTATGCTCTCCAGGTGTCTTCCTCTCTACATTGCAGTTCATCCAAGACGGCAACCCTGACAACTTGCCCGGCAACCTCGTCAACTTCCGCAAGCGGCAGAAGGCATCAGAGGTCATCCAGGACATCAAGCGCTGGCAGGCTCAACCATTCAACTACACGCGCGTGCCCGTCATCCTGAACTTCATCGACGAGAGCTTGAACCAGTTCAACGACGCTGGGCAGTGGTCCGACCACTTCTGGACGCTCAGTCTGGAGCGCGAGCCCCGAGAGCGGGAGGACGAAAAGATGGCGCGGCTGCTACAGGAGAGCGGTTTCCTGTGATCCAGGCTCGTGTGATGCGAGGAGGATGGGGCCGGGGGAGAGCAGACAGGACGGAGGGGCGCGCAGTCTATATGCGATACCCTATTACGAGCGCGCGGGGCCCCGAGGGCACGCCAAGGGGGAAACACTACGCGCATTTGTGCGACAGGCTCTCGGTGTGCAGGCGGCTCGCAGCTTCCTCTGGTTACAGGAGGCTTTCTTCGCGCGGTTTGATTTGTCGTGGGCGGCCGGGGTTGGACGCTGGACAGCCCTGCTGCTGCTCATGTCGGGTTTTTATACTTACCCTTGTGTATATCGTGGATATTCGCTCATGCATGGCTTGGTTGTATCATTATTATCTGGAATGTATACACGAGCGGTTTTAGGCTTGTGAACACTGTTGCGATGCGCATAAGGAAGAATCAAAAGGGAGAGCGCGCGGTGAGGAAGCTATCGTGAGAAAGTCGGTCGAGGAGCCGATCATCAAGTTCAACTTTGCTTGGACCCTGCTTCTGCTCTGACTTGTATTCTTTGTCGAGCAGAATGGACGACACTTTCGAAAGGCCGACTGCCGGCGCGTTACCAACAACAGAAAGAGAGACGGCCCCAGAGGATGATGAACAAGCATCCGACGACGAGGAAGGCACCCAGGATTGGGCCAAGCTGGCGTGAGACCTTATTCCTTTCTCTGTTCGTTTGGCGTCATTATAATTCGACCGACTTTTAGCCAAGCGTACTCCCGTTCAGCTGCGCCTGCCATTCCAAAACGAGGCGAAAAGGAATTTGAGCCTGTAGCGGGCGGCGGCTCTGGTCTACAGAAGCATGTACTAGAGCGCTCCCGCAATGCGATGTTCGACATCCTGCGTACGACGCGAGTTATTGCGAAGTAAGCCTTTGCCTGCAACCCCTCTATTGTCACCAGTTCGCTAAGTGTACAATTGTAGTAAGAGCATGAGCTACGCCGTATGGTGTTCTGACATCGCCCGCGCACACGTCCTCGTCGCGCACGGCGTGCACTTCTCGAACATGGGACACTCGGCACCGAGGCCGTATGTGGACGACGAGGGAATGCAGAAGGTGCACAAGCGCCTAGAGCTGCTTCCTGAGGAGACGATATACCTCGTTGAACGTGGAGCGCTCTTCTGCTGGAAAGACGGCGCGCCAGCGGTGGCTGTTCCAGGCATGGAGGAAGCTGGCGCGCCGCCGATGACCGTACAACAGGTGTATACCGAGCTGATTGGGATGGAGGGTTTGACTTTGGAGAAGTTGCAGGTAGGTGTTGGACTCTAAAATCGCTGCTGCATTGCCTGACCTACAAAAGGTGTATGCCTACTTGAAGCGGTTGGGATATGTGGTCACTAGAGCCCATGCGCCAGATGAGAACTACCCGATGCCAACGCCCCCGAAGTTATCATCCCGTGCGGCTGGTAGAGGCCTTTTCGGGATGTTAGGGTCTGGCATTTCGCGCTTCTTGGCCTTCCTTTGGCAACGTCCCTTTGACTGGTGGAATCCACTATCTATAAATCGGTGGGTGGGCAGAATTGGCGGATATGGTTCGTCTCGGTTTGCCATTTTGCCTCAAAACATGTCAGCTGAACCCCCACAGCGCATGTTTATCGCTCGTTGCGCTTCATCCCGTCGGGCCACGACATTCAGCTTCGGCCTGCGGACAGTGAGAAACGAGAGCGCAACAAACAGGCATCGCCATACCGCGTCTTCTTCAATATCTACAAGCCGATGACCGCCTTCAAAAAGTCCAGCCCTCCGCCGCCAGATTACCAGGTTGTCGTCGTCAAGTAAGGCATCTGCTCTTCTTTTTTCTCTTTCCTTCCTAATGACTCCTTCTCCGTTTCCAGCGCGCGCACAACCCTCATGCCTTCCCTCCAAGAATTCGCCGACATGTTCGACCTGCTTCCCGAGCTCCCACCGCCCCTCCCGCGCAAGAAGAATTTCCTACCGCCTCCCGGCGAGAAGCCGGCGCCGGGGCAGAAGATCAACAGGGCTCTACCAAATGCGCCCAAGCATGCGCGCCCGCCGCAGGAGCAGAAGACGCAGCCCCCGTCATCCTTCCTCGAGCGCGTGTTCCCTTGGGCGTTCCCTGCGCGTCCGCTACCGGGCCCGAGGATCAATCCGTTCATGGCGCTGCGGGCTGGAAAGCGGATGATCATCATTGCTGCTGTGGATTCGGGGAACATTAGCTTCTATCGGTTCATGCAGGGCTCGTTTGTTGACTGGCCTATGAACTGATATGTTTGGACATCCAGTACTCTGCGAAATGTATATTTTGGCATATTGTGGCAATGTTCGGTTCTGTAGAACTCCATCGCAGTTTCTACGTGTATCTCGCAGGCTTTATGCTTGCTTGGATAGGGCAACTTGCCACTCTCGGCCACCGCTGCGCCGCGTACCAACTATCTCAGCTCATCAGTACCGTCTCTTCGCATTGACATTTTGTTTGCCCCGATCTCCAGACGGCGACCGTCATCGTTCTCCTTCAAGTTTCTTATCTTCTCGCCCCCCTCACCCCTTTAGCATAACCTTAGTTAGGGTATACACATGTGCAAGCCTTATACAAGCCCTAGGTGTTCGCAGACTGGACTGAGCAGTGGGGACACACCTTGGAATGTCGAACAAAGCCTGGCAACTTATAAAGCGAGGCTTGTCAGTTGAAGAAGGCGGTCAAAGATTACAATTCCTATAGATACTATGTTTATCGATACAATGTGTGTGTAGGTAAGTACAGCCAGAAAAGCGCGACAACAGAAAACCAACCCCCTGGTGAAGACAGCAGTAGGATACTGTGATAAGAGAAGCAATGATAGCTGTTGTCTATCCAAGTCCATCCCGTGGCGCAAAGCCTCCCACTACTACGCACAACAGTTCATAGCCGCGATCTACGCGGACGGCTGCGCGGTAGTCTCCCGCGGCTGCGAGGACTGCAGCGGCTGCTCGCTTCCATAAAAGATGCGACGCAGCTGCGCGCAAGCCTCCTCGTAGATGACGTCCCGCTCCGGATCGTTCCCGTTCACGCTCTTATCCCACGCGTGCGGCGCGCCCTCCACCATCCGCCAGCGGACGTCCTTGTCCAGCGGTGTCGACTCCAGACGCTCGCGGAACCGCTTCGCCTCCGCCAGCAGCTCGTCCCACTCGCACGTGTACATGAGAATGTCCTTCGGCAGGCCGCGCAGCATCTCGTCCGGCGCGACGCCCGGGGAGAGGTACGGATTGCGGCGGTCGAGGTCGATGGGCGGATGGAGGTAGGACGCGTCGAAGAGCTCGGTGAAGAACTTGGGAAGGCACTTGTCGGGCCGGGTGTTCGTCGCGCGGCGCTCCTCGCGGGTGTGTGTGAAGTCCAAGGATGGGTAGAAGGCGCAGATGGTCGCTATGCGGCCCTGGGCGTCGTACGTGCCGCGGCTGGCGGCGTTCATCGGCAGCTCGGTGTTGCCCTCCATGTGTGTCGGTTTGCCGAGACGGGCGCGCAGCTCGTACTGCCAGCGCAGCGGCACGGTGAAGGCCATGTTCCCGCCAGCGCTGAATCCGGAGACGGCGATGTTCTGAGTGTTGATCTTGAGCTCCTGGGCGTTCTCGACGAGGTAGAATATCGCGTCCACGCCGTCCTCGACGCCGGTGGGGAAGGGGTACTCGGGAGCGAGCCGGTACTCGACGGAGACGACGATGGCGTTGACGAGCTGGGAGCAGGAGGCGGCCCAGCGACAGTCGTCGGTCGCAGCGCCGATGGTGAAGCCTCCGCCGTGGAAGTTGACGATGACGGGGTATCCTTCCTCCTGTGTGGGGGAGTTGGGGTACCCCGGCGGGGTATAGAAGATGAGGGGGATGTCGCCGGGGGTGGTGGAGACGGTGGACTTGGCCTTGCGAGTGAAGTTGGGGCCTGGGGGGCGCGGGTGGGCAAGGGTGTGCATGTACATGCCGATCGCCATGAGCCTGCGCCAGGTCTTGGCCTCGAGGGCGAGCGACCAGCGGGATCGGACCTTGCTTGCCTTAACGTTGTCGAGCTTCTTGTCCGTTTCTAGCTCGCCGTCAAGCTTGTCCTGGGCCTCGTCCATTGGATCGAGCGCGGGGTTCTTGTAGGACGTGCTGGGCGAGGTGTTCGTGCTGGATGTTGTGTTGCTGGCCGCCGTCTTCGAGGACATCAGGGACGCAGAAGAAGGGGCGGACTTGAGCGAGATCTTGCTCCCCGTGCGGGAGAGCTTCCCCGCAACGGAGGAGATTTTGCGTTGCATACGGCCAGTCATGGTGGTGTAAGGCAAGCGGCGAGGGCAGACCTCAGATAAAGCCAGGCCTTGACAAGCGCATGACGCAGAGCCGTGGCACTGCGGATTGGGCCGAGGCGGGCGCCACTGCATCATGGCTGTGCTCCCATAACGTCACTTGATTGACTTGGCTGCGCCCAGGGCCATAGCTCTTGGAAGGGCAAGTTCCTGCACCAGCTCTCGTGAAAGGTCAACACGAGTGCCCAATACAACCGATCCCCTGAGCATCGTGTTGTGGGAACAGAACAGCAGTCATGAGATGGTTGCGCTGAATCTGGCATCGTCAAATGGAGCAACAGTCAAACGAAGATCGCCATAGAAGCATCGAGAGCTCTCATACATATGCCGAATGTTGCCCGAATGAGACTTTTGAGAGCCCAAGGACCAAGTGACGTGAGGGGGACCTGGGGAAGGGAGGTATGGGGTCTGGATTTATCGGGACTCGGCAGCCTGCGCTTGATCACTGGAGCATGGCCTCGCACCGGTTATTCCTTTCTACACTTCGTTGGACTTCCTCGGTAGCATATCTGGACGAAAGGAGGGCAAACAATCAGACGTGAAGGAGCTGCCAATGGTGGGAGAGACAAGGTGCATGCGAAACGTCGTAGACGGTAGAGTGACTGGTCAGTCTCCTGTCACCTGCTACGGCAGTTGCCGGTTAGCGCTCTGGCAAGGTCCGAGGAGCGCAGAGTCTCCGTTTAGCGCTGAGCGCTGAGCACCGGGAGATAAGTTGAGGTGCTTGTTGAGGAGAGCGAATAACGAGAGCATGACGAGGGCGAGGGACAAATTTAGAGGGAGGGAAGAGAGAAGAGACGAAGCTCGCGAATCAACCCACTACTCACGAGGTAGCTCACGATCAGGTGACATCGCAAGTTCAACTCAATGCCCGACGCCTGGAGTTCCGTCCACGCACAGGATGACCACCACAGCTTCACAGAACCTTGGCAGCCAAAAGCAGTGAAACTGGCCGAGTCGGGCAGAAAATCGTCATGGCGCCAAAAACATAGTCTCCCAAGGCCTGGGCCTGAGAGTCCGTCGAGTACTATTGTAATCGGACTGTCTGCTAGCAAACGCGCCCCCGGATAGGCGGGTCGTGCTACATGTCGGGCTTTCTAACGAGATCGTGGGAAGCATTGCGAGTAGTATCTGAGTTACCCGCGCAGCCGACATACCAGACTACCAAGAACAGCGATTTAGGCCGAGTCGGGCCAAAGAATCGGTTCGAGTACAATGCATACGCTGTCTCAGCAATAGAGACTGCGAGACAAGCATACCAGAGGACGGCGCGTACAGGCCAATTGCCGGCAGCGACGCACATTAATCATATCAGGGTTTCCCGGGGATCAAGGAGAAGACTCGACGTATAAAAGCTAGCTGGCGACACCGTCGGAATCACTGACCAGAGTTAAGCTCACCGCCACAACAAGTATCATGTCCTCGTCCTCCACTGTTTACCTCGTCACCGGCGCGGGCCGCGGCATTGGTATGTCCCCTCCTCTACTTTGCTACCCATGCTTGCAGGCTGCTAACGAACACTCTTTACTGGCAGGCCTTGGGCTAGTCTCGCAGCTGGCCACTCGCCCGGACGTGGTCGTCTTCGCTGGCGTCCGGGACTTCTCCCGAAAGGGCGGGCTGGACGCCGTCGTCAGCGCCTATCCCGACCGAGTGCACATCATCAAGGTCGTCTCCGCGGATCAGCAGAACAACGACGAGGCCGTGCAGGAGATCAAGAAGGTCGCCGGACGCCTCGACGTCGTCATCGCCAACGCGGCCATCGACGTGCCCAAGAGGTCCCTGGACACCTCACCCGAGGAAATGATCGACCATTTCAATGTGAGTGGTCAAGAAAGAAAGTAAAAGACATGACTCACTCACTCACTTCCTCACTCACTCGCCTTTTCGCCTCCCTCGCGTTTACCCAGGTGAACGTCAACGGCCCGCTCGTGCTCTTCCAGGCGGCGTACGAGGTTCTGCGCGCCAGCAAATCACCGAAATTCGTCTCCGTCTCATCCATCGTGGGCAGCGTCACCGTGGCACCAGAGTTTCCGACGAACCAAATGGCCTATGGCGTGTCCAAGGCATCCCTCAATTGGGTGACGCGCAAGCTTCACACGGACAACCCGGATATGAGTGCGTGTGACAGTCAGCATCTACGAGAGCATGGCTGTGTTGACGTTGCTGCGTTCGTGCCCCTCACCTCCCTATGCTCTCGCCTCACCTCCTTCTGCTCTCGCATTACCTCCCCATGCTCTCGCCTCACCTCACTTCCCCATACTCTCGCTTCCCCCCTGCACCCCGCTCACCTCCCACCCAGCCATCTTCCCTATCCATCCAGGCAATGTCGACACGCCCGGATTCGCAGAAATACTGCCTCAAGACCCGATTCTGTACAAAATGATCGAGCAGGCCCCGCCGATCTCGGTGGAGGTGAGCGTGCGCGGGGTGCTGGAGCAGGTGGACGCGGCCACGAGGGAGACGCACGGGGGCAAGTTCGTGGATCATACGGGGTTAGGGAAGTTGCCGTGGTAGGCGGGTGGATGTGGACAAGGTGAAGCTTGAAGTCGCGTGGTAGGCAGCGTAGACCTGAGATGTTGTGGATTATATAATGTATGTGACCGCGCGGGATAACCACAGCCCTATCTAGTAGTATCATGGAGGACACCAAGTTGTTTGTTGGAACGGGATTCTGTCGTGTTATGGAAAAACTTCTGCCTGACTTCTGCCATCCTTTGCGTGCCCTTTGCGGCAAAGTAAGCAAGAGCGTTATTATGAGTATTAGTAGACGTCGTGCCCACTGCGGCCGTCGGCGCTCAGATGTCTACAGGGGAACTTGCGCGTATCTGCCCCGTGGCCCAGCTGGTTAAGGCGTGTGACTGTTACAGAATAGCAATCACAAGATCGTGAGTTCGAACCTCATCGGGGCAGGCTTTTTGCTCCACTACGGAGCCTACATCGTCGCTGCTGACACCTCTCTCTAACAGCAGTTTCGCCTACTCGCCTACCCCAGGTTCAACATCGCTGAGAAGTCGAACCTTGAGATGAGTCACGATGGTCACGGACTGATCACGCATAGTCACGCGTATCTGACAGTGACAGCTGTCTCGACTCTCGACCCGTACCGTGTACGTCAATCCTGCTGACAGTGATTACCTCGGGCGCTTGTTGAACTTCGTGATACAGATCTTGCTGTTTTCATGTTCGTCTTCAACACAGCGATGTTGGTCTCTCGCTGTCCTCTGGCTATACTCAAGCAACGTGCTCTTCTCCGAAAGCACTTCAATAGATTAGGCGTTTGAAGTCATCTACGCGTCAGTGATGGGCGAAGCGCCCAGAAATCACGGCGCTTCTCACAAGGCTATTCTGTGGGGGGGATCGCGCAGCTGCACCGTAATCCCTTCCACTTGCTACGCTCATGACTCTCAACTGCCTGCCTTATCCCGTGAACTTTGCATTTCTCGACGGGAGGAAGCAGCAACCAGAGCGACCGCTACGGGTGCGTCCATAATCTACTGACGTTCCCCTTCATAGGCTAAAGCAACGCAGATTCTGCTATCTAATGGTCGCTTCCCCGTTACCCTGGACCTCGCGCGACAGCTGCGAAGGGCGGGGCATGAGGTATACTGCGTCGACGCTATGCAGTATCACGTCTGCAAGTTCTCGAACGCTGTGCGCCAGTGCTGGCAGGTACCGTCCCCTCGCGTAGACGCGAGCGCCTACCTCGAGGGAGTAAAGAACGCCATAGAGAAAGTTGACATCGACCTCATCGTCCCCATGCACGAGGAGATCATATACCTGGTTGAGTGCAACGACGAGGAGATATATCGCCGGCTGTTCGCACCACCCCTCCACATCCTCCTCCGCATGCACAACAAGTGGGAGTTTACGGAGTGGATGCGGACAATCGGCCTCGACGCGCCGGAGGCGTACCTCTGCAAGTCGTACGAGGACGTGGAGAAGGTACCTAACCAGGAGAAGAAGGAGTATGCGCTGAAGCCGGTCTTCGGGCGTGCGTCGCAGAATGTGTTCCATCTGAAGCCTGGGAAACCGCTTCCAGACCGCGCGGAATTGGACGTCTCGGACAACTGTCACTGGATCGCGCAGGAGTGGCTGAAGGGCGACCGCTACTGCTCGTACGGCATCGTGCGGCAGGGTCACGTCAAGGCACTGAGCTTGTATGTCTTCTGAGATGCATATGCGTGCGCACGTACTGAATGCGCATCCCAGATACTCTGTTACCGAGACCATCGACGGTTCCTCGTGTGTCTATTTCAAGTCCATACACCACCCGCGTATTCAGGCCTACATGGACCACATTGCGAAGCAACTACCGACGACGACTGGAAAGCTCGCCTTCGACTTCATCGAGACACCCGACGGCCGCCTCGTAGCCATCGAGTGCAACCCACGCGCTACCTCGGGCGTCCATCTTTTCGGTGCCACGACGCGCCTCGCGAACGTCCTCACCGACCCGTTCGCCTTCCCTGTGCAAGCGGACGTTGGCGCAGCGCGCCAAATCATGCCGGGCATGCTGATGTGGGACCGCAAGCAGGCGCACGGGCTGCGCGCGTACGTGAAGCACCAGCAGCGGCTGATAGGCAGCAAGGACGTCGTGTTCTCGATGCGCGACCTGCTCCCGACGCTCATGCAGCCGTTCCTGCTCACCAGCTACTATGAGATCTGCCGCGAGAGGAAGCTGAAGCTGCCGGACATGTTTCAGTGGGACTGCACTTGGGAGCCGGAGGGGGAGAAGCTGGCGAGGGTGCGGCGGGTAATGGAGGAGGACAGGAATGAGTGGAAGAAGTGCCCGATGTTGGATGTGGCGAAGCCGGACCCGAGGAGGATCGAGGATGAAACGGCGGAGAAGAAGGACGGGAAGAAGAGGTTGGCGCCGCTTCCGCCGGGATACCTTACGGACAAGATGGATATCGCCTCTTCTTCGACTGCCAAGGTGGACAACTGCGACGCGAGCGGCAGTGAAGACAGTCAGCTTGCGAAGTAGAGGTCTTCTTTATCGACATGCATACCCCACAACCATGTTCCGGTGCCATGGACGCTTATCCCAACCCTGTATTGTGTATCGTGGTGGACAATCCGTACGAAGTAATAAGTATTCTTCTCTTAATGCTCCTCTCTGACTCTCATGTAAAGTTGTCCCGTTGTATTCGCTTATATACCCTCTGGTGCATTGAACACCTGTCGTGCCATTCCATATTAGGCGTCTGTGGACTTTCGTGTCTCAGTGGTTAAACTTTCACAGGATAGCGTTGTGTATGCGACTATTTGTACATATGTATCCCAAGTTGCACCCCGTGGCGTGGGAACATCCTCAAATACGAGCGTGATGGTGCAGTTCACGTCTTCCTCTGGACCTCTTTACTACTTTGACCCTGTTCGCCGCAGAGTACTCGCCGTTGCTGATACAGCTCATATGTATGCATAAATACGCCTTCAAATGGTCCGACTAAGTGACGCGGCACCGTAGCCACCACGCGAGGACGTGCCTTCAGAAGTGAGTTCATTGCAATGCCTGCTATGCTACCACCCCCGCCCCCGCATAGTACAATAAATACAGAGAAATATACAATCCGGGTGAAGACGTTTAATGGCAAGCGTTCAGCAGGTAGCCTGGTTGTCGATCTCGACGGTCTTGCCATCGGGGACGTCGTCAGGGTTGTAGTTGTACCTACGCAAGACGGTAAGTTGTCCATATCATAATCTGCAGTAATTGGCCGACTGACCAGATGTAGTGACCCAGGACCTGGTATCCGTAGTTGATGCGAATGCGTCCACACTGCGAGCAAGCGAAGTCAGCCGCGCCTCGACGCTTTGCCTGGGACGCGACTTACCTGCGTCTCATGGTGGCAGGAATCTGCTCCGCCGTCGGGCGGGCAGTTGATGAGGTCCTGCGGGTTGGTGGGGTCGACGGGGTCGCGCTGCTGGACGGTGGCAGCAGCAGCGAAGCCGCTGAGCAGGACGGTGCAGAGAGCAATGGAGAAACGCATGCTGTCGTTGAATGGATTAGCTGAAGGTGAGTGGGTGTCGGTGACTTGCGGTGAACTCTGGAGCTGACCTGCTTGCGCCCCAGTTCTTATACTTCTGCGCGTTGACCCTGTTTATCTTTCAAATCCGCGGAGTCAGGAATACGCCGCCTCAAATGTCATTTTGGCAGCGTCTCGGACTGCCTCAGCTCCACTGTCACTCGAGGCTTCCCGTAGTGTTTGGGTTCATGAAGAGCACGAGACGCGACTAGTACGGACGAAGTATACGGCCACTGTTCGCCGAGGATGTTGAGCGAAGAATGGAACTCAGAGCACGCCTCCAGCATCCGCGGTTTTCTATCGAGGCCTGCATACAGCTCATGCCTGCGGTATGCGTGCCGGAATATGATATCGGCCTGGAGCTGCTAGTGCGCAGAGACTTAGTCGGTCTTGATTATTTGGGTGGCCCTGCTCAATGATTTGTTCACGAGTGCGTGTCCGGTTCTCCTTCTCTAGGAGCAAGACTGACGGCTTAAGACGCGCATCGGTCGGTGAAGACTACACACACATCGTCCCTGCTTTCTCACTATGCAAAGTGTACGAAAATCAGTGCTCACGGCCTCAATTGATCTGGTTTCGTTCGACGTCGATGCATCGCAGTGGAGCCCCCCACGTACGGCTGTACCATGAAACCCTTTCCGGGACGTCGAAAGACTCCACAGCTCCCCAAACGTCTTCCGACAACGTCGGCTTCACCGGTCTCGTGAACTTGCATATTTATGCACCGCTGCTGGTGAACACCACGAACACCGTATAAAAGGCTGCGTCTGCGCCTTCGTAGCATCATCAGCTCGACCACCACCTTTCAAGCACCACCGCCTCCACCGCCCTACCAGTATTCATCATGTTCGCTTTCAAGCCCATCGTCGCCTTCATGTCTCTGGCCGCGTTCGCTGCAGCTATCCGCAACCCGGACAACCCTCAGGACCCATCAACTGCCCGCCCTCTGGCGGCGCAGACCTCTGCTCGAAGGAGACGTCGGTGCGTCTTTCGTTGCCACCTCCCCCGTCCAGGCTACGGTCGCTCGCCTTCGAGCTCATCGCCACCCCACGGACCGCCCTTGCTGACTTTGTTCTTGTAGTGCGGAGACCGCATTCGCATCAACTACGGGCAGACGGAACAAGGCCACTACATCTGGTACATGTACGTTTCCCTGTGCTTTGTTGTGGGAGCGGGAATTCATCACGCTGACTAGCAACGACTATGACCCCAACAACCTCCCCGAGGGCATCTCCATCACCACCGACACTGTGGGGACCTGCTAAGCGTGTCGTTCTCGACATGATATATATGGGCATGTTATTTATACTCGTTGCAATGTACAAAGGAGGATGCGAAGGTGCATATCATGACACGCTTAGAGCCATATGTAGTAAAGCCCAGTACTGTCGGAGGCTGGCCTTTCTTGTTGATGATAAAAGGTTCATATGTCACGAGACTCGTCTTGCTACCTTGCCTCCCCAAGCTCTCTAGGCGTGCCCAAGCCTTACATAAATGCTGCCGCTCAAGCGGCCAGATCATCCAGACTGCCCAGTCCACTGAAACTTCAAAAGCGCTCGAGGGTTCACGTCGCGCGATCACGTGCCGGTTCAACGCGTGGTTAAACTTCGACTCAAAGTCACAGCGACTCGTTCGCACGAGGAGGGCTTCTCGTGCTCAGCAGCGACAGGAATATATGCCTTGTAATAGCCTGCGTGTGCAAGAGTAGATACAAGCTTAGGCTGTTACTACAGTCGAGAAGAAAAATGAATGCAATCTAGGCGAGCGCGCCCTACCCCCCAGGTCAGTTACTACCCGAACCTTGCTTGATGCGGTGTCGGAGGTAAGTCCTCCGAATAAGCAGCAGAGGTACCCTTCATCCAACATGCCCCTCGCCTTTTACTAGGGCATCCGGGATGGTACCTCACTTGATGCTGTGGTTCAATCTTTGGTCTCCCTCGTCTATTGGGCGATTTCTTTCTTCTTCTTTTTTGTTTCCCGTCATCGTCTACTGCCTAGGCTCTGCATATGTGTGTTCTGCCGCCTGCCGCAGTACGAGCGCCCCTTCATTCGCACATTGTTCATCTATCCGCCTGAAAGCTGTAGGTCCCCTAACCCATGCGCGGTTGCGTTTGTATTGTGCAACTCAGATTTATGTACGAAAGATAGCGTGCCTTATACCTAAGTACTTCGAGTCTGCAGGGCGGGCAGAGCCCCCTGGCAACCCTACAGTTCGTGTCCGAAGTCTCTACGTGTATGTTGTGCTCTGTCACAACGATCCACCAACGGACTCCATGGTCTGTGAAGACAGTATTGGTCAGGCCTTTGTCGAAGGAGGTCTGTGAACACAAGAGTACGCACGAAAGGAGACGCCGTTGGCGCGTCCAGAATCGCCAGCTCCTCCTTCGTAAAGGGCAGACGCGGCACCAGGAGCACCCGCAAAGGAATGAACAGCATGATGATGACCGGGAACCCAATAGCGGCTATAGTGTCGTTGAGGTCAGTAAGATGCCAGGGAAGCAACGTGCCAGGCACATGTGACATGTCGGGTGCGAGCGACAAGCAGAAATCAGGCTTACCGATGGTCTGCGTGATAGCGAACGTCGCGCCGAAGCCGACAAGTTGTAGGGCGACGAAGAGGACGATGCGCGAATTGCGGACCTTGACGAGGGGCTCGGTGGGTGGGATGAGCTTCCTGTCGCGCAGAAGGTAGTAAATCTTCTGTGTAATGCCGTTGCCGTTGAGTGCGTCGGCGCCCATGTACCAGCTACCAGAAGTCAGGCGAGTTGATGCGAACAATGAAGCCCAACGTACAATAAGCCGGCAAGAACACCTAAAACAATGGTCAGTTACAAGTAAAGCAGGAGTTACCGTCCAGAGACGCACCTCGTGGGATTAGATTGAGGATATGGAGGAACGGCCCGGTTAGCAAGACGAGGCATAGGGAGCCTTGCGCCAGATTGGAAACGCGCTGCTCCACTACACCGATGGGATACTCGAGCGCGGTAGTCTTCTCATCGTAAGGGTCCAACATTGTTTCTTCGTCCTCTTTCCGCTGCTTCCCCATTACAATGAGCGAAGTCGTGTGTATGGGCGCCTGAGGAATGAGCCCATTCGGAGCGGGGAGGCCTAGCAGACCGGCGAGGAAGGTCGTCACGCCGAGCAAGAAGAAATCCCAATGAAAGCCCGGAGGCTTGCGAAGCGGGAATTCAGAGCCCTGTGCCATCAGGGACTGCGCAGGCTGTGAGTTGCACGGTGGCAGCGAGGTAAGTGATGCACTCACAGATACATTGTGGTCGAAGAAAAACAGCACCCAGAGGATGAAGCCGAAGGGTAGAGCGATGCCCACCCATTTGCCCTCGAGCTGCCAGAACCTCACCAGCCACTCGCGCCCGCTGGCAGGCGTAAAAGCGGGACTGATGGGCAAGGTCTGCGCATTCGCCGCGTTGAATCGTCCCCAGTACGCCATCCCCGACGCCGCGATCAGAGAGATGGGCATGCCGTAGTCGGCCAGAAAGCGCCGGACGTGTCGGTGGAAGAATGTCTTCTGGGATAGCGACTGAAAGAGGAAGGAGGTGACGAGCATTAGGATGGCGACGATGATTGAGACGAAGGGGCCCGCGGCGTCCTGGGGTCCGGTGGATTGTTTGAGCTGACGCGTCAGAACCTGAATGCCATACTGGAGGTACACCCAAGAGACGTAAAATCCGAAGGTGTCGCATGAAAACAGCGTCACGTATTTCAGGAAGTTGCACCCTACGCGGATGTAAACATCAACGGTCTGGAGACTCGCATATACTTACAGTTGAGGATGGCGGTGACCCAGTGGATGATGGCAGCCCATAAGTAGACCCATCCAATGAAGTGGAGATAGTTTGGCGGGTTGCTCTCCCCCTCTATGATGTCGTATATCGTCTTATTGAACACGGTGATGGGTCCTGGTCCATAGGTTAGATGTATAGGGGGGGGGGGGGGGGGTATCACTGGCGCTCACCAGTCACTCCAGCAACAGTGAGCGGTTGCGCTCCGAAGACAGAGAATATAAATGCTGCCATGAAGGACGACATGAGCACCTCACTGACGCCGTACATCTGTGTAGTTTCTATGAGGTCCAGAGAGAACGCGATGCCGGGGAGAACACTGCGCTTGTGTCAACTGGGTGGTCTGCTGAGTATAGAGAATCACGTACTTGGCGAAGAAGATTAGCGCCGTTGCGGGAACGACGCGGTAGTTGTATGCGTCCTTCCAGTCACTCCAGTAGAAGGGAGCGCGCGCCCGAATGTCGCGACGTATTCCTGAGCCAAGGGATTGTACCTTGTGAACCCATCCTCCAGGTCTTTCGGCACTGGAGGTATCTGGGGGTAGAGGCGGCGTCGTTTGCGCATCCTCGATGCGTTTCTTCTCTGATTCTGAGGGAACAGGAACGTCTTGGCGGGACATTGTGAATAGGAAGGTCGTTTCAATGCGTAGATTTCATAAAGAAGGGTAGACAGCGCAAGGTCGCCTGAGTGAGCCGGCAGCGCCTAAGGCGAGTTGAGTCCAGGAAGAGGAAGAGGGGCATCGCCAAGGAATACAATGGAGAAGACGTGTATGGCTTTGTTTGGAACGTCATTGTATCAGCTTACCTAACTAAGATCGGGAATCGCGATCACCTGACACGCCAGCTTGCGTTCGTTTGCGGCTTGCCTCGAGCGTTCATTCTCTTCCCTTGTATCCCTCATGGCTGCCTTCTTGGACTTCATCACGAAAACGATACTGCGACGGGAGGACAGTCGCAATGATTACATGGACATGGTCATGCGGAAAGCGCCCCATGTAGCGCTGGGCGTCACCGCGCTCTACTTCAGCACTGTCGGGTTGCTGTCCGTGCCCTACATACAGCGACAGTACGTGCCATTGACTGTCTCTTGTGGGTACTTCTCACAGTTCTTCAGAGCTATCTTCTGCAATGGTATCAGGCCCCCACGACCAGGAGCCTACGAACGCCCGGAGAAGCACGGCCTAGCTCGTACGTGGATAGTCCGCTTCAGGTCAGCTTATACCGATCGCTGAGCTAACATGCTGCACAGCCAGCAAGACCCTCAACCTCCAACTGCCTACACCTGATGGCCAGACGTTGGGCGCCTGGTTCATCCTCTCCGACGCGTACTACCACTCCATCCTCAAGCATGACTGGGAAATCGACTTGCGCCAGGCGCTCACGTCACTCCCCACCATACTCTACCTCCACGATGCCGGCATGACGCGCGCAGCCAAGGCTTGCGTGACACAGTGCTCCATGTTCTCCTCGCGTCTGTCTGCAAATGTGCTAGCCGTCGACTATCGCGGGTTCGGCGACTCTACGGGCGCGCCTTCCGAAGAGGGTCTCGCGACCGACGCGCGCGCTGCATGGGAATGGCTGCTTCGCAATGGTGCCAACCCGGCGGACGTGGTCATCGTTGGTCATGCCCTCGGTAGCAGCGTAGCGGCCCGACTCGGTGTGGAGATTGAGAAGGACGGATTGCGCCCGCGCGGCATCGTCTTGTTGAGCCCCTTCTCCAGTATTTTGGAGGCGGTCCGAACTGTTGGCTTGAACGGCTCGACTCCCTTCCTGAAGCCTTTGAACGTGATACCGAAAGCTACGGGTACGTCGCGCTCATGTACAGACGAATCATTTACTCATTTTTGGTAGATTTCGTACTCAGGAGCGTTGTTCCTCGATTCGATACCCTAACCGCAGTGGCCGTCAGTCACTCTCTAGATGTGCTCATCATGATCGCTAAACCTCTCACAGAATATCAAGGTCGCCGACATTGTCATCGCTCACAGCGAAGACGACTCCGACGTCCCCGCTTCCCACTCTGACAAGCTCTTCCACGCCTTCCTCGGCCCCCTCCTCCCGCCCGCTCCCACCCTCCCGTCCAACCCCGGCGCCATCTCCAAAGACGACTGGGAGAAGTTCACACACGAGGTCACCTCGCGCAAGCAGGCGGAGAAGAACCTCGTGATCGTTAACGAGGTCCGCGACTTCGGCGTTACGAGCGAGTTTGTGGACTCGGACAATGGGGATCGGCGCGTGATGTTGGTGAAGACACTCGCGGGCGGGCATGGGGCGGTGGGGTTGCAGGAGGGCGTGCAGGATATTGTGGGCAAGTTCTTTGGATTTTTGCCTTAGGTGGTGTCCGGGCGATAGACGACGATCTTATGCTATGCGACGAGGATTTACGGATACGATACTTACGCTAGTGCGCATGTACTGATGGCTGCATATATGTTTACACTTCGGATGCTAGCAAATCGCGAGCCTCGTCTGAACGACAGGCTTTTCCTGCGTCGGCTCGACCGTCGAGCCTGCAAGTCGGAAGTTTGGTGTGACTCATCTGAAAGTTCCGCCCGAACCTCCGAGAACGATCAAATATGAACAAACAGAAGGTGACTTGTGCGCCACCGTCATGCTGGTCCCTTGTACTCGCTCATGATACATCTAATCCTCATCTTGTCCAATTGAACTTTCATACTCTAGTAACTCCGCATCATGTCTGCCCTTTCTCAGCTCGCAAACACGGCCCTCGCGATGGACGTCGATCCGCCTGAGCGGCAGCCGTATACCCTGCTTCGCGTGAAGCGCAAGCGGAATGAGGAGCCGCTGGAAGGACTTGGTACGCTCATAACATTGGTGACATGTAACAAAAGACATACTGACCTCGCTCCCCAGTCATCGAATCGCGCGCACGCAAGAAGAAGTCGCGCGGGACCGTCGACCTCTTCTCCTTCGCGAAGACGATGGAGGATAGCGACTGGAATGCGGACGTGCACCAGACACTGAGGGTGCGTGCGCACGAACTGTGCGCTGTGCGATGTGTCTGATCGAGAGCCAGGATGAAGTGAACCGGCTGAACCGAGAGGCGAAGGAGAAGGAAGCGAGGGAGAAGGAGGCGAGGGAGAAGGCCGCTGAAGCGGACGCGGCTGCCATTGCCGCACAGCCTGCTGTCGTCTCTCCACCTTCACCAAAGGTTATGCGGGCGCAGAACCAGAGGTACACGGTGGTGCCGCAGGAGCCGGAGCAGCCACAGACGCGCGCTCCCATGTCCCCGTACGCCTTCATTCCCGCGCTCTCCATATCTTCGCTGCTGATATACCTCCAGACCAAAAGTATGGTCTTCGAAAGAACTAGAGCAGGCATCACTTGCCCCGGAGGTGAAGATGTACGACGCGGTGCTCGACGACGGCGCGGGGGACAAGCCCGCAAGTCCCATGGACGCCGAGATCGACAAATTCATCCCTATGCTGGACGAATACCTGAAGAGTGCGTCGCCATCCCTCCTTCACACTGAACCCTCTAGACCTTACACAATCGCCTAGTGAACGACATCCACACCAAAGATCAGGCCGCGGCTGCCGCAGAGGACGGCGCGAACGATTATGTCTGGGACGTCTTCTACCGGCGGACAGCCAACCCGGACGATATCCCCACCAACTGGGCGACCGTCACTGGGCTGCCACCGTCGACGCAGGACTACGACTCGGCATCCGACTCCGAGGAAAGTGACGAGGCGGACGAGGACTCGAATGCGGAGGACTGGTACGCGAACGACTATCCCGAGGAAGACGTTACGGACGAGGATGACCTGTCTTCGGACGGGTTTCATGAGCATTCTGAGCATGAAGACATAGTGCGTGGACGGGGTGAGTTTGACTCGGATGATGACCCATGGTGAAGACTGGGTGAGGATGGCCTCGGTGGGTCAGGTGTATCTCGTTCTGCTTTCCAGTGCAACGTCCAATCAGACCAACCCATGTAATACTAGGACATACAGGACAGACTGACAATGCCTATCGATTCGTTGAATCGTTCCCCGTTTACGAACAAAAATTGACGCTACTGAACTACTGCAGAGGGCACTCAGTGAATTATTCTTGACGAATATGCTTGAGCCACACTTTGTCGCCCTCATCTGAGATCTGAGCGCTCAAACTCCTTCAACGTAGGCGTCGCGTCGACCTTCATGATCGCCTTCTAATGGATATAGCTGCTCCCTGAATAGGACGCCCAGCTGGTATGCTAACTGTGATGAGCTGATAGGGCTCGTCTCGCTTGGAAGAGTCCGCGGTCAGAGAAAATGATGCATGTTGCCTGATGAAAATGCGGCCGAATAGCAGCGCTGCCGAGCAAGGGTGGCCTGAATAGATGCTTGTCTTTGACCAAGTGCACTGGCAAAGATGGAGGACAGTGGCAATTGTCTGTGCTACGTAGTGCCGTGGCCCAGCCGTGGCCAGTGGGTCCAGGATCAGGAGAAAGCAGGAAGGGCACGTGCAACGGTGGGGCGGACCCGCCGGGTACGAACCACGTGCTTATATAATCGAGGTCCGGGCCCGCCGTCCGAATTTGCATGGATTTTGGATTTGGGGACGTTTCCTCCTCCCCGCCCTCGACGCGGCTTGCTTCTCGCGTTCAATGACCTCCAGCACGCCCGCATGGACTCCAAAAGCGCCACGACGTACGCACCGCCCTTCTTGCCCTATAGCTGCTCCTGCTGACGGTGGCGCGCAGCATCCAGGCGCTGGACGCTTTCATCGAGCAGCAGCGGCGGGCGCTCGCCCGTACGCAGTCCGACCTAGGACGCCTACATGCACTCCAGCGCGACGCGGCGGCGAGACCTGAAAGCCTCCTT
This sequence comes from Schizophyllum amplum, assembly GCA_007026445.1. NCBI lineage: Eukaryota > Fungi > Basidiomycota > Agaricomycetes > Agaricales > Schizophyllaceae > Schizophyllum > Schizophyllum amplum. The sequence continues at coordinate 310,601 of VDMD01000018.1, forward strand.
CGCGACGCGGCCGATAAGGTATGCCACCACTCGTCGCTCGCGAATGTGGCTGACCAGGCACATAGTTCACTACCGGCCGATTGGGGCTCGCGGACGTCGCGGAGTGCTTGGTGGAGGTGCCGAAGGATATCGACTGGTCCCTATACGACTCGCATGGTGCGTGGCCGTCCCCTGAGATGCGACATGTGATGGGGCTGACTTCCCCGCAGACTCGAGCGCTCTTCAACAGCTCACGGCCAAGACCAAGGAGGCGCAAGCGGCACGGCGCGAGCCCAGAAAGACACAATGCCAGCCACTGTCCAACCTGCAACAGCTCGTGAAGGACGCGCGCAGCCGCATCGTCGAACCTGTGCTCGCCATGTACCCCGATCTCGAGAGTCTGATGGAACCCACGCCAGTCGAGCCACCCAAGCCGCCAGACGCCGCCACACTCAAGAAGCAGCGGGAGCTCGATAAGCTGCGCGACATGCGCTCCCGCCGTCTCACCTGCGATCCGCAGCCCGCGCCTGGAGACAGCCATCAGGAGCCCGGTGTTTTATCCGTCGCGACGCCGATGACGAAACTATGGACGTCGACGTAGCCGATGATGCCCTCGCCCGCCATCCCACCCCCCGTCTCGAACCCGACTCCTCTACCGCATCCGCAGCGTCGCCCTCCAGCGCCGGCCTGCCCACGCCACCCCCTCCTTCCGCTTCTGGCTTCAAGATCATCATACCGAAGGGCGCTGCCCGCCAATTACCCTCAGACGCACCTGACATGCCCCTGCGTCCGCGTCGACAACGTCGGAACACGTTCAAGGTGTCGGCACTTGTCCAGGAGCAGCCCGATCCAGAACCACCCCCAGCGTCATGCTTAGGCAAACGCGCGCGCCGGCGGAGCAGCCCCGCGCCGCGCATAATAGTCCCCTCTTCCAGAAATGCCACACCGGCGACGCCGAACTCCCTGGTCACACCGTCCTCCTTTGCAGCACCATCCTCCTTAGCGACACCCTCCTCTCCTTGCGCTTCCACATCACAACTCGATACCCCAACAGAGCCTCCATCGTCAGCCAAGCGAGGCAGCCTTTCCTCTTCATCCCAGAAGAAAGCACGTCCAAAGTCGGCTACGTACAAGGTACCTTGGACAGACGAGGAGCAACTGCTGCTTCAGCGTCTATTGCAGGAGATTCCGGACGGGGAGAGCTTCCGGTGAGTCATTCGTTCGCGAATGGCGGTCGTCGCTCCGATCGTCGCGCGTATATGGCGGTCGTCGCATTTCCACGCCTGGCGGTTATCGTCGTGGTGCACGTACAATGGTCAACGCCTACATATACCATTCTGCTTTATCCCATCCTTCTCTGATCTCATCCCTGGTGCTCCATATACTCTTCCTCGCTCGACATCACACTCCTCGCTCGATCTCATATTTCCGTCTCGACCTAAATAGTCATTTACCTCGCCCCTGCCGGCCGTTCAACTCGCTATTTCCCGCCCGCTTTACCCGCTTCCTCCCGCCCGCTTCACTTGCACCCTCCCGCCCGCTTTATTCGCCCCTCCCGCCCACTTGACTCGTTCACTCGCGGCCTTCACTTGCTCCTCCCGCCTTACTCACCCTCCCGCCCCTTTCAGATGGCAGAAGATATCGAAAGCGATGGGTGGGAAGCGAACACCGCGGCAGGTCTCCAGCCGCGTGCAGAAGTACTTCGAGAAGTTGAAAGCGTACGGGGTCGGGGACGCTATGGAGGAGGACGAGGCGATTGATGTTGATTGAGTGTGGGTGGATGTCGATTGAGGAGAGTAGATGTCGACTGGGAGCGGACCCACGTTGATTGGAGTGACGGTGATGGAAAGAGCCTACTGTCGCAGGAGAGGGCTTGCAGCATGGATCTTGGACTTGGCCGTGTCACTAGAGTACGGCGTTCTGGTACGGCGTCACGAGCGACGTCTCAACTTGCAACTAACTTATACAAATATTGGCTAATCGTGTACTTTACGCTCGCGTACGATAGATTTTCTTCTCGCACTGTTCTCGCACGGGATCATGCAGTCACGGACGCTGCCGGAGAGTAAGTACACTTGAGCGTGAGCGCTAGCGGTGACGCGGACGATTGAATTTGAAGACGATGATGGAGTCCAGTCTATCGAGGACGCTTTCATGTGCGCCTATGTGCGCCTGTGTACCAATGCAGTAAAGTCCCAGAGTGCCTGCTCTCGATGAGGTCGGCGGCATGGCTGTGTCATTCGAGCCGCAGCAGTGGCGGCGTGGCGCGACCGGTCGCCTGCAGGGACCTATTGCACATGTCGAACCAGTCACGTGAGCTGCCACACGGTTTTTCACCCTTCGCTTGACTTACACTGAGCCCCCGCGTGCCCGGATGCGGCTAATCAAGGTTCAGACGAGGTGCAGAGTCGTTTGTCGCGCACTTTTCAGCGGGAGCAGGGTCATCTCTGATCACCTTCCGTCGTCCGAGGTAACTTTGCGCCTTTGTTGACTTTGTGGCACCGACTTTTGGCGGAAAGTAAGAATGAAGGAGCGTGTATATTCAAGGTATGAATATGTATGTGCAAGTAACGACAGATAATATGTGGCAGAAGATCACAACTACAACACAGGTTCAAGGCAAGGAGAGCTACATGGTCCGCAGTACATCATCAAGGCAAGCAGGCAGTTCGTACATTCGTGAATCATGGCGGTCATGAGAAGGTCGTAAATAGGAAAGATAGAAGGAGACAGACAAAAAGGCGAGGCATGTCGTGTATGATGTCGCAGAGAAAAAGGGCTATAGAGATAGATAATGAGAAAGACTGGAGGAGGTAGGCATAATGGTGGGCCGAAGCCCACGGGGGAAAATGACACGACGAGTGGCGAAACAAAACGATATCACACAGAATGGTTGCTGGAAGGACGCAGGCAGTGGCTGCGCGATGTTGAGCTAGTTCGCGTAAGCGATTATTTGCGCTTGGGGTCCGCGCGACCCTTGCCCTTGTCCTTCGAAGACGCCTTAGGCCTGTGAAGGATCATTGTTGAATAGAGCGCGTCCAGAATATAAGGCTGCACTCACTGCGAAGATGCGTGCGACGCCGACGACGAGTGGCGCGAGCGATGCGAATGGCTACGAGGTCTGCTGAGACTAGCGCACGCTTCAAAGCAGATGACCACCTACTGTCCAGACGACGAGGTGTGCGGGCCACTCCCTCCGGAGCCGTGCCTATCGAAGCGGTATCAGATATCGCTGTAATGGCAAAAGAAGGGCCCTGCTTACGAGGTGTGGGACCTGTACGACGCAGCAGCGTGAGTTCGGATGAGATCCCGATGCAATGATTTTACACGTACATGGCGGGGCCCTCACTGTACTGGCTGCTCGCCTGACTGTCTCGGCTGCGGCTACTAGACAAGGTGGGCGCCGATGGCTGTCCAAACGCACTGAGCTTCGCCCTGTGCTGAGGTTGGAAGTCAGAGTCGCCGTACCTAGGATCATCAGCATGGGCAGTGCTCTTGGGGAGATCAACGTACCGCAGGTCCGGCTGGCGGTCCGAAGCCGTCTGTTGAGACCAGTTGCTGGGAACGACCTGTCGCGACCCTGAGCGGTGACTGCTGGTGAACCTGTATGTGATGGCATAAGTCAGTAATTAACCAGCGACTACGCCTCAAATACGACTCACGATGCTGCGGAGGACGCCGGCGACGGCGCGACCGGGGGCTGCGGCTCCTGGGTCTCGTTAGTCCACGGCGACATTATGTGGCGTGGAACATAGGGCTCGGGCTGAGCTGCGGGAGCGGGAGGAGGCGAAGGAGGCATGGGGCGGCTGGCATCGATGCCCTGTCGGATGCCCCGGGCTTCATCTGATCGACGCTGCTCCTCTGACAGTGTCTGAAAGAAATACAATTGTGGTGATGGGTCATTTTAAATCAAGGTAGAGAACTCACCAGGGTGCCCTCTGCAACGCGGTATACACGTTGATAAGTTGACTGAGCCGAACCGAGCGCCTGAGAGGCTGCGCGTGGCACGGGGTGGCGAAGTCGAGCCATACTGCGCTCCGCTCTGCAGATATCGTCAAAGGTAGTCGACGAGAGGGATACCATATCACAAACCGTGTAATGCGAGCATCGTGTTCCGCGCGTTCATTTACGGGCAAGGTGTTCACGACGTCTCTCGCGTTGACAATATGCCTGTTGGCAGTGTCCCAGGTCAGAGCGGGGGTGTCAGTGGATTTGGGTGGCATGTCGGAAAACAATGGGAGCCCGGGAAGTCGACCATCCAAGTCGTGCCTTATATAGAGGGGAAAGCGCCTCTTCGCTAGAGTATTGAAATTATAAGGGGCCGAGTATATGCTACCGATGGCCACGGCTTCGAGTCATGGAGGTGGGCGCCAGAAGGTCGTGCAGGCGCCGTAAAAGGGAAGGAAGCCTTTCTGAGTTTCGAAGTGTTCATGCTCCTGCTATTTCTGCGCACTGAGATATCGGAGAGCTACTGCCTTCTGGGGCTGACGAGAAGGCGGACGAACCGGGTTGTATTGTGAATGGCTGAGCGTGACGGTTCGGGTGAAGAGTGATTCGGGTTCACACGAATGCATGATGATGTCTTTGCCAAATACACGTAAACGAATGGGTGATGCGTCGCGTCCCCTCGTGTTGAATGTTCATTGTTCAAATCGCTTTCCTCCCAACACATCCGGCTCGATACCTTGGAGCTCCTAACCAACACGCATGGCCGGTTCTGACCTGAGCGGGTTTGAAAAACCATGGGTCAAGCTCTATCATTTTCTTATGTATCGTGGCTACCGTTTGAGACCGCGCTACGATCCAGAGTATGTGCCTACTCTCGTTCGCAAGAAGAGGATCTGCCATGAGGCATGGTACCATGAGCCAGAAGATGAAATTGACATACCTGTAAGGCGTTAACACGAACGATTTTACTTGTCTGACTGATTACAAGGTCCCCGGGGTGCTCGATGCTGTCCGCCTGGCTGATGGAACGAAGGTCGTCCTTCGCAAGGCAGCGACATGGCGTGATGAAGTTCCTATACTTCAGAAACTGAAGCACCTCCAGGAGGACACGCGGAATCATATCGTGCCAATACTGGACACCATCCTTCTACCTGACACCGACGAGCACGTCCTTCTTGTCATGCCTTTTCTTCGAGAGTATTATGATCCTCCATTCTCTTGTCCTGCTCAGGTGATACATGCCTTGTCACAATTCCTGGAGGTTAGCCACCGCTTGCGCTGTCTTGGAGGCTTTTCTGATGCACCGCGTTTTGCAGACCTTGGAGTTCCTTCACGAACAAAATATTGCCCATCGGTAAGAGTCGCTTGAACGTGCGTCAGCTTGCTGAACATCGATTTCAGCGACTTTTGCAGGCGCAACCTGATGATGAACAGCGATGAGCTGGTCCCAGGTGGATTCCATTTTGCAGCTGCTTGGTGTGATCCTACCGGGAGACCCGGACTGGTTGTTCGCGATCGCGGAGAAGTCCCACCTGTTCAGTACTTTGTGATCGACTTTGGGCTTTCCAGCTGCTTGCCCAGCCGGACATCACTCGTCACAGGCAGGTTTGGACAGGACAAAACTGTACCCGAGCTCTCATGGGATGTCCCTTACAACCCATTCAAGGTCGATATCTATCAGCTTGGGCAGGTTATACTCCAGGACATGGTCAATGTACGTATAGTGTACGCTGGCCGGAATACCGTTAAAAATCCACGAACAGGTATACAGCGATCTCGAATTTCTTCGCCCTCTTGCCGCTGTGATGACACATGCAAATCCATCATACCGCCCAGACATCGACGAGGCTATTGCTGTTTTCCAGAAAACGGTCGAGGAATTACCAGGATCCGTACTGCAGCAAAGCATCCACGTCGTGGATAGAGAATTTGGGTACCTTCTGGCACGCCGTCCGGTTCCGCGTCGACTTTGCTTTGTTATCCCGTTAGAGTGTTAATGCCCACTCGTTGAAGTTCATACTTATTCTGAATGTGTAAATGCTAGCTGTTCAAGTTGGCCAGTAGGCGCCGCGTGGTACTACTAGCCAGGGTGCTGCACTACCGATGCCGAGCACATGAGTATAGTCACTACTAATTCATCAAGCGCCAGGAGGCTGCTACGATGCGTGTACGCTGTCGAGTCACCATTGACGCGCGCAAGTGACAGGAACATCGATGGTGAACCGAGTCGCGCCACAAATGTAGAGGACGCTGATGTGCACTCGACCCGGGGTGACAGAAGGGACTTCGAAAGCAGCGAGCTGTCCCACTGGGGCAAAGAAGTCGCACACAGGAGGAACTTCCATTCAATGATCAATACATAGACCCAACTAGCCGGGACCACTTCCGGTGGTGGCGGTGAACCCAGCTTGAACCCAGCTCCGCGAGGATCGAGCAAGCGGAGTCGGTCCCGGGCTGCGTACTGTGACGACTCGGTCAAATTGAGGTGGTAGAACCGCGTTCTCGACGCACCGCAACGGGAGAAGGGTCAGGGTCTTCGCGCGAACGATGGTGCCACAAACTCTGATTGTGAAATGTACAGACGAGAACCTGAAAGGAAACCTCGACGGTTCTGACTGCGACCAGGTACCCATTCTTCCCTTTGCGGAGCACACGCCGAAGCAACGCGGTCGCTGACAGGCGGCCAGCATCGGACTGAATGAGTGATGGACGATGAGTCGTTTATTTGGTTGGCCGAGTACGCTGCGAGACGTCATTTCTGCACGAGCCCGTACTCTATGTGAGACGGGTATCAATATGAGGCGTGAGGCCAGATGGATGACAGGCGCACGGGCGGTCAAGAACCTGAGGGCAGGGCCTTTTCATGTTCGGCGCCTCGAATGCAGGTCGCGCCTGGATGTTCATTCTGTACAGCGTCCCGTGAGCCACGGCATAGGCGCGGAAAAGAACTGGCCAAACATGAGGCTCCATTCGCTAGAACATCATGGAAGTCGGCCTTCGAGACAGAAGGCGGCTCTATAGGGAGCACGCAGTCCACTCACCGAGTGATCTCCCAAGTTCGACTTGAGTACGTACGCGCCATAAACCACTCGACGACTTAGTTCGACCTCTTTGCGAGTGGCAGAGATGTGGGTCATGAGATCTGAGAGTGGGAGGTGTGGAGCCAATTGTGCGAGAAGGAGGGTAAGAGCCGCAGCATTGAACGCCAGGGTGCCAGTGCTCTCGGCGCGCGGCAACAATCGTGCCTTCAACAGCTCAAAGGGCACCCACAGGGCATTTCAAGTACAGGCTTCGTAATGAAATGGATCTGATCTTGCGGTCATTGATAGGCAAGCGCCGAAGCTCGTGTAGGAGCTGTGGACACTGAATAAAGAGGAAGCCGATTCTACGAAGTCACCAGTTGTCCAGGTCCATGATGCATATATGCATTAGAGTACACGAGAAGCTATTGCGTTCCGGGGCTGCTGAGCGCTGAGCGCTGAGGTACAAATGAATGAGGTACAGAACGAACTCGGTCGCAGACGCCTGAAGTGAACGCGGTTTGAGCCAAGGAGTTCGGAAACTTCCGGATGCAGAATTCCTGCCCTTGCCAAACACATGTAAATGTACAGGTGTTGCTCGTCCACAACTTCGTAATCACCGCGACAGCAGAGAAGGTCTTCCAAGGCTGGTTTGTGAGTCTCTCTTTGACTCTAGTCCCTTTCGTAAGCTGACGATCCCACTTCACCAGCGTACTCACGCGCCCTATTTCATCGGAAAGTACAAAGAGGGGAGTCAATGCCCGCTGTGGCAATGACCGTGTACGAGCTCGGCCGCACGCTTGATATTGTCGAATTTTGGATTGTCAGTCCACCCGCACACGCGCTCTGACCTTGACGCCTCTTATTTGCTTCGGACGCCCTCTTCCTGCGTCGCTTCTATGACAGACAAGCAATCCAACCGGCAGGCAGGTTCCCATCGGACTAGGCATAGGGCCTGCGCCTAGCACTCCTGATGTGACTCCAGACACCCCAACCGCGGCGGCTCCGACGTGCTGGACTTCTGACTCTGCTGACCACATTATGCTTGTGTGGCGTGGGTGACCTTCGAGCTATTGAAGGCACATTTGATCATCTCGCAAGGCGCGGCGAGCACCCAGGCGCTTAACGCTGGGCAGGGCTTCTTACCCTCGTTCCCGTTCATTTGGGGCTCCGCTCCGCCCGTCGCTCTCACGACACAGAGACTCACCAACTCTAAAGGACGAACTGAGTCGGCAGCTGGTTTACTGCGTATCGAAATTGATGGCAGTGTCAGGGTACGCGGTGTGTGAGTTCGTGTGCTCTCTATAGGCGCCGTTGTCTGACTCGAAAGCCGCCTTTCTTGATGTTCTAGCGCTTCAGGCCTCATGTTTGGCCAGTCCCTTTCCGCATTTACGCCGTTACTGACGGGATACCGTATAGAATGAACAATCAGGCAGTGCGACCTGTACTATTCGAGACAACAAACAAGGAAAAGCCTCTGGCCCCTTGACCATCCTTGCGATTACCATCTGGTCTCACGCCTCATATTGGTCCCCGCCTCAGATAGGAGGACGTCTCGCAGCGTACTCGACTTCAAGTTCTAAACGCTAACAAATAGGCGGGCCTTTCCCGTCCTCTCATTCAGCCCGATGTCAGCCGCCGCTCAGCTACCGCGCCACTTGCGCGTGTACTCCGAGAAGGAAGGACGGGTTCCTGGTCCTAGTCAGAATCTTTGAGCATCCCTTTCTGGCCAGCACAATTCACAATCAGAGTTTGTGGCAACATCGGTTGCGCGAAGACCCAGGCGCCTTACAGAAGGCGCTTCTTCTCCCGTTGCGGTGCGTTGTGCACGCCTCTCTACCTTCCCAATTGACCGATTGACCGAGTCACCACAGTGCGCAGCCTCGAGACCGACCCGTCGTGTTCAATCCTCGCGGAGTTGGGACCACTGCTGGTGATGAAATGCCACGTCTTGACCAGTTGTGTCTATAGACTGATTGTTGAATGGAGGTTGCTTTGTGTGCGACGTCCCCCCCCCCCCCCCCCCCCCCCCCCCCCCCCCCCCCCCCCCCTATCGATTGCTGGTGCCGACGTCATGCCCCAATGGTGCTTTGGGGTGGAGTCTATGCCCCAATGGGACAGCTCCCTTCGAAGTCCCATCCATCTGTCCGCGACGAATCAACTACAACATTCTCTACATTTGTGGCGCGACCCGGTTCGCCGTTTATATTCCTGTCACTTGCTGCCGTCGATGTTGGTTCGATAGCGTACAATGGCATCGATACACACGCTGACGGTCTGAAGTACCTTCTCGGGGCTTGAGAGCGTAGTCTCATGTGATCGTAACGCTCAACACCTTTAAGCAATATGCTGCGGCGTCTTCCTCCTACTGCCATGAATACTGCTCTTTGCAGTGCGCTTTTCAATGCAAGTCCGAGCGCGTATGAGGCGCGAATGAGTCGACATGATAAGATCAGCGAAAATTCAGAAATATCAACAATCTAACGGGATCATAAAGCAAAGTGTACGGCGACTGGGTGACGGTGCAAGAAGGTACTGGAAGTCCTGGTCGACGACTTCAATTTTCTGCTGAAGCACCGATTCCGGTAGTTCTTCGACAGTTTTCTGGAAGACAGCTATGGCCTCATCAATGTCCGGGCGGTATAATGGATCTTCATGCGTCATCACAGCGGCAAGAGGGCGAAGGAATTCGAGATCGTTGTATACCTGTTCGTGGAAGTATTTCAGTGACGCTCCAGTCAGTGTGTGCTACACGTACGTTGACCATGTCTTGCAGTATGACCTGTCCCAGCTGATAGATATCAACTTTGAACGGATCGTACGGGATATCCCATGAGAGTTCTGGTACCGTCCTGTCCTGTCCGAAGACACCCGTGACGAGTGATCTCCGGCTGGGCAGGCAGCTGGAGAGCCCCATATCAACCGCAAAGTACTGAATAGGTCGGACTTCTGCGCGATCGCGGAATACAAGTCCATATCTCCCGGCAGGAGTGCAATAAGGGGATGCGAAATGGAATCCACCGGGGAGCAGTTCATCGCTGTTCATCATCAGGTTGTGTCTGCAGAAGTCGCTAGAGCTCACGTTGAGCAACATTTGCGCGACGCTATTCCGCGACACTCACCGATGCGCTATATTTTGCTCGTGGAGGAATTCCAAAGTCTGCGATAACGAGGTTAGCGAGACCGCCTCTCGGGTGGAGCATGCGATGGCTGACCTCAAGGAACTGTGATACAGCATGGATTGCCTCAATAGGGCGAGAGAAAGGAGGATCATAATATTCTCGAAGAAATGGCATGACGAGGACAAGGTGCTCGTCCGTGTCAGGCATGAGAATGATATCCAGTATCGGCACGATGTGATTCCGCTTGTCCGCTTGGTAAGACTTCAGCTTCTGGAGTATGGGAACTTCATCGCGCCACGTCGCTGTCTTGCGAAGGACAACCTTCGCTCCATCGGCCAGGCGGACAGCATCGAGCACGTTCGGGAACCATCAGACTATCAGCAAGGTAATCTCACGTAGAATCAGTACCTTAAGTACCTTTAGTCTGAGTTCTTCTTCTGGCTGACGATAAAGAGTAATTTGGCATATCCTCTTGTCACGGACGCGGGCAGGTACATGGTTGGGATCGTAGCGCGGTCTCAACCGGTAGCCACGGTACTCGAGAAAGGGATATAGCCTGACCCAGGGTTGTTCAAACACATTCAGATCAGAAACGTCCATGCGCGCTCATGGATGAGTTGCAGCCTGTTGCAGCTTCAATCGCTGGAGAAGCTGATGGAAGACGAATCTAGCACGCGTCGCAACGTCTGGATGTGCAGCAAACCCTGCCCGCTGTCGAGCATGGCCCCCAGACCATAGCTATTGCCGACGTGCCTAGCGCACGCACCCATTCGTACCATCGCATTCAAACCTTGCATCACATTTCAAACGCTACTTACTGTGTCTTCTTCTCCGAATCCTTACCTTTCTTGGCAGACGTGCTTTGATCATCCTGTACACTTTTACCGTCCCCACCCCATCCAAACAACAACCCGCCCGCGAACACCATCCCCGCGCCGCGGACCAGCCGCGCGTTCCACGGGTTCCCGAACCACCAGACAGAGAAGCAGAGGCTGAGCGCTTTGCGTATGGTAAGGACGAGGTTCGTGGAGACGGAGGATACTTGCTGTGGGGGTGGAAGGTGGGGATTAGGGGTGCAAGGCAGGAGACGGAGGAGGGAAAGGGACGGGTAAGGTAATTGGGACGGAAAGGTGGCAATCAAGTAACCGAGCGAGGGACACCAGTCAGTATGATCATTGCGAGCAGACATCGCAAACGTACGGAAGTGAGCCTATTAACGCCGCGCACGCATACCAGCTGCGAAAGCAGATTTGTGATCAGCAGGGCGAAGGCCAGCGGCGCTGATCGGTTGTTTTGCGGCGCAGAGAGGCTCTGCATGCCCTGCTGGATGTCGGGAATGAGAAAGAGGAATATGGGGAGGGACAGGAAATGCTGGGGAAGAGCGTTAGCATTTGCTCACTTGGAGGAGGTTAGGTTGTCAGTGTAAACATGGGTCAGAAAAAATGGCAAGAGAAAATGGATGTGAATGAGCGTGAGGCCTGGTTGAGAGAAACATGAAGGAGCTGCTGTGACAGAATTCACATCGGGGTTCCATGAAAAAGGGAACCAGCAGCTTACCGTATAGAAAACGCCTTCTCGCCAACAAGGACCGTACTTCTTGTACGTCCGTTCTTGCAGGATTCCCAATATTCCCGAGATGAGGAGCGAGGACGACAACATGATGATGCCAAGCGTGTATTTGTGCAGATCTTCTGCACTCTCAGGCGTCAATTTGCCTGTCGTTGTGGACGCTGATGAGCGTGACAAGGTGGCAAAGACGACACCGATGGAAACTATGGCTGCAGAGAACTGCACGGGGGGGGGGGGGGGCTAAGCAGCTACGCGATGCTTTGCACTCAGTGACTCACGACTTGTGTTACAGTATACCGCTTATGCATGACGAAGTAGCCAAGCAGCATAGACACGGCCAGACCTGATGAGGAGGTCAGAATTTGTCCTTATAAACTCATCTTAACTTGCCTGCTGACCGGAAGACGATCATGACCGTGAGTGGCACTTTGTAGGCGTACACCCAGTTGTTGAATAGCGATCCGGCAGTGACGAGCGTCACCTGTGTCGCCCAGTTGCTGAGGGGCACTTGTCTCGGTTTTAATCGCGGGAACCCGCCTCTGAAATTGAGGAACGATGGAAGAGACTGGAGGGTGATGAAGAGCATTTGCGAGAAGGTCAACGCCGATCCTGAGGGAATGAGAGGCATCAGCAACTAGCGGGACATGCGCACATGTATGAGGGTGACTCACCTATTCGAGGATTTATGAGGAGGAGCTCCTCATACGCCCAAACATTCCTGTCGCATCGGTCAGCCTTCATGCACGAGCTCAGCGCGAACTTGCATACGTGCAACATCCCCCTATAACCATGCCCAGTGCCTATGTACCTGTCAGTTCGTCGAAATAATTCATGACAAGGGGGCCGGCCCACCGAGTAGTAGTCGAAAAGCATGGGGGCCGCTTGAGCGAGCCGGGGGCTGGGCTTGTTCGTCCTACTGACGTCCTTCATCGCTGCCGAGTTGCTCTGTGTCGCGTTACGGCGAGCCATGACAGTTGCAAGCAAGATTGGGGGCGGATTGGGGGCGATAGGATGGGTGAAACCACGTCTGAGCCTTGATCATGAGATGAAGCTAAGTGGTGAGGCGAATGAGCATCCGAGGACTCAGGCACCTGATCGCGACGCGTGCCACGTGGACCCCTGTTCGGCAATGCGCACCATCGTCCCGGGAGACGCGTCATTGTTCTTTGCGCCATTGTTCTTTTCCCATCAACCATGGTGAGTGCAGTGATATATCGTCTACGTGAGCTCACAACGAAACGTTCAGCTTGGCCACGAAGTTGATCCTCTCGGCGATGCTCCCCCTCCTCGTCATGCGATTGAGTCCGACGAAGAAGAGGACGAGTACAACCCATTGGGCGAACAGCACACGCCGACGCGTACCAAGGCGTCTGTGAACTTCAAGTATACATCCGATCATCCAAAACCCGGCCTTCCACTGGCGGTGGTGACGGGCCTCACTGCCATTTTACTCCCACTGAAGCCAGAGAATGAGAAGGTGGGAGAGGTTTTGATGAATGGGATTGCGGTACGCCTTAACATCTCTTGGCTTCAAGATACTGACCCAATATTGTACAGGTTGGTGGCCTATATACTCCCTCTCTTACATCCTCGCTGGTCTTGGCTTCAGAAGTCGGCGTTCGATTGCCAGTCTGGGCGATGAATGTGTACGCCAAAGCGATACTGGACGAATTTCAACCTTCATCGTGATTATGACTGCCCCAGCAGATATCCCCATTTACTGACTGGTCATCCAGAGTATTCATACTCGACACGTACGCAGCCCCCGCGTATATCGCGGATTCCCTGAATGCTTTGCCGCAATCGGCACCGATACGCTACCTTCGCACAACCGCTGCTAAATCAACATCAAAAACAGTGCGTCTCTAGCCCTTACGCACTTAGCTTTCGTCTTGTTCAGTCTTGTCTTCTTCCCGCCAGACCCTGGACCCCGCACGCCCTTTCGCGCCACCCAACCTCCTCCAATCCACGACGGCAGCATTCCTCTCCATCCTCAACTTCGGCTATCCTCAAACTCCTGGTACCGCCATCCTCCTTCCCGCACAACACATGCCACACCCAACACCGAAGGATCTGACGGTCTCCTCGCTGAATTATCCGTCCTACGACCACCTCGACGAGCAAGGCTGGGACATGGAGTTGCTTGTCCGTGCCGTGCAGATGATTCTCGGGGAATCAGTTCCCGCTGACGTCCTTCTGGGTTCCATGTCACCAAAACAAAGAGTCGCGCTGCAAGGGAAGCGCGCGAGGGGGACAGAGGTAGGCGAAGGAGGGATGTATATCTGATCTAGCTGTGCGAACATAGCAAATGTACTTGTGGATCTGTCAATCCTCTCTAGAAGGCTGATTCATTTACTCCCTCAATGTGGTCGCTTGGCCGGGCTCAAAGTCACATGTTTTGCGGCCTCATATTGCCTGCGATACGCCACCGAGACTTATTTCCCTTCGCATCCTATCTATCATCCATTCACCCATCTACCACTCGTGCAACTTCTCATCCCTCCAGAACCCGCCACACACTCCCTCTGACCTGCCCAACGCAGCCAACTTCTCCGATGTCTCCAACGCCAACATCACGGGCGTCCTCGCACCCTCATCGATTGTCTTCGATCCCTTCCCCTTTGACATGTCCGTGTTGACCCATCCTGGGCAGCAGCTGTTTACGAGTGGGGATTCCGGCGCTTCAACCGCGTTTGCCTTCGCCACCACACTCCGCGCGACCGCACGCGTCGCGGCGATCAGGCCCGCCTTGCTGACGGCGTACGCGGACGACGGAAAGCCGAGCTGCGTGTGCGTGCCCGCCTTCACGGCGTCCTCGAACTCGCGCATGAGGGCTGTCGCGGCGTCCGCTGCATGTTTGGTGTCGGCCGTATGCGTGGCGTCGAGCGACACCCCCTCGGCAGCGTCGCGGAATCGCTGGCGAAGCTGGGGCGTGTACCTGTTGAGCAATCCCATGGTGGACGCGACATTCACGACCCGTGACGTTGATGCAGATCGCAGGATGGTCAAAAACTGCAGAGTCGCGTACAGTGTACCGTGGTAGTTCGTCTTTAGGGTCGTGGTGACAATATGCGCGTCTGAGGATGGTGGGAGTCAGTGAACATAGCTTGCATTCAAATGTATACCGTGCCCACCAAAGCCGTCCAGCGCAATGCCCGCATTGTTGACGAGCACGTCGATCTGCCCGTGTTCCCTCTTCAGATCGTCTACGAGAGTATCGATGCTCTTCGTGTCGCTGACGTCGAGAGTGTGGTACTTCAGGTGAACGGGCCCACCATCGGTCTGTAGAGCTTTGGCCTTGCGGAGCTGCGCATCAGCATTGAGGGCGTTTAGAGCGGCTTGTCCTCGAGACGCGTCACGCGCGGTGAGATAGAGGCAGAGAGGCCCGCTGTTGAGCGCGGAGGAGGGGTATTGGAGAGCGAGATTGCGTACTGTTCAAGATGATTAGTTTAGTGGCTAAGAGCATCATGATAGTGGTGAAGATGACATTAGGGTTTAGGCCTCAAATAAAGACAGATGGGTTTGAAAACATGGACAGTCGAGGCTCACCTATAGCAAAACCAATCCCCTTGTTCGCTCCTGTGACAACTGCAACTCTAGCGTACGAGCTCATCTTCTCGAAGCAGACAATATCACACTCGTGAAGAGGGACGGACAGTGGCAATCGAAGGTGACGGGAAGCAGTAAGCCGACAGTAAGCAACAGTCAGCCGTGACGATGTGACACTGTGGGTCCATCTCGGCAATATCCGAGACTCGCATATGGCAATCCCATTGTTCGAATAGCGTGTCTCCCGCGCTCATGACCTCGTTCATCGTCAAGGCGCATCTGAACCGACGGATACATCCCGACTGGCTTAAGCAAGGCGCGGAAGTGAAGATGCTGGAGGACGATCCGGCGACCTGCACTTTCTGCCGAATTATCGAGGGTAAGCTCGCGGCGCGCAAGGTCTTTGAGAACGAAAGGGTGGTGGCGTTCTTGGGTGAGATTGGTAGCGATTTGGGCTGCGTGTCACTGACTGCTGCAGACATCATGCCAATACGAAGAGGGCATGTCCTTGTCGTGCCGAAAGCGCACTTCATGAGGTTGTCGGATCTTCCCGAGGAAGACGCCAGCGCCCTTGGTGCTGCCGTGAGCAAAGTGTGCAAGGCACTTGTGAATGGTCAGCGCGTTTTCATGGCAGGTTAACCGTGGTCTCAACGGATGGAATCACAATACAGCTCTGGAACATAGCGCATTGAACGTTGTTTGTAACCAAGAATACGCGCAAGCTGTTCCGCACGTACTGGCGCACCTCACTTGTCCATGTATGGCACTGACCACGCCTCAGGTACATTATCACATCATCCCGGCTCCTAAAATCGGGTCTGCCACCGAAGAAGTTTCGTACAGCTTCTCGCAGCCGCCCGTCTCTCTGGGTGCCGTCCACAGGATGGAGATTGAGGGAAGGGATGAGTTGGATGATGAGGACGCTACAACTTTGGTGAAGGCTATAGCGTCGCGGATGTAGGGCTCACGGGAATGCATTGTGCATCTCGAGTGACTCAGATGTAAAGTCGAACTTTGACCGGCTGCCAAAGTCACGGTTCATGTTTCTCACGGTGGTGAATTCGACATTTACGCGGTCATCGTCAGTGAGCGACGCCGACGACGCCGGCGACATCGACCAAGTGGTTGCCCGACTTGGGTCTCACGTACTTCTGGGGCACGCATGCATCGCAAATCTCTCGCGCCGACCACGTCGCGTGCCCGTCCGTCGCTCGAGATCGCACAACAGGGTCAGATCACTGACCTCGTTCAACGCAATCGTACCCTGGAACACACCGTCAAGAAACTCACGGAACAGGTCCATGCAGAGCAGCGACGCGCAGATGATTTGGTAGCCGCCGAGCGCGAAGCCAAGCGCCTCGCTATCGAGGACGTCAAGGGCAAGTGGCGCGTCGAGTACGACCGCTGGCGCGCCGCGAGTGCCGATCTCCATGTCTGCCACAACATTGTGCAGCTCATGACCCGCGACGAGATGCTCGAGGCGGAAGGCGATATTATCAAAGCGCGCCAGGCTACGGAGCGCGAGATAGCACGCCGCGTCGGAATCGAAACGAACCTCATCATGTTGAAGGGCGAGAAACTTTCAGTGGAGGTACGGGTGGCGGAACTGGAAGACGAGCTGAATGAGGCGCGCGCCAATTACGAGGAAGCAGCAGCTGCTCAGAAGGCGGAGATCGACAAGTTGGGCGCTCGCTTGGCTGACGGTCGAGCAAATGCATCCGACGCCGAACGCGAACGTGATGAGCTCGAGGTGCGTGTGCACGCCCTGCAGACTGTATACCTTTCTAATCTTCATATAGGACAAGCTCGCTGAACTGCGTGCGCAGTACGCTACTGCTCAAGCCGCACACGAGAGCTGCGCTAGCAAGCTTGAGCGCTCTGCCTTGCAGATCGAGAGCTTGCAAACTAAGGTCGCTGATGTCGAGCGGGCTGCTGAAGAGCTGCGGCGAACGAACACCGATCTTCAACGCCAGGTCGACAAGTGGCAGAGTTTTGAGACGCGCGGGTCCGAGGAGTCAGCCACGTTGCGCCGGGAGAAAGTCCAGTTGGAGATCAGCGTGCGCGAGCTGGAGAGCCGGGTGGAGAAGAAGGAGGAGGTGGTGGCGAAGCTGAAGCAGCGGTCGCGCGAGAACAAGGACGTCATTGAGCAGTGGCAGGTGTGTGGTTGCGTCTCTGGTAAAAGCCTTGTCTGACCTGATCCTGGTAGACCTATGTCGCCGAGCGCGACTCGGACGTCAAGCGACTGGAGGCCGAATCAGTCGAGCTCAAGCGTGTTATTGCAAAGCTGCAGAAGAAACTGGATACTGCAAATGAGCGCTGGGAACAGAAACTCGCAGAAGGCCCGGCCCCGGAGCTCGAGGAACGCGACGAGCAACCCAAACCCAAGGTACTTTTTCCGTCAATATGATTCGGCTTCTATTCATCGATGTACATCAGAAAGCCGCCAAAGCCCGTTCGAAGAGCAAGCAAGCTACGGTACGTGGGATTCCTTTAGGTGCTGCTTATATTGACACGTTAAGCAGAAACCTAGCCATGACGAGAACGATTTGGACCAAGAGCATGAGACGCCGAACGCTGGCCCATCGCGGGCGCCTTCTGCGGATGAGGACATGGAGGTAGCGGACGAGTCCAAAGCACGACGCAAGCGTCAACGAACCACGTCCGCGGACACGAAGAGCAAAAACAAGGGGAAGGCCCGCGCTATGGCAGACGATGATGACCCTGTCGACGAGCCCGTCACACAAGAACCCGCCGACGAAGACGAGGCTGAGGTTGCTCAGGAAGTGGCTGACCCGGAACCGGACGAGGGACCTAACGACAATGACCCGCCACCGCGAAAGACGAAGCGCAAGCGGCCTACGCCAGAGGAAGTGGGACAGTCAGACGAAGCGCCGAAACCATCAAAGCGGAGAACAGCAAGCGTCGCGCCCGATGCCGAAGCGGATGCTGGCCCGCAACGGCGTGCAGGATCACGCAAGCCGCCGGAGTCGTTTGCACGAGCGAAGAAACCGCCGTCGAGCAGGAAAACCGCTCGAGCGGAATCAGCGACACAGCAAAGTAACGGTTCTCGGGCGCTCGATAGCGTACCGGAAGAGGGCAGCGGCGACGCTGCGCCAGCGAAGAAGATGAAGAAGATCAACATCTTCCCGACGCAACCTGCCCCTATGTTCGACTTCTCTGCGAAACCGCAAGTGCGTGCACCGCTCAATGCTACTGAGAGCGGTGTAGAGCTGACAACGGTACACAGGTGCCTACAGGTGGGCTCGACATCCCGAGCGTGCTTTCACCCATCAAGGCAGACGACCGTGTGCCAGCACGTTCTACGTCTGGAATTATGTCTTCGCTTGGCACATTGGGAGCCTCTTTGGCAGTCGACGATAGTATGCTGCTACCTGCTGTCCGAACATATATATATATGTGGTATGCTTTCCATGCCTCCGGTCACATTTTGTCCCTGCTATCGCATTTCTTGGAGTCATCTCTCTAGCTATATCACCCTATTATCTACCACCACTGTACAGGCTACTTATGCAATAGTATCATTTCCATGCCGGATGACTGGCGTCTAGTGTCACTGGCGCGTACCCTCCTTGAATCACGGGCGTTCTTTCCATATCGGCAGAATGCTTGATAGCGGTCATCACGGGTTGACCTTCGTCGTCGTGCCATGATTCCGAGACTGCTTGGATTTCGGAGTCTTGCGGCAGAGCTGCTGCCGGCAGCGGTGCAGCTCTCAAAATGCGTCCTCGGGTGACAGGCGGCCCAGGCTGCGAATCCACTGTCCTACACCAGCTAGCGAAACGCGGACCTCCCACGAGCCGCCTTCCTACGCAGGGAGTTAGTGATGATAGGAATGAGCTAGGAGGCCTACCGACCGTAATTGTTTTGGCGAGCGCAGCGTTTATGCCGAAGGCAAGCAGATATCCAGCGGCGTGGTCAAGTGCTTGTACGGGTAGGGGACGAGGCGTGAAATCTGCATTCCCATGCGCAGATGCGTAAGCCTCGCCCTCGTCGACGTTGTAACCGGTTGCCGTCTGTACGAGCGAATCGAACTATCATAATCATCGTCAATGCGGGGGACAAGAAACGAGGATGATGAATCTCACCCCACGCCTGCCCTTCCACGGTCCTTCCGAGCCCCATGCGCTCAAGCTCGCGTATACGATCCCAGGGCGTGCTGCCGCAAGCTGCGCAGGCCCGAAGCCCTTCGCTTCCAATGAGCCTGGACGATATGCTTGCAGAAACACGTCGCATTCGCTGGCGAGGTTCGCCAAAGCTTGCCTGTCGGCGGCATCGTCCAAGTCAAGTTGTGCGGTACGTTTGCCACGAGAGGTGTCTGCGTCCAAAGCGGGCAGCGCTGGAAGCTTCCGGGAGGTGATCAGGAGGACATCCGCGCCGTGGGCTGACGCAACAATATGAAGAAGTCAGCTTATGGACAGTGGATAGGAGCACAATCTCACCTGCCAGTGTGCGCCCCGCGACTGGACCAGCGATCACGCGCGTGAGGTCGAGGACTCGGATGCCATTAAGTGCATGTGATCGCTCAAGAATCTTGTCGACCGCCTCCTTCCGAGTCGGCGCCTCTCCAATTTTGAAGAGTTGCACCGGCGGGGTCTCTTTGGCCTTGTGGATGAGCTTCCCACTGAGGATGAGTGCGCAATGCCGTAGCGCACATGTTTCGCGCTGCCGCTTCGGTCTCGAAGTCGACCGCACTCCACCCAAGAAGGTGCTCCTGCACGATTGCCCGGTTCACCTGAGGGGTATCGGGAATTTTGAGGATGTCCAGGATGCCGCGACGATGGCTATGACCTCAATTATGAGTAAAGGACATGGGGACACGACCCTAATGCCTGCTTACTGGGGAAAATTGGTGTGTATGCGAACATGCCCGTCTTGGGTGCGGTACAGACCGGCTATAGCGTCCCAAACCGGCGGCGGTGGCTTTCCTTGAAGGGTGTAGTACACTTCGCTGTCTGCCCGCAAGGTAAGCAGAGATAGAACAGCGAGCCTCGATAATTGAACAGGCCACTCACGAAATTGAATGGCAGCATGTCGGGCGTCGACGCTGACGTTCTGGCTTATCCCTGTGTTTAACTTCTGGTAGTATGCCGCTGAGAACGCGGACAAGCCAATGGATATCTGGTCGTAGGCAGAGGTTTGCGTCGTTCGAGTCAATGGAGAAGTACCTCGCAGAAAATTAGCGGACCTGAGCTGCATCTCCGAGCTTGAATGAAGAGTTGATGACACGGTCAGCGTTTGGAGAAAGCCTGAGCGCAGACTGCTCTCCGAAAGCGTGCAGAGGCAGGCCCAAGGATGTCCATAAAGCCTTCGCGGCGGCGAGCTGCGGCATCGACTGTGAGCGATTTATGGGAGACTCCCACTTGCGCCCTGCTCGCTTCTTAGTCGGTATATGAGACGGAAGACAGCAAACGATGAGCTTGCGAATGAGTCAAGCGTCGACGTCGGAGACAAGCAAGAACGTGACGCATTGCCGGCATGTGCCGGGCAAGCATCTGGAACGCGAACTTTCAAGCCTCAAGACAGCCTGGCTGTCCATTACAAAAGAACATCATGCATTCATACTTTAAGTTCTATAGTCTATGGTAGAAATGTTCATGATTCAATACTGCAATCCGCGGTCCCCGATACTTAGCGAATACATAAGTGGATGACTGGCCCAGAGCTTTCATCCTTCAATCTTCACCTTCTGCGCCTCGGTCACGAAGGGATAGTCTGTGTAGCCCTCGGGACCGCCGCCAGGATGTAGAAGAGATCACGCTTGTAGCTCGTCAGCTGCCAGTCGTGCTTCCACCTCTCAGGCAAGTCCGGCTACGGGCCAGATGTTCAGTTTCCCCCATGTCAGGCGTGAGCACGAGAACGTACGTTGGAAATGAAGTTGCGTCCGACGGCGATGATGTCGCCCTTGGTCTCTGAGATCTGCAGCGCAAGTTCACGAGAGTATGCGCCGCAGGAATGAGGGGCGCAGGGCCCAAATCTCGCGGATGAAGTCGTTCGACTTGAACGGGTCGTATTCCTCCGGAGGCACCGTCATCATGCCCTTTACGCGCGACTCGACGAGGTGGATGTACGCGAGGCGGGGTACTTTTCTTTAAGCTGCTGAACAAAGTACCCGAATTGGGGCTTCGGATCCTTCATGCCCATGCCTGTAAAGATACTTAAAGTATGAGCCATCGAAATAACGTGACATAAAACAATTTATATACCTTGGATATCACCCCAAGGGCTCAGTCGAATGGCGGTCCGCTCAGCGCCAACAGCATTGACGATGGACTCGACCACCTCAAGACCAAATCGTGCGCGGTTCTCGATGCTGCCGCCGTACTCGTCGGTACGGAAGTTCGAGACATCCTGCAAAAACTGGAAATTGCTGTAAGCTGCATGGAACAAAGGCAGGCAAGCAAAAACAGACCTGGTCCACCAGGTAGCCGTTGGCCCATGTATCTCAACGCCATCGATTCCGGCAGCGATCGCGTTCGTGGCGGCCTGACCGAACCATGCAATATACTCCTTGATCTCCTCCTTTGTGAGCTCGCGCGGGGTCTCGCCCTTGTCTTCCAGCTCGACAGGCGAGGCGGAGACGTATGGGTGGCCGCCCGCCTTGAGAATGGCGGGCATGCCAGCACGACCCGTAGCCCAGAGCTGCATGAATATGAAGCTGCCGTTCGCGTGTACGGTGTCTGCGATCTGAATGCAAGATTCAGCACAATACACCACAACATATGGAGAGGTGAGCTCACCTCTTTCCAGGCAGCAATCTGCGCATCATTAGAGATACCGGGGACATTGGGCATACCACCAGCGGCTGGAGAGATCGGCGCGGCCTCCGAGATGAGGAGCGTCCCTGGGGTGCTACCGCGCTGTGCGTAGTACTCCTTTACAATCGGCAGGGGGATGTTGTCCTCTGTGCAACGCATGCGCGTCTGGGGAGCGAGCGCGATGCGGTGCTGCAGGGTAACGGCACCGACCTTGATGGGCTGGAATAGTTTGGGGGTGGACATGCTGGTACTTGGGTCAACGAGGGGTGCGGGAAACAGGACTGCTCTGTGTCGCCCTCGGTTCCCGCTTTATGGGAGATGTTCAGCGGTACGATCCCGGCGTTCCAGCCCTGCTTACGCATAGCGGAAGCGCATCGTCAATGCAATGCATTGCTCAGCGCTCAGCGGCTGACTGAACCCCTAGTCATGTCGTGTTTTCCGAGAAAACCGGTTAATTGGGTAAATGATATTCGCTTGAGAGGCGTGAAGACACAGAATTCCAGAGTTTTCGTAGGTTTGTGTGAGAAAACAGTTCGAGCCAACTTGCATTTAGATTTTTGGTGCAGCCAGCAGCCAGCAGCCAGGTCTGAGGTCGGCCCTTGGCGTGACAACGCCATCTCAGCAATCACGTGTCTGTGACGAGCGCGTTTCCCCATTGCGTCGCGTGCTGTATTCTCACCCCCATGGACATCCAGGAGCCCACCGTTATAGCGGATGCCGACATCGATGAGCAGACCGCTCTCGTTGACGATGATGCGATAGACGAAGAAGAACTGCTTGAAACGGTCCAAGCTGAGGAAGAGGACGCGCTCGCCGAAGCACCCACCGCAGGACCAGCGGATCCCAAAGGCAAGAAGAAGCGCCAGCCTGCCGCCCCGCAAGAGCGCGAGCCTGGAAAGTCATTGTTACCCTTCACGCGCGTCCAAAAGATTATCAAGGCCGACAAGGTGCGTGATGACCCTCTTGATCATGAAAGCAAGTTGAAATGACGACCATCCAATAGGACATTCCTATGGTCGCACGCGACGCCACCCTCCTCATCTCACTTGCCACGGAGGAATTCATCCGTCGCTTTTGCCAAGCTAGCCAGCGTGTCGCTGAGCGCGAAAAGCGCCAAACAGTACAGCATAGAGATCTCGGTGTGTTGTGCCCCCTTGTCCGCTTTCATTGTAGCTGACAGCACTTCGTCTCACAGCTACCGTTGTCCGCAAAGCAGACGAGTTTCTCTTCCTGGAAGGTACTTGGCATCTCATGATTCCAACCTCATCTAATTCATCCTCCATCCCAAGAGATCATTCCTTGGACTTCCTCCGACGCCCCCGCCAAGCGCGCCAAACCAGTAAAGCAGGCCATCAAAGCAGCTGCTGGTGGCTCAAATACACTCGATGCTTTCGTTGTTGGCAAGAGCGCCTCCGGCGGAGGCGTAGAGACAGCGAACACTGCGAGCGGAGCAGAGTCTGCAGGTGCCGGTTCTGCCGCAGATCCGCCAGAAGCAGCCACCGCAGCGACACCAAGTACACTCGTACCAGGTGTGGTAGGGCCCGCGGGCAGCGACGTCGCCATGACCCAGGATGAGACCATGGACCAACACGACAGCGACTGAGATTCGCTCGAACCCTTACGCCCACCATTCCCGCTTCGCTATCTTGGGCTCCGACAGCTGTCCCCGACACATGGGGCCATTGCGGCGCGCGCTTTCTTCGCCCCAAGAACGGCTATTGCTGTACTTAGAAAGCTCAGACGCGATTGCTACGGTCAGCCGTACAGCTGCAGGAGCGGGTCGGCGCGGCGCGTGCTGCCGAGGTGTACAGGTATGTAGTACATACTTCACCTTTTGTTCCAGTATTCGATAGCCACAGTGGGGGCTTGAAAGCATATATGTGTGATCCAGCATCGGTTGGTTCAAGGACACACATATCATACTGCAACAACATCAGATAAAGCACTCGCATAACATGACGTCTGCCTTGTGGGACCAGCAAACAGCTGGCCAAACTACGCAACACCTAGCCCCCTCCCCCGCCCCCGATTCTGGCAAGATCACAAACCGCGTGCAGAAGAGCGTTCTCTCCGGTACCGCACATCGTCTACCTCCTCCTCTTCCTCGCTTTGACTCGATTGCACCTGTGACCCCGGCCCCGAGCTCTGGCTCGAGTCCATAAACGCGAACGGAGGAGGCTGCGGGGCCCGCGGCGGTTCCCTGTAGATTGTCCGTTCTTGCCTGGGGGACTCGGGGCATCCGTTCACTCCCGGGCTCCTGAGCAAGCCGCGTCCACCGATCACCCCGTGCTCGCTGAATGGCTGCCACACGAGCACCTCCCGCCCCACCTGGAAACACGCGCCCTCGCGCACTGTCGCCCGTCGTGCCTTGCGCGCAGCCGCCTCCTGCATCGCGATACGCTTGGCATCGTACGCGGCCTCTTCGCGTGCGTTGAAGGAGAAGACGACGGCGACCAGGTTGACGTCGGTGTGAGGGTTGGCGTCGCCTCTTTGCCCTCCCGCCTCGCCTCCATGGCTCCTCCGCCGACCTGGCGCCCTAGTAGCACTCCCGGACTTGGGCAATATCTGGCAAAGCGCGATCCCGGTCGCCCACTTGCTGGGCAGGTTGCCCGCGTACGCGCTCTTGGCCGGCATGGGCGCCTGTACGACGCGCTTGATGAGCAGGCGGAGGTCGGGAACCAGGCGGGCAGGCCCTCCGCGGGACGCTGGCTTGTTCGATATGGACACAGGTTTGTAGGCGTAGACGAGGGTTGCTTGACGTGGCAGGTTTGCTCGACATCGGCGTAGGCTGGCCGATTCAGACGCTGGTTCACGGCGTAGCAACAGGCTTGCCCGTAGTAGAGGTGGGTTTATTTGAGACAGGGGATGGCCTGACCAGCTTGGATATAGGCTTGCATGGCGTTGATATCGATTTGCTGAAGCCCCGCGAGACGGGTTTGCAAGGATTGGACAAGGGCTTCCCAGTAGTAGACACCGGCTTGCCAATCGTCGATGTTGGTTTTCCCGCTGCCGAAGCCAATTTCGCAGCGCTGTCGATCTGCCTCTCCATGTCTGTCTGCCAGAGCGCCACTGATGCTTGCGTGCGGGATACCAACAACGCCGCGCGCGCCGCAAGGCCGCCTCTGCGTGTGACCTTTCAGCTCGCTACTCGAAGGCCTCCGACCAAAAGTTACTCACGAGACATATTTCTCTGGCCTCTTTCCGTCTTTCTTTGACGGACTCCGGTGTAGTCCGCGCTCCTCCTCAGGCAGCGGCTTGTACGGGATCACGGCATGAGACTGCAGCAGCAACGAAGCCACCTCCGCGCTACCCGCCGCCGTTGCAGGATCCGTCGTGCGCGCCATCATGGTTGTTAGAATCGTCTTCCGGAAATTTGGTGGCGTCTCGGGCACAGGTGCTGGCGGTGCGACCATAACTTTCAACCTCGGGGACGGCTTGACAGTACATGGAGGAGGAAGCGGCACCGGCCGGCGCGGAGTTAAAGAAGTGGTAATTGGTGTAATGGGGATGCGACTAGGTGAAGATTTGACTGGTGTGCTGAGGTTTAGATCAACTAGACGAGGTAACTGTTTCTTGCTTTGTGCTGGTGATTGCGCAGCTTCTTGGGGAAAGAAGGGTGGGGGGAACGCCGATGGTTTCAAGGGCTGCAACGTCCTGCGAGGCGGGCCTGATGGGGGCTTCATAGGATGCTTCAGCGGCGTAACAGGCGGCGGCTTCTTCGCTGCACCGCACGGCTTGCTATTGTCAGAGGTAGTGACGAAGCCAGATGTGAAGGGCTCAGAATGTATGCGTGCTTTGGGTCGTTTGCTGGACTTGGCGAAGCCATCCGGGGTAGCGAACACAGAGGGGGAGGACTTCGATGGAGTATGATGTGATGCATTCTCTAGCCTCGGTCGCTTGCTAGGCCGTGGGTCCTGCATAATGCGACGTTTAGCTTTGCTCTGATGTGGCCATAGCGAAGGCGGCATGACACACCAGAATTTCTGGTGCTGGGTGCCGGTTCATGTTGGCGATTGGATGTTCGTCTCGAGCTGCCGTGGCGGACAGTGTATTGATTCCTGTAGATGCAGCAGAGCAAGCAAATCTTCACAGCAAGAATAGACAAGGGATAGGCATGAATGATGGAAGCAAGAGACAAGAGACGCCGATTGCCGAATAGTGCCGAATGCGTGTGATTGACGTCACGCGTCCGTTGGTCACATGGTCGCGTCCGAATTGACGCGTCTTCAAAAGCTTCAACGTTCGACCTCCAACCTGACCTAACACAGCTTCGGAAAACGAGATACACGATTGTGCCACGCTGTAGCATAAGGGAATTTACACGAATACAGCTACAAGCGATATCAGCATGTACTGCGTCCTTGCGTTCCCTAAGCCACCTTCCCCTCCCTGTGCTTGAAAAAATCGTCAATCTTGTCAACGTCCATATCGGTCGTACACCAGATACGTTCGTATGCCTCTATATTCTCCTTCATCAGCTGGATCTTTGCCAGTATGCGTTTTCCCGCGTCCGGTCCTAGCGGCAGGCGCCTCCACTGCGGCTTCATTTGCGCTGCCGCGGTCCCCTCGACGACCTCAAAAATACGCTGCACCGCCTTGCCTGTATCACCGACCTGCTTGGCCTTGATGTGCAGATCGTCGTACGTCTGCAGCTGTCCGACGAACTCGGGATAGTCCGTCTTCTCCACAGCCGTCGCACGCTGCGTGGTCGCAGCCACGCCCAGGAAGCCGGTGGGGAAGTAGCCTGCCTCCACAATCGTGACCTGGATGTTCCAGCGCTCAACCTCACGTGCAAGGGCCTCGGAGATCGCTGGGGCGCTGTCAGCCAAGTCGGTCCACGATTCGCGGGAAGGCTACGCACACTCAAGGGCTGCCTTCGAGGAGTTGTAAGCCGCGAAGGGGGACATGCCCGCCATGGCGGCCACGGACGACATATTGAAGATCTGCCCCGATTGCTGCTTCTTCATGATGGGCAGTATCGCCTGCGTCACAGACACTTGGCCGAAGAAGTTGACCTTGAATTGTGCCTCCAGCTCATTCATCCTACGCCACGATCAGCGACCATTTAAGCGCTCGCCGTGAGGAAGACGTACACAAGCTCCTCCACGGGAGATACCAAGCTCCAGCCAGCGTTGTTGAAGAGTACGTCGACGCGGCCGTAGATTCCCTCCACCTCCTTGGATGCCGCCTTGATCTTGCTGTCCGGCCAGCTAAGGTCGAGCTGCAGCGGTGCAGCCTTCTCAATAGACTCGGGGATCTTCTTCAGATCCCGAGCGCAGGCTATAACCTATGTATAAGTGTCAGCACCTGCGCCCAAGGCAGATGTAAGCCCTGCACACGCACCTTCTGACCGCGCGAAAGCACCAGCTCCGCAAGAGCGAGACCGAAGCCAGAGTTAGCGCCAGTGATCATCCATACCTTGTCGGACATTGTGTCTTCTTAAGCTGTGGGGGCAAGAGAAGTGCGTCTATATGGTCGGAAACAAGGAAGGGGGAGGGGGTATGCAGTGGATACGACAGACCATATGGATCATCGTGCACTTTACAATTGACGGGAACCGCTCGGGGGTTTGAAGTGCTGGATCCGAGCGGGGTTGAAGCGCAGGATCGATAAGCATGTATTTGCAGTCGCCCCTTGCGTACATGATACTGATAGCTCTTGTGTTACTATGCGTTCTGAGGCGGACGAGGAGGCAAGGGAACAGCGAACAGCACTAGCGTGCGGGCCGCGCGCGTGACGCCTCTGAATCCTTGCTAAACACGTACAAACACTCCTTCCAAAGTTACGTTCAACTCATGATGATGAAGTCATTCTGCGCTGATCTGGTCCCTTTGCACGCCATCCTCGTTATGTGCATGGAATCCATTAAATAAATCTATATGCTGACTATGATCACCCAGCTCCTGCTAGGGACGTATGTGTAAGGAGAGACGGTGTAAGGAACATATGCACAGAAAGCGAGTCATCCCGACCCGTTTTCAGACCGCCGCGTCGAACACGACAGCCGGCTAGAAGCCATCAGCACCAGGACATCAACGAGGCATCTAACTCCAGACATCGAGCAACAGGCGCGAACGCTCCTTTAAGAGCTTCAGCTCCGCGACACCTTCCACCTCCGCCGAGCCCCCCTTCGCCTCGCCTAGGATCCGCGCAAGTGTGTCCTCCACCGACTTCGCCATGCTCTTGGCGTCGCCGCAGACGTACACGTAGCCCTTCCCATTCAGCACCGCGTCCGCGATCTTCTCCCGGTCCTCCCAGATGAGGTCCTGCACGTAGATCTTCCCCCCGTCCGGCTTGTACGGCGGCTCGCGCGAGAACGCGCAGCGCATCTGGAACTTGCCGCGCAGCTCCGTCTCGTACCCTGGCCACTCATCCTTGTACAGGAAGTCCTCGTCGGAACGCCGGCAGCCGTAGTAAAGCGTGATGTTGCCCCAGTCTACGAGCGCGTCGTCGCCGTTCTTCTCGATCGATCTCCGCGCAAGCGCGACGCGCTCCTGCACAAAGCCGCGGAAGGGCGCGACACCGGTACCCGGACCGACCATGATGACAGCGCTCTTCGGGTTCGTTGGCAAGCGGAAGGTCGAGCGGCGGACGTGGATGGGCGCCTTGTAGATGGTCTCTTCCCGGTATGCGCCGCGCGGGCCCTCGATACGGTACTGAGGGAAGTCGACTGATTGCGCTGCACTCGGGTCGTTGGTGCTGAGGAGCGGGACCTCCTCGTTGTTGGCCGCGTGCTTGAGGTTGAGCAGGAAGTTCGAACCGACACCGTACACCCACTTGTGGTTGATGCCGTCGGAAGGCACGTTCTCGTACTTGAGAACAACACAAGTGACGTGAATGGCGCCGGGGTGGATTTTAGGGCTGGAGGAGATTGAGTAGTAGCGGGGCTGTAGACGGGGGACGGATGAGACGATGATGTCGAAGGGTATCGGCCAGGTGGTTGTGTTTTCAGGCGTGGGACGTGCAGCGATGTCGTTACCTGCTGCAAGCTGAAGAACCTCAGCTACTCGCAAGCAGCCATCACCGACGACCTTCGCAAATAGCTCCTTGTCAGAATTGAGCTTCCTCAGGTACTCCCCAGCCTCCGGAGTGGGGGCGTACTTGGCGAAGTTGCCGAGAATCTGACGGCCCGCTACAGCGCTGATGTCGATATAATGGCGGACGACGGTGGCGTATGTGGTAGGTACGGGGAACGGGACCTTAGCAAGGGCCGGGTCGAGCGAGTCGATGTTGATGACCTTGTCCTGCTTGTCGTGGAGACCGAGCGCACATAGGATGCGATCAACCTCGACCTCGGCGTTGGTGGGCCATACACCGACGTGGTCGCCGTGCTGGTACGACATACCAGAGCCCTCAATGCCGAGCTCAATGTGCACGCAGTTGCGGTCCTTGACATCCTGGAAGAGCTCACGTGCAACGACGACTGGAGCCGCAAACGGATTCTTCGCGTCATGGATACCCTTCGTCTTGGTCAACGCGCGAGCAGACAGTTCACCTGCAGGCAATTAACGTCATGAAGCAAGGGCAGTTTCGGACGACCAACCGAGATAGACCTTGTCGGCCGGATGTTCTTCCAGCTCCGATACGACGAAGTCAGCACTATCGCCACCCTGGCCCTCCTCCACACCCATCGCCTCGGCGAAGGCCTCCCACATGCCGTCCTTCCATGCGAGATAGTCCTCCTCCATGCTCTTGTCATCGTCACCCTCGCCGCGCTCGCCCATGCGTATACCGCCCATGTCGGCGAGCAGCTTGTCGGTCTTGCGAGCCATGAGATTGTAGTGCTCGTATGTCTTGTTCCCGAGACCGAACACGACATACTTGAGCCCCTCGAGCTTGTGCTCCCCGTTGGAAAACTCGAAGGACTCATCCTCCAAGTTCTGCAACAACGTGACAGCGTTATCTGTCGGTTCGCCCTCGCCGTAGGTCGCGACAACGAAGATGGCAGCGCAGTCCTCGGGGATCTGATCGAGGTTCTCGAAGTCGTAGTCTTCCGGGTCACAGACGAGGGAAGCCAGGCCGAACTTGGTCTTCGCTTCCTTCGCGAGGCGGATGGCGTACTCTTCAGCCGTACCTGTCTGGGAGCCGTAGAAGATGACCAGGCGCTTATTCTATGGACGGAACACGTCAGCAACGCGCCAAAACGACACAAGTAGCTGAACGCACCCCCGCCTTCATCTTCGCGACGAAGTCCCTCGGGTTTCCTTCACCATCGGCTATCTTCGACGTGGTCACCGGCACGGAGGATGTTTTCGAGGAGAATATTTGTTCGCGGAAGAGGTAGAGGACGGCGGCAGCGCCACCCACACCGAGAATGGCCGCGTCTTGCGTAGAGAGGTTCATGATGGAGGATGGGAAAGGGAAAACTGCCGAAACAGTGCTGTCAGTAGCGCTCATGGCGGGAGAAGGTAGGGCGGTCGTACCCGAAACCAAGAAGTACGGTGACCACTAAATACTATCAAGGACCGACAGGAAGGGACCGGGACTCCGTATTCGCCGCACGGACTGGTACGTGATGGAGGCAGCAAACAACGAACGCTCAGCTCCGTTCGCTCAATTTCACCTGATGGAAACCCGGCCCGATTGCCTGTCCCGAACGCAGCCCGACCACCCGAACGACCAAAGTTCAATTCTGTTTATCGGCTCATTTGCCGTTCCATCACGCTCTAGAGTCTCACTCAACCAGCGCAGCACGTTCGAACTCGAAGACAACGAGGGGATTGGAGGTAATTGTAGTTGACAAAAGTCTGCCGTATGCCGGCGACCCGCAACGCGTAGGCTCGTTGACACGCAAGCGGGAAGCCGGCTTGGCGCCCACCCGACGTGGTATATCAGCGCAGCCCCCGCGTGTCACCTACTGAGAGCCGCTGTCGTGTCCCCCAGGCTGGATGACTGGTCGGGTCTGCCATGATGCGCATAGTCTCCTCGACCTCAGCACTGTCTGCGCCCAACTCATACGTGTACCATTGCTTCGCAAGTGCGGCCCACGAGCGTGCCGCGCGCTCGCTGTCAATCATTCAACGTTCAGCGTCCAGTCCCGGCGCCCGCCAATAAGCCAATGCGACTCACTCATGGTGTGCAGCGGCTACCCACGCCGCATCCGCTGCCAGCCGGCCCCGCTCGCTCCAGTAGCCGGTCGAAGTTCCCAACCGCCAGAGTAGATGTACAGTTCGGATAGCTTCGAGGCCGGTAATCTGCCCTTCAGCCCAGGTAGCCAGCCGTCCGTACTCGTTCGTCATGTCCGACAGCTGCCTATCCACAGCGCGGGACTTCGCTTCCGGAAGAGAGCACACTGAACAGGTGCACTCGAATCCGTACCGTTCGCGCAGGTGCGCTCTGCTCGCACCGCGTCAGCGTTGTGCAACTGAATGCCAGTAGAGCACTCGCCGTCGGTCATCTCGGGGACGCTTCGTGTCGAAGTACGTCGTGAGCAGCTCCTGTGACCTGCTAGTCAGGTGAATTTAGCGCACTGCTGGGAGATTGACGCACTGATCCTTCCGGGATCGGCTTCAAAGCGTGAACTACTAGAGCACCTTCCCGCTCTCTCCAAGAGTACACAGAATTGAATGCGCTGGCGCATCCGTGATTCAGGCGGGCCATGCGAGGGAAAATTCCGACCATGTCACCTGCGGATACAGCGTTCGTCTGGAAAATCGCCAGAGCGTGCCTCTGCGGGTCTGCAGCAGGGTCAAACGTGTCCGGCAGTCCGATGTAGGAAAGGTTTAAAAAAGCGTCTCTTCCTTCCGAACTGGCATCGCGCAACCCTTTTGCGATTATGCCCTTTGGGTCGCTTGCTGCAAAGACGCTTCAGCAGGAAAATACAAGCGCGCTGGAGGAATATGGACTTACTTGAAAATGGGACGCGAAAGAGCGGTTTCTCCCGTATGAGCAACTCGCCTTGCTAATTTCCGATAAGCCTTTGTCAAGCCAGACTAACAATTGCATATGCACACATTGTGTAACACGCAAAGGACATGCTCACCTCGATATCCCGCACAGCAACCAGCCCTTTTCCTTTCCCCGGGAGGTCAGCTACGACAAACTTCGTCGCATCGTCGTCGTCGTAGTCGGGGACGGACAACAATGTCTCGCCGCGAGAAGAATACAGTATAAGCCCAAGGAGCAGGACCAAAGCGCCCCAAGCCCAAGACTTCCGAACCAGTCGGCGTTGGGTGACAGGAATGATTGGACCTGCCGAGTCAAGCTGGCTCGAGCTTGCTTCGCGCGGCTGAGGTTTGTTTGGTGAGCTTTGTATGTCCAGGACGCCCGCCTGTGATCTGTTTGAGGAGCCAGCCTTTGTCGCCGACTTGCCAGGGGAGCGCATGAGGGGAGACGGCAAGGGTCGAGCCGCATCAACAGAAGCATAAACGTGATCGATGCGTGACTTCGGTCATTGCCGAAGTGCGCAAGTTCGATTTCTTCGGGTGTTTCTCTCGTCTCCCTACATATGCAGCTTGGGGTCTAGTATAAGTCAGGTAGAAGAGGTAAGTCCAGTACACATAGAGGGAGCAGAACCATGAAGCAACAACGACCGGGATAAAGGACAGCTGTCTTCCAGCTCACACTGCCCAGGTCACGATGCACTGGCTCGCGCCCTCCTCGAACTTGCGTCAACTTGGCTCTATAAAGGAGTAATAAAAAAGTGAGATCAAGGTGTACTGGTATGGATCTTTGTTCTCAATGCAAGCCCTAGATACCTGTCAATCACCGATCAATATGACCACGACTTCACCTATGCACATTCAAGTTCTTTGCGGGGCGGATGACTGAACCACCTATTTCAGTGACAATGTCTTGTCCAAGAGATGCAACTCATGTAAAACGTCCTACAGCGTGAGGAGATGAATGGCGGCATGTGGCAACCTGCGCCAATTTCCGTGCACAGATCAACAACACCAAACACAACCTCCCATTATCCCATTTCCCCTTCCGTCATCGAACAGCGAACACGCTCTCTCTCGACCCACGTTGCGTCCCGCCCACCACCCCGCCGCCACGATGTCTACGCCCGCGGCACCCGCCCGCGCCTCCTTTGTCGCGGACCCAAGCACGCCGGCCAACCCTGCCACCGCGCCTGTAGCCGCCATGTCCCCCGAGCTCGAGCAGACGCTGACGCTGCTCGCCTCGCACCGCTCCGTGCTAGGCTACATCCTCCTATCCCGAAGTCAACCTGTCAGCATCATCCGCCACTCCGGTGTGGTCTTCGATGGGGAGCAGGGGCGCAAGTACGCACACGCGATCGCGCGCATCGTGGAGAGCGTGCGCGTCGGACTGGAGGAGGTCAATCATGGTGAACAGGATGCGGTGCGTGCTTATGAAACTGTTGTAATACGGATATGTACTTACTGTGAGCCGAATCATGCAGGACGACGTACGGTTCATGCGGATACGGACGAGGCGGCACGAGATTATGATTTCCCCTGGTGCGTTGCGTTGCCTGACTTCTGCTCACAGCGCGTTACTGAGGGACTCATTGCAGATGACCGTTACTTATTAGCGGTGCTACACGACCCTACCGTGACATGAACTCCCGATCCCATGTTTCCGTCTTGTATGCCTCTGTATCCCTAGCTATCCCTGATTCCATCGTCTGCTTGCTTTGCCACTCGAAATAGGCCCCTTGAGCGCTCTCCGACAAGTTTTCTCTCAGTACGTCAACGCAAGGGGACTACTCCACCGACCACCCATTGTCAGACCAAGGTCCATTAGTTTTTCACGCTATTGTTGCCTGAGTTGCATGGCTGAAGGGCGCGTCTTCAAAAATGAAATCCGTCAAATCCTCTGAACTATTCAGTGGTATGTAACAGTCTACTCCTCCAACATCCTTCTTCGCGACTCCGAACATGGTTACAGTAATGAATGGATGATAAGATACATTTGCAGGTGAGATTCAAGATCTGTGAAGTTCGTCAGGTCAACCAACATCTGCAAGAGCATGGTGCTCACACATTACAAGACAATGACAAGGCGTATGGGGGCGGCTTGATCAGACCATGAACCATGACTTGTGCCGCTTTTGTGGTGCGGGTACGGGAGCCTCGATGGTGGCGGACATTGGTGACGATGGATAGGACTGGTGCGTTGATCAGTACGTATTGTTTGTCCCAAAACTATGCTGGCAACTCACAGCTTCAGAACCCGTGTCTGATTCGATGGTGTCGATGGACATCGGCCGCGAGCGTGACAACTCCAGCGACCGTGCTCGTAGGTGGGACATATCCTGCATGGGGACCTCCAGCTCCATTTGCTTCTCGTCGACTAAGGGTGTGTTCAGCAAGAGCGCGATGGTCTGCGCGGCTCTGGAGGTGATGCGCGACGGGCTGGGCATGGCGGTTCCGAGAGAGGTGGTAAGGTGTCGATTGGTGATAGAGCGGACGGTAAGGCGGGTGGGTAACGGCGTGTTCTCCCTTCTCTCACCCACGACCCTTTATAGGTTGCGCAATGTCTGCGATTGGTGCGACTCCCAGCAGGTCTCGGACAGGCACAAGTCCGAGTCGCGTCAGCGGCTGGTCGCGCTCCGCGGCGGTCAGGTTCCGCGAGTTGGGGGAAGGTGACATCACGTCTCATCACACGCGCGATCCCAGGCGATTCACAGCCATCGGTCAAAGCGAGTGACACATTCCCATCTTCCGACTGCCGATTCCACCTCCATCACAAAAATGTGGAAAGTACGACCGAGGTTTACGGAGGGGAATAATGGCTGCACCTGCAATCATCGCTACCATTTCCTGAAAATATTCCAGCTCTGATTATCAGTGAACATCAGCGACTCTCACGAGCACCGCCAGTTGTAATTTGGCTAACGTATCGGCACGATATGCCCGCGCGCATATGTACGGCGTCGCGTTGTCGCTCGTATAATGCGCGAGAGCAATTATCAGCCCCCACATTTCCAACTGGTTATTATCAAGACACGGTAGAATGACGGTACTTCTGAAAGCTTCATTGTATTGCCCACTACATACGCGCAAGCTAT
Organism: Schizophyllum amplum; assembly: GCA_007026445.1. Taxonomy (NCBI): domain Eukaryota; kingdom Fungi; phylum Basidiomycota; class Agaricomycetes; order Agaricales; family Schizophyllaceae; genus Schizophyllum; species Schizophyllum amplum. Next base: position 345,540 of record VDMD01000018.1, read on the forward strand.
CTACGAAAGACGCTGGTTGCTCAGCTAGCTGTTACTGTCCGCCTGACGACCTTCCCGGTACACCTCAAGCTCCCACAACGTTCACCGCAGTTGTTCCTGCCAAAGGAAAGGTCTGGGGGATGGGTCAGCAACACTCCCCTACAATATGACGTGCTACTCACGTCGATCGACGGCCAAATCTTCTACGCGCCCAGAAAATTTGTCGAGGTCGTCCCGCGAGTGTCAGTCTCGTGGAGAAATAGGCAGGAGACCACCTCAAGTTGAAGGGGAGCGTTCATTTCCTCTAATGGGGGAACGTCAGTTGTGAACGGACGATACGAACGACTTGCACGTACTCAACCTCTCCCTCTCTTCGCCCTTCGACTCGAGATTCCTGCAGCCGTCGTTGCCGTCGCAGCACGCAAGGCGCGTGAGCATAGGAGCTGCAAGTTGCGCGTCAGCACCACAACCCGGCCACATCTACATGACTCACATGTTATGCGGCCACGCGTCCCGCTGACGGGTGAGGGGCGCGTTCTCGAGTGGTTGCTAAAAGCCCCGGAGACGGTCAGTGCGAAGTAATGAAGATGTGAAGGCCATAACGTACCCTACTTGACCAAATGTGCTCGCTGCGACGGTCGGCTTTCTGCTGAAGAAATACTTATGCATGGCCAAACTTAACACAGTGTTCGTACCTCTCGCGCCCGCAAGAGCGTTCGGGTTACTGTCACTGTCAGGGTAGGCGTGAGCGAGGCTGCAGAATGACACTAAGATGACTTACCTTGTTCGCATTCATGCGCTATGTCGCATTCAGCTCTGACGCAGCGTGTCGCACTCTTGTTTCGGACACGCAGTTCCCCGAGAAGATGTGGCTGCATGAGAGACGCTATTGCTGGGAGGAGGCAGGGCTGGACTGAGGGGATGTGATGAGAGTGATAAGGGGAGCCGATGCGGGCGACAGACTTGCCTGTAATGTGGGCACCCCCGTCCAGGACGCTGAGGGGCGCCAACATGTGCACGGCTTGTCCAGCATCTGTGCAAACAACAATTGTCAAAGGACAAAGAAGATATGTAGAAGGAACTCACAATCCTCATGTCAGACCCAGCTGCATAACGCAGGCAAGCGTGTGACGAGGTGGAGGTCATTCTTGCACTGGATGGGTGTGAAGGACATGATACGAAGACGAAGCGAGACGGAAAACAAGAAGCGAAGCTGCAGCGACGGAGAACTCAGAACATCGCGGTCAAGGAGAAGACGCGCATCGTCCCAATTGGGACGATCAACAAACAGATTCAACGTCTCGTGACCTCAACGGTCACCGGTCACTCAGACTGTCAGTGTAAACGCCGCTTGCCTCCATCCATGACTGTGGCGTCATCAAATCGCCTTGCAGATGCGACGCGCCCTCGGCGCGCCCTGAGTCTGACCGACTTGTACTTCAGAGGTTAAATGCGGAGATCTAAGTGCAAGCAGCGCAGAGCGGTGATCAAGGCGATGAAGAAGAGACGACGTACTCACATAGGACGAGTACTTACCCCAACCTGTAGGCCTGCCGTACATACACAAGATCACCTTGCCGCGAGTCGCGACTTCACGACTTATTTGACAGAGGGCGGTATAACAAGCATGAAATGAGGGCAGACACACAAGTCAGGACATGGCATTGCGATTGTCGGAGCGACGATGGATTGCTAGCTCATGCGCTGCAGCAAGCGGAACCGGCGGAGTGTGGTATTCATCTCATAATGGTCTGCCTGCTACGGGTGCTGTCTGCCATCAGCAGACATCCCTCGCGACGAATGTTTGGCCTTGGTAATGTGCTATAATCATTATAGCCAAGCGACAATGGAATACAATGGCATGCCAGGTAAGGAAATTACGGTGTCACGCGGCAATCGCCGCCTTCGAATACCGCGTTTTCCACTTTTCTGTGATGTCAATGACAAGCGTGTAGCCGACGAGGTCTGGCCCAGTGCACGTTCGGGGGAATAAGGAGCTCACGAACTTCCAGGCCTTGGAGGCACGGAAGACGGACGGATTCATTGCAACGTGCATTCGACTCGCAGTCTAGACCCCTATTCCTCAAAAGTCGAACAAAGAATATTGGGTTACCCCATGAGGAGTTGCCAATGTCATGCGCTCACGCGCCGGACCGGGGACAATCTGGAGGCGTCGATGTTCAGATGCATCTTTCACCCTACGTTCACCGACGTATCTCAACATGCAGGGGTCCAGGACCGCAATCGTTACAGGCGCATCGTCCGGGATCGGTAGGTGGTCACAAATTTACATACCCATGTCTTTTCTCTGACGAGCGCGTGCAGGGCGAGCCACGGCTATTGCGCTGGCTCAGAAGGGATGGAATGTCACTCTGGTGGCTCGCCGCTTCAAAGAGCTCCAGAATACTGCCTTGCAATGCTCACTGGATCCCAGTCGGTCGACTTTGATAGCTGCGGGCGACGTGACCGATGAGGCGTTTGTCAAGCGTCTTTTCGAAGATACTGTCAAAACGTTCGGTAAGTATGCGTGTACATCCGTCACCTCGCCTGAATGTGTGTAGCTCAATCTATCTGCAGGAAGGGTGGATATGGTCTTCAATGTCAGACGCTGTTCGTCTTATTAGGACCAGAGAAATTCAACAAATGACTGTTTGCAGAACGCTGGAATCAATGTTCCGCAGGTGCCCATAGAGGATCTTCCCTTAGAGGCTTTTCAGAGCGTCCTCACTGTGAACCTCGTCGGTCCCTTCCTTTGCACGAGGGAAGCTGTGAGGGCGTTCAAAGCACAATCCCCGCAAGGAGGTAACCCGGACCTCATAAGCAGCCTTTGCTCTACTTATCTGATTTTGTCTCCAGGTCGAGTCATCAACAACGGCTCCCTTTCGGCGCACGTCCCGCGACCGCAGTCCGCGCCGTATACTTGCTCGAAGCACGCTATCACGGGATTGACAAAGGTGACGGCCCTCGACGGGCGTCCTTATGGGATAACCTGCACTCAGATCGACATTGGTACCGACCCCTCCTCTGCTCAAGCGTCAACGATCGTTGCTCATCCACCACATGCAGGGAACGCACAAACTGGGATTATGACGAGCCACCAAGCGGGCGCCAAGCAGGCTGACGGAGAGCTCCTCCCGGACGGGACCTTCCAGCACCGCCTGCTGAAAGAGGCCACAATTGATGTGAAGCATATCGCGGATACCATCGTGCACATCGCAGAGCTGCCGAATGACGTGACGGTGCTTGAGATGAATATTATGTGAGTGAACCAGCTCATCCTGGACGCCATGACATCTGAATGTGGTATGACAGGGCCTCCGGTGCTCCATATGTTGGGAGAGGATGATAGCAGATGTACAATGTTGCGCCAACGCAAGCTGTATACTGTACGCAATCTCAGGAAAGGACTGCTGTACTTCTGCCATATGGTGCTCGAAGGTGGCTCACGATTTCGCTGATATGTCAACGAATCATAGACCTCTGCATCCACCACGCGGGCTAGACAAGGGGCTCACCGTAAATATCTTTCAAGTGCCGATTAGTGAGGAGTACAGCGGCAGGGATGTAGGACCTCGATGAGAAAGGAACCGTCCTGGAACCCTGGAACCGTCCCAGTGGCTGTGATTAGACGAAGTCCGCGTTAGCCGCGGCGATTAGATAGACGCTCGCTATCTGCGATCGCGGCATTCCTTGCAAGTTCCCTCAGCCTGTCACTCATTCCCGCTGCCCTCGACAATGAACGTACAATTCATCAACAGTTTGTCTTCATCGAGCGCGCCACCACCAGCGCATACCCATGACCATGATGCTGGGTCGCACTCCCATGACCATGGAGGCGAGCATGGGCACACGCATGAGCACCTCGAGAGCGCAGGTGCGTAGCCGACGCACGATGAGCACAATTGCTGATCGAGACCCATATACCCCAGGGAAGTACTCGGATCGCGACATGCCCGACTACAGCGCGCGCAACTTCGAGGAGCGAGGGTTCACCATAGGCATCGGAGGGTGCGCACACCCTGCTCGTTCCCCTCACACGTCTCTCATTCCCTCTCTCTAGCCCGGTAGGCTCCGGCAAGACCGCTCTCGCTCTCGCGCTCTGCAAGCGCCTGCGCAAGGAATACAACCTCGGTATGATATCCTTCCCCATCCTCTTCCCCCTTCACAGCGCGCCTGATCCCCACCTCGCCTAGCCGCCGTCACGAATGACATCTTCACGCGTGAGGACCAGGAGTTCCTGATCAAGAACAAAGCCCTGCCCCGCCGAGCGCATCCTCGCGATAGAGACCGGCGGCTGCCCGCACGCCGCCATTCGCGAAGACATCTCCGCGAACATGGGTGCGCTCGAGACGCTGCAGGCCAAGTTCGGCTGCCAGCTGCTCGTCGTGGAGAGCGGCGGGGACAACCTTGCGGCGAACTACTCGCGAGAACTGGCGGACTACATCATCTATGTTATCGACGTGTCGGTGCGTAGACGACTGTGCACGTAGGGACAGGCCTGATGAACGTGTCCAGGGGGGAGACAAGATCCCCCGCAAGGGTGGACCGGGCATTTCCCAGTCAGACTTGCTTGTCATCAACAAGGTGAGTGCACCCGGGGATTGGCTTGTTGCCTCCTCATCGTGTTGCGTTACAGATCGACCTCGCGCCGCACGTCGGCGCGTCGCTGGAGGTCATGGACCGCGACTCGAAGCTTATGCGTGGCGAGGGCCCAACCGTTTTCTCTAGTGTTCGAGAAGACAAGGGTGTTGACGACGTCGTGAGCCTCATCCTTGCGGCATGGCGCTTGGCAGGCAGCCCCGGTACGCCTGGGGCCGTCCAGGATGCGTGAAATGGGATGGAAGTAATTGTTTAGCTTATGTGTATGTATACCGAATGGAAAGCAATCCCGGCGGTGAAGGGGAGCGGATTGAAGCCAATGTGGACAGCAGCGATGAGCATTGACGATGTAAGGATCATAAATAACGGACGCTCAACCAACTGAACTGCGCAGGAGCCACCCCAGAAGGCCCGCGACGACCGCAGAGCCCGCCGCAACGACGGTCAGCTCGTAAGCCTTCTCGTCCTTGCCAACCAGCGACTCTGATGCTGCCTGAGCCATGCTCTTCGTCCGCTCGCGTTCCCTCGCCTCCCGCTCAATTTCTATCTGCTTCAACAGGACCGCCACAGTCTCCGTCGCCGCCTTGTTCTGCGCCTCCATCTTCTCCGCCACGCCAGCGATACCCGTCGCCACCGTCCTCTCCATCTCCCTGCCCAGCTCCTCCACCTTCCGCTCGAACGTCGCTGCGAGCCGGCGACGCTTCCAGGGCTCGACGGCGACAGTCGCCATGATGAAGACGAGCAAGTTCAACGCTAGTGCGGCGAGCTGTCCGTACGTGCTCGCGCTGCGGATCTTGTCCGACCATACCTGCTCCTCGTGGTATCGCGCGAGGATGGCGTGCATGAGGCTGGTGAACTCGCGCTCGACGGCCTGCTCGGCGACGTCGGCGGCGGTCTTCGCGCGCGCCTCGGCCTGCTCGAAGGAGTGGTCCTCGCGCACGAGGGTGGTGAAGCGGGAGACGTCGGTGTCTGTCCAGGACGATTTACGCTGTAGCAGGTCGTTCACCTCGCGCTGGGAGTTGGAGCGCTGGAGCACGGCGCGCTCGTATGCCACCTTCGCGTCTCGCGCGGCCTTGCGGGCCTCGTTGATATGCGTTTCTGTTATCGTGTGAGTAAACAATATATAGTGTTTATATGAGGCGACGCACCGCGCGCGACGACCTCCCGCTTGAGCGCGTCGATCTCCTCATAGCCCGTCACACGGTTCAGCTCGGCCCCAAGTTGAGAGAAGGTGGTCTTCGATCGTGCAGTAAAGTCGTCTGCGCGGGTTCGGATGGTAATGGCTGCTGTCTCTGCTAACTCTCGGAGGCGAGTCTTGACTTCGGCAAGTATGTCCTCCGTGCTGGACGAAGTCTTCGACGACGATGCGGGTTCCGGCAGCGGTGGCAATGGAGCTTCGCGCGAGACGTCCTCGGTCACCCTTGGGCTGTCCTCGGACAGTCTGAAACTGCCCTCAGTCACATTTGGACTGTCCTCGGTCGCAGTGGGAGTGCTCTCCGCAGCGTTGGTGGATGTGGATGCTGGCGCCCCGAGAGTGATTGGGGCTGAGTCGCCGTCATCGCCTGTCTTCCGTGGTTGTTGTGCGTTTCTGAGTATTCGCGACGTCGCCAGCGAGCGATTTGGAGGGTGTGGCGTTCGCCATACCAGAGGGCGCTTCACCACCGGAGTGAGTGATCTGAGCATCGGACGAACGCGGCGGCCCGGCCGCTGTCGCGAATGACGGCGGCGGCAATCAGAACACAACATCTCAACGATATGGGTAGCGCGTTTCCCACACTCGCAGTGGTGAAAGTCCTGATAGTACACAACTGGATATATGTGTGCAGTAAGCTCCATTGATGGAAATGTAAGTAGCTGGGGAAGAAGCGTAGGATTTGTAGTAGCACAGAAGGCGCAACTCATATCGACAGGAAATCGCCTCCGTCCTGTTCGTTTTCCTCCACAAGTAGTTCCAGATACCGGAAGAACGACGACGCTGGAAATCCAACCACATTATTGAAGTCGCCGTCGACTTTGCTGACCAGCAGGCCTCCGTTTCCCTGCGAATTATGTCAAATCGCGTTCGCGCAAGAGGTGCGCAAGTACAAGACAAAAGTTAGGAAGCATACCTGGACACCGAATCCTCCCGCCTTTCCCAAGCCCTCGCCACTGTCGACGTATGCCTTCACCAGCGCGGGCGGGTTGTCTGCGAAGTGAACAAGAGTTCGCTCATCGAGGGACCTGGTGAAAGGTCAGCCGATGCAGACTACCCGAACCTGGCCAACATACTTGATCTCATAGCCAGGAGCTGTAAGGATAGGGTATACTACAAAATGCCTTTCAGCTTCATGTAGTGGAGTCTAACGATGCACCTACCAAAAACAACGCCAGTCACTACCTCGCATATCCCGCCGTTGAGGTCCAGGAGCATGCGGAGATTGTCCTCCTTGTCCGTAGGCTTCTCTAATAGTTCCTGCGTCATGGGCGGCAGGAGCGACACGTGTACCTGCCCACCCGGCGAGGGGGCGGCATGCGTGAGGACGACGGTATCGGCGGCGATGACGAGATCTGGCGGGTTGTCGGGGTCATCCGCCTTACGCTTCTGGTCAAGCCAATGCCATTAGAGGTGCTACAATTTACGTACGACAAGCCGCTCGTAGACCTCGACACCCTTATGTTGCGCGGTGGCAACGGGATACTCGTGAATATCTTCAAACGAGTGCGGATCGAGATCTTCCTCAAAGGTAGAGGGAGAGATCTCCGGAGCAAGGCCCTTCACGATGTTAGAGTCGGCATATCGAGGAAGAGAAGGCAGGTACGAAACGCGACAGTATTTCTTTGCGCTGAGGGCTGGCAGACGCGAGCACGACGCGTTTCCCCTTCAACTTCTTGATAGACGGCATCAAGAGAGCATTCCCGAGGACAGAGTCAGGTGGTGCCATGCTTGAGTTATCCGGTTGGGAGGTCTATGAGCAAATAGGCGCACGGAGTTGATGATGGTGGGACGCAGACATAATACAATGAGAACAATGGCCGGATGCCCGGACCGACGTTGCTTAGAGTCATGATGACAGTGCCGAAGATTGACGATGAGTGAACTTTGCGTCTTGTCTTCCCCCACGATCATGGAGTCTCCAGACCCACAGAATGTCAGGATCCTGACAACTCTCGGGCACGTCGACCATGGAAAGACGACGCTCATGGACGCGCTGCTCGCAGCGAACAACATCATCTCGTCCAGGATGGCTGGCAAGATGCGCTACCTCGACAGCCGCGAGGATGAGCAAGAGCGTGGGATTACTATGGAGAGCAGCGCCGTGTCCCTCAAGTTTCATGTCAGGGATCGCGATGGTGAGTAGTGCGGCGCATAGCAGGGCGCCTGTGGCGCTGACATACCCTAGCTGCATCGAACCGCACATACATCGTCAACATGATCGACACACCGGGACATGTGGACTTCTCGACAGAGGTCTCTACTGCGTCCCGCCTTTGCGATGGTGCACTTGTTCTCGTCGACGTCGTCGAAGGCGTCTGCACGCAAGTACGCCCGCATCGTACCCCGCCATTTAACCCTCACTCACGCGTGTAGTATAGACGACCGCCGTCCTTCGCCAAGCATGGCTGGATCGCCTGCGCCCCATTCTCGTCATCAACAAATTTGACCGTCTCATCACCGAGCTGAAGCTGTCCCCAAGCGAAGCGCATCACCATCTCACACGTCTTGTCGAGGACGTGAATGCCGTCATGGGGTCCTTCTTCGCTGCAGACCGCATGGAGGACGACCTTCGCTGGCACGAGGAGCGCAAGCGTCGCTTGCAGGAGAAGAAAGACGCGCTCGCCGGCGAGACTGACGCAGCCGTCGTCGAGGGTGAAGACCCAGACTACGAGGAGCTCGAAGACGAGGACATTTACTTCGCGCCCGAGAAGGGCAACGTGGTGTTTGCGTCCGCTATTGACGGCTGGGGATTCCGAGTGAGCAAGTTCGCGCAGCTGTACGCGGCGAAGCTCGGCTTCAGCGAAGCGGGTCTGCGCCGCGCACTTTGGGGCGACTACTACTTTGACCCGAAGACGAAGAAGGCGATCGGCTCCAAGCATCTTGCTGGCCGCCCGCTAAAGCCCATCTTTGTCAAGTTCGTGCTCGAAAACATCTGGGCCGTCTACGACGCCGTCGTCTTGAATCCGTGCGTGCGTCTTCCCGTTTTCTTGCTTGCCTCCTGCTGACGACCAAACCTAGCGACTCCGAGAAGGTGGCGAAGATTGTCTCCGCGCTCAACCTCAAAATCCTGCCGCGTGACTTGCGAAGCAAGGACACCCGGCACCTACTTTCCCTCATATTCTCGCAATGGTTGCCATTATCCTCATGCGTCATCCAGGCTGCCATTGACATCGTTCCTGCCCCGCACGCCGCGCAAACTACGCGCATTCCGAAAATGCTTTATCCCGACTTGCGCGAAGCCACGATTGCGGCGAAGAACAAGCTCGAGGAAGACCTCTACGCCGCGCGCGACGACCCCGATGCCTTCGTCACCGCATATGTCAGCAAAATGTTCGCCGTTGCTGGGATTGATCTGCCGGAGAACAAGAAGAAACCCATGACGGCGGAAGAGATGCGTGCACGGGCGCGTGAGGCCCGCGAGGCGCGGCTGCAACAGTCAGAACAGCAGGAGACGAACGGCACGCCCACAAATGACATGCCCAATGGTCTACCAGCTTCGGAGGGCGTGGATATACCCACGTCCCCCGCACCTGCAACGCCCGCTGTGGAGGAGGCGAAAAGCGACGCAGAGGTTCTCCTGGGCTTTGCGCGCTTATACTCCGGCTCTCTGAAGGTTGGCGCAACGGTGCAATGCGTACTACCCAAGTACAATGCCGCCTTAGGGCCCACGCACCCTGCAAACGCGCGATATATTTCCAGCGCGACGGTCGAGGGTCTGTACGTGATGATGGGGCGGGAATTGGTGGCTGTGGACTTCGTGCGCGCAGGCAATATCTTTGCCATCCGCGGTCTCGAGGGTAAGGTATTGCGCAGCGGAACGCTATGTGCGGCCTCGGGCGGTGCGCCAGAGGTAGACGAAGGCAAGATGCGCGAGTACCTGATCAATCTGGGTAGTGTGAGCCGTTCTGTGAGTATGCATGTTGTGTCGCTTGCCATTGCTCTAACGCTTTCTTGCAGACACCACCGATCGTGCGAGTAGCATTGGAGCCAGTGATGCCCGCGGACATCCAGAAGTTGGTACATGGCTTGAAGCTGCTGAGCCAGGCGGACCCTTGCGTGGAGACGTTCCAGCAACAGACCGGCGAGCATGTAATTCTCACGGCAGGAGAATTGCACCTTGAGGTACGCGGCTCGACCCTTCTTCATGTACTTAAATTGAAAAAGAATAGCGGTGCCTCAAAGATCTGCGCGAGCGCTTTGCCAAAGTCGAGATACAAGCCTCGAAGCCCATTGTACCCTTCAGAGAAACAGCTGTCAAAGCAGCTGGTGGGTCACCTGCCTACGCGACACCACTGAATGCTTACGACCTTCAACAGACATGGAACCAACAAAAACAGCCAACGCGCCTCGCGGCACCATCCGCGGAACCTCCGCGCAAAATATCGTGACCTTTACCATCCGTGCTGTACCGCTCCCAAAGCCCATCCTTGACTTTGTTCTCGACAACCTATCCATTATCAAGAAGATGGACCGGAAAGCCGAGTCGAACGCACATAACGGCACACAGAGCGGTGACCGAGCACCTCAACACGGTGACCAGAGCACCGCCGATGCAGAAATGGAGCTCGATGTTGAGTTTGACGTGCAGGGCGAGGTCGCGCGAAAGCCAACTGTGCGTCCAGAGCAGTTCTGGGATGCTCTGAAGGAGCTCTGCACGAAGGCGGGCGGCGAGTGGGCAAGTCTTTCCGACCAAGTGTGGGCCTTTGGGCCGCAGCGTGCTGGAGGCTGCGTTCTTGTTGATGCGCGGCAGGACAGGAGAAGATCGTGAGTGTCCTCTTCCGTCGTTTGCCACATCTGTCTCACAAAGCTGGTAACAGACTGAAGCTTCGCCTGGAGCGCGGGCAGAGCCGCGGTGAGGACGTCGATGTGTCTGGCGACGCAGATAAGCGCATTGCAGACCTCGACAACCATATCGAGACCGGATTCCAGCTCGCCACTTTCCAGGGTCCGCTATGTGCCGAACCCGTGGAGGGCTTGGTATATTTCGTGGAAAGCGTCGAGATTGACAGGGAGGCACTCGAGCATGAGATAGGTGCGGGATATTGTAATGGAGCCAGGATAGACGACTCACGGGCGATAACAGAGCAAAACAGGATGGCCCAGCTCGTTGGCAGTGTGATCTCTGGCGTGCGCGACGCATGTCGCAACGGCTTGCTCGACTGGTCGCCGCGTCTACTACTAGCGATGTACTCTTGTGACATCCAATGTTCCAGTAGGTCCCAGATCACCTTCCCCATGAATGAGTCGCCGACCACCCATCACAGCCGATGTCCTGGGGAAAGTGTACGGCGTTGTCGCCAAACGGCGCGGACGCATCGTCGCGGAAGAGATGAAGGAGGGCACATCCTTCTTCACTGTCACAGCCCTACTACCCGTAGCCGAGAGTTTTGGATTCGCAGATGGTATGTGACGCGGTCGTGATCTTGTCCTAAAGTGATTGACCGAGGCATGCAGATATCCGGAAACGGACGTCTGGAGCCGCCAGTCCTCAGCTCATCTTCAGCGGGTAAGCATGAGACCTGAAATAAAGTGTTCGTGAAGCTGATGCATCGTTCTAGCTATGAACTCCTTGACCAAGATCCATTCTGGGTGCCGAAGACCGAGGAGGAGCTCGAGGACCTTGGGGAGAAGGCAGACAGATCGAACATCGCCAAGGGATACATGGACGGCGTCCGCGACCGCAAGGGCATGTTCGTTGACAGGAAAATTGTCGAATTTGCGGAGAAGCAGAGAACTCTCAAGCGATAGACGATGGTTGCAACGCAAAATTGTAATGTGTACCTATAGACATGATTGTTGTACTTACCTGTATCTGCGCCTATAAGTACAACGATCTCTTAAACGACGGAAAAGGTTACTATACTTAGGTTTGTCACGGTGCAAGTGGCTCGCTGGGAAAAAGGGAAGATGTCGCCCAACCGGCGGAAGAGACCAAAGATTGAACCACAACATCAAATGAGGCACCATCCCGGATGCCCCTAGTAAAAGGCGAGGGGCATGTTGGATGAAGGGTACCTCTGCTGCTTGATCCCAATTCTAGATTGGGTCAGTGGGAGGTAGCATATCTGAGTAGTATCTGGCTCGGGGGGTTCAGCCCGCGTGCCGCGCACGTGTCAGATCACCGCCATTCTCCTTTCGAAGGCTGGTCGTAGCTTCATCGTAGCAGTAGTTCTCTGAGCTCCAACATTGCACCTAGACAGGAATCAGCGTTATGGAGCAAGCACGGTATGCTCTCCTTATTATTATCGCGGATTCCCGCGCCGCGGCCTTGAGCCCAGCAACGCGTTGGACAGGCACGTGATCGCGTAACTTAAACCCGATTTCGACTTCTGGTGCTGTTCTCACCGAGGCGGCTGCGCTCAGGATCAAGGCACTGCAATGGAGACAAGGGAGAATAAAAGAAGTACAGGCTCAAAAGGAAGCCCAATTGGCGGCAACAAGCCAAGCTGGGGACATGCTATTATGCATCCCTGCACAGGAGTCATACATATACACTTGGCGCACAATATATGTCCTATCGAGTGCCGCGCGTTTAGCACGTCCCAACGGTGTCGGTAGTGATAGAGATTCCCTGCGGAAGGTCGTTGGATCGTAGTCGTTGCTGTTCAGCATAATCAGTCTCCACTCTCGCAAGGAGATCCAAAGAACGTACAGATACCAGATGTAGTGGCCCTTTTCTGTCTGCCCGTAGTTGATGCGGATGCGGTCGTTGCACTGAACGGGCAAGGTTAGCAAGGGCAACGGACGACAGAAGATGTGTGTACGAGCTCGAAGGCGATGGACAGGGGGAATGGCAATGGAGATACGCACCGACGTCTCCTTCGAGCAGAGGTCCGCCCCGCCAGAGGGTGGGCAGTTGATGGGGTCTTGAGGGTTATCCGGGTTGCGGATAGCCTCAGCAAACGCGGCGAGAGACATGAAGGCACGAGGGGCTTAAGAGCGAACATAGCTGGTTGTAGTGCAAGAGGTTTTGCAAGTAAGGTTGTCGTTGAGTTGATGGTACCAGGAAGGCGCAGACCCAGCCTTTTATACAGCCGCGTTCGTGGTGTACACCAGCAGCGGTGTGCATAAACAGCCAAGTTCACGAGACCAGTGTTGAAGCCGATATTGTCGGGGGAGTTGTGGAGTCTCCCAACGTCCCAAAGGAAGTTTCACGGTATGCCCGCAGTTGAAGGGCTCCACTGCTGTATACCGACGTCGAACGACAACAGATCCATCGAGGCTGTGAGAAGAGAGTCATCGTACACGATGGAAAGAATGCGTACGCGGTCTTCGTCGACCGATCCGCTTGCCAGCAGCCGCTCAATGTCGATATAGCCTTGTTGGAAATGAGATAGAAGACGCGTACCCATCAGTAAAGCAGTCAGTAGGACCGCCCAAGGGCGGTGAGGTCAAGGGCGACAGAATTACTTCGCACCAGAGTCCTCAGCTGATTTCAATTTCGGACATGCGTAAAGGCTGCAGTCATGAGTTGTACACGGCGCGTACTCCACTTTGAGCGATACCCGCGCGGCGGTCGTGGTCTAGGTTCCATTCCCCGCTGAACCTCCTCGGCGAACAATGGCCGGATACGTCGTCCGTACTAGTCGCGTATAGCGCTCTTCACGAGACAAGACAGTGCAGGAGCCCTAAAGTTAAGGTGGCGGCGAGCAGAGGCAGTCCGTGGGGCCGCGAGGAAGACAACTGTGGCGGCGCATTCCTGACTTCGCGGGTTTGGGCGCCAAACAATAACAACACATGCGACTATAAGAGCTGAGAGGACAAGCAGGTCAGCTCCAGCATTCACCGCAAGCGAACGTCACCCACTCACCTTCATCACATTCATCTACCGACATCATGCGTTTCTCCCTTGCTCTCTGCACCGTCATGCTCAGCGGCTTCGCCGCTGCCGCCACCGTTCAAAAGCGCGACCCGGTCGACCCCACGAACCCGCAGGACCTCATCAACTGCCCGCCCGACGGCGGAGCAGATGCTTGCCACCATGAGACGCAGGTAAGTCGCATCCTGAGCCAGTCATCCATGCGCGACTGACACTTCCTTTCAGTGTGGGCGCATCCGCATCAACTATGGATACCAGGTCTTGGGCCACTACATCTGGTCAGTACTTCAGTTCGCCGGTTGCAGAGTCATGATACGCGGTGACTCACCTTCTTGTGCAGGTACAACTACAGCCCGGACGACGTCCCTGATGGCAAGACCGTCGAGATCGACAACCAGGCCAACAACTGCTGAACGAGGAAGTAGGATCTAGTACTTCTTGGTAATGAAGGGTGTTCGTCTGTAATTTATGTCCTCTTGCATTTATTCACTAAACGGAGGAGGAGGTGTTAGCGCAACATATACACTGTCGGAAAACGGCCGTTTAAGTGCCCACTAGTGAGCACTGGGGAGCACTGGTGATCACCGCGTCACCGCTTTGACCGGGTGATTCCCGACACTTGGAAGTGACCACCGGTGGTCACCGTGATCACTGGTGATCACCAGTGATCAGAGTGAGGGCCAGTGATCACCAGTGCCTCCAGTGATCACTGACGCGCCCCGCCAGGCAAAAAAATAAACAAATCCGATCTTATGAGGACATCAAGCTTCAAGCGAAGACACGAGCAATAAAATGAATTATATAGAGCTGCAGTACATAACTAGGTAGAGTGTACTACGATAAAGGGATAGCGGAGGAATAGGCACGAGAAGAGGTATAGATACAGCGCTACGGTCTGCGCGCGACTTGTAGGGCTACGAGTCTACGACTGATCAGTATGATATCTCGTGGCAAGCAAACGATCACTCACAGTCTGGTCCAGCGGATCACACCGAAGTATAACTGTAGCGCCGTATCAGATGTGGCGAAGCGTTGCTAGCGCTATACGCACCCGCCAGCCAATCCTGACTCACGGCGGGCGTAGACTGGCAAATGCCCACCGTCAGGCTTAGTACGTTGACAGCGCAGCGCACGCTCTCGATCGGTAGACTGCGACGATAACAGTCGATGGGCGCAGAGCGCCGGGCTGCCACCCTATTGAGGGAGACGCATAGCCCTGGGGGTAGGGGACGTGCACAACGAGGGTCGATGGTGTGCCGGATGTGGTGGCGGGAGACAACGTCGCTTGCTCGGGCTTGCGGCGCTCATATACGTCATCCGGCAAACGCCGGCTTTGTCAGCGAGCCGAGCCCAGGCAGGACTCGAGATTTCTCCAAGTCGGACGCGCTCTGCAGTGGCGTCAGTGCACGCTGTTTCTGACCGCTAGCACTGCATATATGTAGACTGCGGATGCGTGGGGTCACTGTATGAGCTACACGGAGGCCCGAAAATGCTACAATAATGCTCGACCAGCAGCCCGGAGGCGCAAGAGTGACCACTAGTGGTGTCCAGTGACCACGGCTTGCCTGATGAGTGACCACCAGTGATCACTAGTGAGCGCCGGGAACCACTCACCCCGCCGCCGGTGATCACCCCCTCACTCCTCGTCACCGGTGATCACTGATCTGGCCGTTTTCCGACACATTGCAATAATGAGATTGCGCTCTGGCATCTGGAAATTGACTCAATCATCCTCTGATAATCCTCCGAGTCGATGCGAAGGGTCTCCGGCCAGTGGTCACTCAGAGACACCATTTGAAGGTGAATGGGCAGCTATATGCGAAGTGCTCAAGCAGCGTCGAGCGAAGGAATATTTGCCATAAACAGAGTCAAAGGAGGAGAATTAGGGGCCGAAAGGCAGGCTCCTACCCATCCACCCCTGCAGTTATGGGTTATGATTATGAGGGAGAGGGCGACATAAGAGAAAGGACATACCGTAAAAGCTTAGCGTAAGAAGACCTGTCAACAAAGAGATCCGCCATTTCCACCCATAACTTGCAGGGGCGGCTGGACGAATACATTTTGAAATTCGCGGACCGGACGCGCCGAGTTTCCCTTCGTCTGCAGCTGGACGGCGCCGTTGCATCCAGATGGCGTCGAAATTCGCCAAAGTAACTGCACAGGAGTATGGGAATAGTGTAACTGCATACATATCCGAAATTTTGGCCATTCAAGTGAGACGGACGGGGCTACATAGGCGGTGGAACCAACACGGAACCCCTCGAGGACGCTGGTTTTTGCTTTGCTAGGGCGGGCTCGAGGCTATGGAGCTTTCAGTTCTCTAGGAAGGGATACAAGCATGCTGCAATGTAATGTAATGGTCCTATGCGTCGCCGCAATAGCCGTTGGAGTGGGCGATGACTTGTTGAAGCTATTGACAGTCACTCGGAAGATATGAATTGTGGCTCGTCTAGATGGTAACAAAGCTGCCGTAGGTAAGTAGTGAATATGTCAACAAGGGCTCATATAGAGCAATAGGTAGTCTATCAGTACTTTAGCAGCGAGCAAGGCTGTTGCGCGTAGTGACGAGGGAAAACCAGCGTCCTCGAGGGGTTCCGTGTTGGTTCCACCGCCTATGTAGCCCCGTCCGTCTCACTTGAATGGCCAAAATTTCGGATATGTATGCAGTTACACTATTCCCATACTCCTGTGCAGTTACTTTGGTGAATTTCGACGCCATCTGGATGCAACGGCGCCGTCCAGCTGCAGACGAAGGGAAACTCGGCGCGTCCGGTCCGCGAATTTCAAAATGTATTCGTCCAGCCGCCCCTGCAAGTTATGGGTGGAAATGGCGGATCTCTTTGTTGACAGGTCTTCTTACGCTAAGCTTTTACGGTATGTCCTTTCTCTTATGTCGCCCTCTCCCTCATAATCATAACCCATAACTGCAGGGGTGGATGGGTAGGAGCCTGGCCGAAAGGCCGTGGCAGCCATGTGAGCTGCTCTGAATCCGAGGCGCCCGCGGACTGAGGGTGCAGATCCAGACGCTGACTTGCTCTTTCAATTTGCTCTCTTCCTCAACTTCTGCGTCTTGCGCTCATTCCAAAGTGCCATGTCATATGCAGACACTGTTAAAGAGCTTTGAGGCGTCCTCGTGGGAGTTCGGAAGAACGTCAGTCGTCCAGGGCGTGAGCCACGCTGTTGATCAGATTGGTACTTCAGTAAGTACGCGGCGGCGGGAAAGATGGACCCACAAACCAGCTCTGGACCTGCCCATTGTGCTGGAATGGTGCTACATAGGACATAAAGAGGAGTGCCGGTGAGCGTCGCTCCCACCCTCATTTTCTCCGCATGACTCTGAGCTGGCGTCGAAGATATGCAATTCCCACCAGGGGGCCGAGCTGGCTCCGAGCGCTATAAAGGATGTGAAGTAACAGATCCGTCCGCGCGCCTGCCCGTCACGAACCTGCGTCCAGCAGATCATCATGTCCGACGACTCGACATTGTTGGGAGTGGTCATTCTCACGCGCCACGGGGACCGTCAAGGTGCGTGGCGCGCCTCATCTGGAGTGATCGGATACTAATGCGCTACATGCAGGCTTCTACCAGGATCCAGACTCGTACACGGCGAGCGGCACGGTGATCACGCCGCTGGGGACGGTCCGTTATCAGTCTACCGTGAGGGGGGCGGCATGCTGACAACGCCATTGCAGGTGCAAGAGTACCAGCTTGGCCAGAAGCTGCGCTCGCTCTACCTGAACGCGTCCTCGCCGACGGATCTGGCGGGGATGAGCCACGATGTGGTGAACGCGAGCCAGATCAGCGTCAGCGCAGATGCGGGCGGCGAGGGAGGGGTCATTTTTGACTCAGCCGTGTCCCTTATGCAGGGCCTCTTCCCGAACACAACCAGCTACAACACGACGCTTGCGAATGGGACGACGGTCGTGGGTCCGTTGGGAGGATATCAGGTACGTCATGGGTTTTGAGAGTGGCAACTTTGTCTGACAGCCTGTACAGTACATTCCGAGTAAGCGCCCTGCATACCCAATGCGCCATGTTCGATCTAACTGCATATTCCAGTCGAATCTGTCGAACCGGACAACGATATCTCCCTCGAGGGTTGGACGAGCTGCAGCGCCTTCTCCGACTGGACGTACGAGTTCTACAATTCGTCCGCGTTCCAGCAGAAGGCATCCGAGAACGCGGACTTCCTCGGCCAGCTGCCACCTTATCTGGACGGTCGTCCTGTCAGCCTGGAGAACATGGTCAGTTCCCCAGTGTTCTTGATAGAACGAAACTAACTCTCTACTGGCAGTGGAACGTATGATTGTCACTATCCTCGAAAAATCGGACAATATAGTTCTGACGCGCCGCGCTCAGATTTTTGACTTCATGAACGTCAACTGGATCCACAACGAAGAATTCGCAGACGCAGTGCCCGAGGAATACCTCGCGCAGGCCAGGGCACTCGCGAACTACCACGAGTATGGCGTATTTACGTCGCCCGAAGTTGACGGCATCGGGAATAGTGAGCTGTCGCTCCAGTCAGCACTCTTCATGCGACCTCTGACTTTCGTGCAGTCGCCGGTCGCACGGTCCTCCCTATTATCCTCGAAGGCTTTGCGAGCATCATTGACTCGTCCGACCCGACACAGCTCGTCTATACTGGGGTTTCGTACAAGCCATTCCTGTCACTCTTTAACATGACGCAGGCTGCGGAGATGCATTCGAATCTGGAGGCTATCGGCAAGACTAGTTGCTTATATGAATGTCATCTCGTTAACTCCCCAATAGTGGACTACGCCGCGTCCGTCGTCTTTGAGGTGCGCGAGACGAGCGACGGCGACCACGTCCTGCGCTTTAACTTCAAAAACGGGACGAGCGAGGACGAATTCACGTCCTACCCAATTCTGGGCCAGGACGGCGACGTGCCGCTGTCGACCTTCATTGACCGGCTCGCGGTACGTCTCACATCTTTCCCTCTTTTCATTCTTCACTCAAGTTTGCTTGCAGCCCGCCGCTATCAACAGCACGGCCGACTGGTGCCAGGCATGCGGGAACACCAAGGATCGCGGATGCGCCGCGCTCACGAAGGCCGCGAACGATGCCATTGCGGCGCACAGCGACACGATTAGCCCGGTCGGTGCTGGGTTCTTGGGCGCCGGGTTGACTATCGTGGTCATGCTGGCGATGTTCGGCGTGCTGTTGTTCATGGGGGTCCTCACATTCGGGAGGAGGACGGCTTCGAGGAAGCAAAAGGAGGTAAGTTTTGCTTGAGCTGGTTGCATAGGATACGAGAGCTGACTGAATCACCTTAGACCAGCTCGGTTGATGTGAAGGCTTAGGCGACGGGAAGAGTGACAGGCTGTTACTTGATGTATGCTTACGACGACTTTTGAAGACCTGTAATGTTCATCTTGTTGTATCTCTGAAGATCCGAGCGATTTCAATGACTTCCTGCAGTGCTCCCCAAAAATGCAGGGAACGCGCTGCTTGATCCCGTGACCGTGCGGCAATCACCGACACGGACCCACAACCGGTTGCTTTCTCAGTAGTCCGGGTTGGTTTTCCTTCTCTCGTCCCGCCAACCCGCCGCGAAATTATCCATTAGCTCGACTTTCGGTACGCGTCAACAACCGAGCATGATGCATACGAACGATGGCGATCCTGGCCCTCCGAGGGTCGGAGATGCTCAAAGGGACCGATTGCGGACCTGTTGGTTCCAGCCGAGGACTGAAGCACACTGAAGCACAGCTCAGGCGAAGAACAGTAACAAATCACAATTTATGGAGGAGCCACTCGATGCAAACGCTGAACGCAGCCCCTGATGACGATGGAGAAGAAGGTGAGCTGAAGCTGAAGCCGCATGCGCGCCATGAAACTGACAGCTCAGGAAGTGCTTCAGGGACGACTTCGGCGCTTCTTGCCGTATTCTACGTGAGAGAGTTTCGACGTCCTGCGTGAGGGATCGTCGAATCCTCCTTCGACGCTGTCTATATCGAATCTGTGTTACCTGCGGAGAGGGTGCAGGGCATGCGGCGGCGCTGTCGCAAGGAGGCCCTTGACAGCGGTGGCTCTTTTCGACACGTCCCTCGGTAAACGCAGCGCGCTTCGCTCGACAACCACAGGCTTCCCTCGATTGAGACGCAGGCCCGTCCCTTTACCAAAGCAGGCACTCGAACGGCCGCTTCTGCCGCGAAGGTGCCGTCTCAAGATACGTCGGCGAAAGAACTGGACGGCCAGGTATACCGAGGAGTATGGAGATGTAGACCGGGTATATTGGAAGGTATACAAATGGCGCACGATGGCGCACTCGATGCGTGCCACAGTTTGGCCACAGTTGACGACACGGAAACGAGCTGTCGGCGCGGTCGCCCGGGGATGTGCAGGGTTGGGGCAGGGCGGATCCAGTCGTCGTCTTCGGCGTTGTAGGAACAATGCACCGAACAACGCAATCAATACGGTGAAGCATGATGCAATCCATTGGGCAATATATTCATCAAACATCACCGTCGCACTGTCCTTCACTTACTTAGTATGTATACAAAAGAATAAATTCAGCTACACATTTCTGCAAGCCCAGTGTCAGCACGCGCGAAGACCGGAACTAGGGAGGCCGGCTCACCAAGGATTTCTCAGACAAGGGGACACAGCAACTCGTACAAGCGATACGTCGCCTAGCCGCTTCACACGGCGTTGGGCTCGACGGCGGTCTCGGTGGGCGGTGCCGGTGCCGCGGCGGGCTTGTTTTCCGTCTGCAGGCGCTTGGCCTCCTCGTGGATGTCCAGCACCTGCTTGGAAGTCTGAGTATAGAACGCCAAGACCTTCTGGCCGAAAGGCGAGCTCAAGGCGCGCTCGTAGTACTGCGAGGTTGAGTTAGCACCTGACGGGGGATGTCAATAGCAGAATGCTGCACGTACGCCACCTAGAGTCTTGCTGATGCCTTTCTGCTCGTCGACAGTCTTGGCCTGCTGCGTAGCAGCCTGCACGGTGGTCTGAGCCTTGCCGGAGATCGTCTGCTCGGGCCCGAGAGTCTTCTCGCCCAGAGTCTTGTCAATGTTCTGGAGGTAGGACAGGAACTTCTTGGAGATGCCTCTCTGCTCTGTTGTGCGGGTCAGATGTTGTTGGCCTACTTGCAAGAATTACCATACGGTCGATCTCGATAGCGCGGTGCAACACCTGATCGGACAGGGTGTAGCCCTTGGCGAGATACTCCGCGGCGACTATGATAGAGGTGAGTAGCGAACGTAGAGTACGAATCAGTCACGTACTTGCGGCGCGGGGCTTGTCCGCCTGGTCAAGAGGTTGCCATCGGCGGGATCGTCATGCGCATCAGGGTGTTCAGCGTCGGCCGTGACAGTGAGAGGAGAGCCGTCGAGGGTTCCGCCATTGAGCTGGTTGGCCATCAATGAGACGAATCGCTGACAGTCGAGAGGACGCACCATCACAGCCGTCTTGACAGACGACGGCTTCTCGAAATGGACAGTCGCCGTCGTCCCGGTGTGGTCGACGGACTTGATTCTAGAGGCCGGAGAGCGTTAGATCGTGCAGTACGGGTGCTATGTCCGCAACATACGAGCCGCAGAAGCTGAAGCATGTCAATCAGTGTGCATCTCAGGCAATCGGCAACGAATCAAGCTCACGAGAAGAAGTTCTTTAGCGTCTCCTCCGTCGTAGCGGGCGAGAGGTTAGAGACCTATAGCCTCGTCAGATTCGCCGACAGCAAGGGACAAAGAGAGATATCCTACGTTAACAGTGTAGTCGGACATGATGGTGGTTGTGGAAAGAGATGTGAAGATGCACAGCTGAAGGCGCGCAGCTCAAGCTCAGAGGCACAGTGACGTCGACGCGTGACGTCATTGTCAACAGCAGACTAGGCCTGCGCACGTGATTAATTACTGCCGCGTGTCACTGGTGACTGTGCTCAGTTCATTCGACGCACTTCGGAGGACGCGTCCTCGCTGGCAAGCCTCGAGGATACGGGGAGGATGCTCGCAAATTCGTCACATCAGTGCTTTAGCGCAACGGCAAGGTGTTTCACTGGATCCAGTCCTTGCACGAGATGCTTCCGTAGTCATGTTGTGCTTCCGGTGGGGAACCGTTCTCCGTTTTATCCCCGCAGAGGCAGTCTCCGGGTAGCCCGCTGAGTGCTGAAAGACAATAAGAGCATATGGAAATGCGGGATCAGGGCGAGGAGCAGTGGATGGGTTTGGATACAAATTCCGCGTATGGCGCCGCTTCCGTCTTGGTTTATTGTTCCAAGGTAGGCTGTCATTGTTCTCGATCACGGGTCACGACGCGAGCATGCAAAAGATGCCATCAATTATGATCGCCTCGAGCCAACCTCCGGGCGCGGCGTGAGAAACCTTGCACGGAGCCGAACACGGCGGTGATTTCCCGCTCGTCCGCGACCATTTAAGGCGCGTATCGCACGCGTTCTTGCCTTCCACCACCACCTCCAACACCTCCGCTCCTCGTTTGCACCTAGCATCTGGCCAGCCTCTCATCGTCGCACGTTGCATCGCGCCACACACGAGACACGAGTCATCTCCGTCGACGGGTTTGGCGTTGCTGGCTCGCAAAAGCTCTTAGGGCCGTCAAGGAAAGAGCACATACAACAGTACTATTGGTCGGAGGGCTGTAGGATCGTGAGTCATCCCTAGCGCTATGCGTGGCTACGGCGCTGATATGCTGTCAATGAGATAGGTCCGCATCGTCTGACGCTTGCCTTGGGAACTACACCCTTCCGCCAGCATTCACCAACTATCCTTCTTGTGCGTGTACATATCGAATCTTCCAACTGACCGCCATTGACAATTTGCTCTTTCCAGTGCCTCCCATCACCATGATTCCTACATCCGACTTCCCTGAGGTCAAGCGCGCATCGTCAGATCCCATTCAAATTCCCGCACGCGGTCGCAAGCTTCGCGTCGACGGACAGTCAGACTCCGACCTACGTCCACTGTCGCCGGAGCTGCTATTCGAGATGTCGCCACCCGTATCAGAGTTCTCCGCCATGCGCATTCCGTTCGCTCCATCGAACACGCAAAACATGGTTGTTGCCACAGACGAGCCGCAACCACTCTACTCCTTCCCTTCGTTCTCCATCCTCAGCCGTCGTAACAGCGGGAGTGGTTCGCCGGCTCCGGAACTCAAGCCACGTGGACGCGGCAGACGTACATCCTCTGCTGCGCGTCGCCCGTCCCTTATGCGGCGACCTACAAACGATGGGAATGGCGGCGGGAATCTTGTGCGCAGCGCTGCGGCGGCCAAGACCAACGGCTTCACGCCCATCGTGTCCCCTGACCCGCGTCCGTATCGCACTCGCTATCCGCTCTATCCGATGCACACCGATTGCTGCTCCCCGCCTCCCGTCGCTCCAGTGGTATCACCGCCTCGCATGGCGTCTCCTCCTCTGCCTTGGTCGACGTCACCGTGGATCCTGCCTGGCCGTCAGGACTCGGACGCCTTCCCAGGTGACGACGCGGACTCGACTGAAGACGAGAACTTCATGGACTTCCGTGACTACCTGCTGGCATGCATCGAGAACGGCCGGCCCCTCAGGACCAGGCGCACGATGAAGGCGGTCTAGCGGACCAGCCCTGTTGCGCTCAATGCATCGTTAGTCTTCTGCGTCGCGTGTGCGAACGTCCACTGACAACAGCATACATAGCTCTTGGATACGCCGGCTTCGTCTGGCGTCATTCATCGTCCCGTTCCCATCCTCCCGTATACTTTAGATCCTACTCTAGAATCTCCCCATCGCATTGTTCCGGTTCTTGGCATCGCATTCTTGTACACACACTGGCATCGTCTCATTCCAACGCAATTCATCATCTCCCCTCCATCGCATCACTTCATCAGCATCCTTGTTCTCAACAGTTTAACCCAGCATCCCATCTCCATCTCCTTCCATGCAATCGTCAACACCATTCCGCAATCGTCTTCTCCTTCCCACAATTGTCACTTCCAAACCGACATTGTCTTTTCCATTCCGCAGTGGTCCTCTCCATTCCTGCCATCGTATTATCCTCCAAAGTCAACATGTCTCATAGATAAATACATACATCTGTCATTATAGTAGTAATCCCCGGCATAAGTAGAACATCCAACTGGCACAGTCCATTAGCATAGTATCCGAGCTTAGTAGTACGCATCGTCGACGAATTATAGTAGCCCTACGGGGCGTAGTCGCTCATTGACCGCTGTTGGTGTGAGACCGTCAGAGGAAGAGCGAGAAGGAAGCTGAAGGAAGCGTCAAGACATGCGCTGCACTCAGTCGTGACAATGGTAGGACTAGAGGTAGTGCTGGGCTGCCGGCATTGCTTGTCCCGTGCATTGAGTGGTGGTCCGCCGAGCGGCATTACTGTCAGACCGATGTTACTCTTCCTTATAGGACTTTACATGTTTCACAGACAGTATGCAACCCTCATCGACCGCTGAGCGAGAAGTTCCAGGCTGAGCGTGACGTGCATGTACCGAAGATCGATACAAGGTGTCGACTGAGGAGCACAACGCATAGTGTGGCACGCCGACGCCGCATGTAGTTCGTGCGCTGTAGTCGCCAGCCGTCCATCAAGGAGGTGCTCCAATCTGAGGAGTCGATTCATCGATTAGTCGGCTAGATACGCTCGAATAGTACGGCGGGCACTGCCGCTACTACTACCACTCTCTCCGCGCACACCGTCCTGTGAGGAAGAACATATATCCACCGCTCAATATCGATGCATAATTGCAAGATATTTGAAATGTACGTCGTTGCTTTGTGTAGGTGGAAGTGAACGCGAATGGCAAGATTCGGACGTTGCAAATCACGTGACAAGTTCAACTGTGGCGTGAGATTGACTTCGGGATTTGCCGGCGGAAGCAAAACTTCGAGGTTCAACTCTTCCCACTGCGGCCCTCCTGGTATGTCCGAGCGCTTAGGGATTCTGATGGACGAGCTAGCGTGAAATCGAGGTGAGATTATAGGCGGATACGCTGGTCGTGGGCTGGCCTTTGGGTCGAAGTTGTATAGTTACTGCAGGATCTGCGTCAACTTGCGAGTTGCCAGCAACGACGACGAACTCTGTTCACACGCGGACATCGATGGGAAGGATAGAGTGTATAAGCATCAAGGCAGAAGTTGGTGGAAGGCGAGGAGCTCCAGAACGTCTCACGCCAAAGACATGCGAGGTCCAACGGTGCGACGCTCGGACTCACTCATCCCGGGGGCAAGCCTTCACCATCAGAAGGGAGGCCACATAGTCTGCCTTGAGGTAGCCTAGTATCTCTCGGCAATGAATTTCGCAGGCCTCTCGAGAGCTCTCGAGCTGGAGACACACGATCGAGACGGTCCGCGCAGATAAGCGCCCAGATGGTCGTGCGATGCCTGCGATCGCTGAAGTGAATGTCCGTAAGAGCGAGCTGTCGAACACCGTGCGGATCGAGCGGTCTCGTATCAGCCCGTAATGATCATGACTGGGTGTAGAGCTCTTGAGTCTGGGGGTGAGTACGAGCAGAGCGGACTGTTGATTTGCGCACCGGCGCCCTTTTTGATAGATTGAGGCGACGGACCTCGATGCAGCGCCTGCGAAGTTGGAGACTGAACTCGGACTAAAGGGAGAGATATACTTGGCGTGTATGCATGATGGGGAGATCGCAGGACCGTCTAACGGATGGAGGCGGCCCGGGGCCATTGCGCGTTGGACCTGGAAGATTGCGGACCTCCGACTGTATAGAATACGATCCGTACCTGGTATAATGAAGTACTTACTAAACTTACATGATGAGCAGTGCCGCAGTGATAGATGTCGTACGCTCCGGAGCTTATCACGAGGCTGGCGTTTTTGCGGCGATCTCCAAGTCGGGCGGTCCGCTCTCGTCCTGACCCCGGCCGAGGAAGCAATGGTCGGCGTGCTGGATTCTGATTAATTCTAGATGGAGGGGAAGTATCGAAGTGCTCACTCAGTGTGTGTGATCTCTCGTCTATGTCCGAAAGACATGCAGGGGTCCACGCGTCGCTTGCGAAAACACCGTGAAGTCGTATCACCCTTGCGCAGATCGTGATTATCGAAGAGGGCTTCCGCCTACCCGACAAAATATTGCGCATAGCAACAGACGGCACATGGCTGAAACCCACGGCTGGAGCAGGAGCATAATGACTGTCATGATATCGAACAAAGGTTGCTCGTAGGTTGCCGGGAGGCCGCATACAAGTGCGAAGATATTCTTGCATGAAGAGAGTGGTTCCGGACGACTCCTCGATTTCATAGACACCCGTTGTACCAGATGTGACCGCTAAGGTCCATGACAGCATTCGAAAAGATCGAGGGGAAGCATGAAGACTTGAGCGGACAGGGCGCCTCGGCCGCGCAGCGATAATTTCTGTTCGCTGCTGGGTGGGCGGTGGCATATCGGGATGCAAACACTACAGTCAGCATTGATCAGCGAGATCTGTAAGCATAAGAAAAGCAGTGAGTTTGAGGATCCAGGGCAAGCCTGTCAAGAGCTCTCCAGCTAAGCCTCCAGCAAAAAGATCAACACCTGTCAACAACGCGCCGCGGTTGATTGCCATCACGTGGCCTCGATTGAGCTTGCCCTCTCCTCTATTCATCTCGCGGCACGTCCGCGCGCAGAAGCACCGCGCGCGTCTTTTCTCGCTGAACTTCAAGTTCTTTGAATAGCTTGAGCTCGCGCTCGCCCTGCTTCTGCCTCCAATCCCCACCTGCCCTTCTATAGCGCGTCTCACGGTAGACGCGAAGGAACCGCTGTTCCACCCTCAACGGATACACATCGACGGAGAGGGAGATCTCGCCTGTATCTATTTGGTCTTGCTTTGGTGCGTGGAGGATTGCATTTACTTGCGCTGAACTCACCACCAAATCAATCAGTGCTTCTGCAACTCGTCGCATATTTTATTCTCATATATTGCCCACGCTAGCCATTCTATTGCTTCTCGACTCTTGCAACAATGAACGCCGTCAGACCTGCATGGCAAACCGAGGAACTCGCAGACGAGTGGCCAGATGAGGAGGAAGATCTGAGCGGCGAGCTAGAGGACGGGAACGGCCACGCCCGAGGGAGATGAGGACAGCTTCAATCTAGACGCAGACGATGGAGAGATCTCATTTACCGCGCCGCTTCCATCGCAGATTCGCGTCACCCCTTCCCCGTACTCCTCACCCGGCAGGGCTGCCTTCGTCGCGTCCACTTCGTTACGCTCCCTCCGAGGGTCACGTTCAATATCATCCGCCGCCGACTTCGCCACCGCGCCTGCTTCCCCCGCTGGTACATTCAACGCGCACAGCTCCCGAGCGGAATCACCACGTCCCGCGGGAACCTTCGTCGTTCGGGACGATGTACCCACGGCGCCTCTTCCTTTCGCGCAGAAGAATCCATTCGCGGGGAAAAACAAGGCTAAGGACATTTTCGCCCCACTTCCCTTGGAGCGAATGTTTGAGCCGCCAAGTCCGCCGGTTCAGGCTCCCGACAACCGGCCCCTGCCTATCAGCGAAGAACCCGAGCTGCATTATGAGAATCAGCATACAGACCCTCAGAATGTCGGTGCCTCGGGATCCATCAACCCTCCCTCCACAGCGAGTCATGCCCTCAGTACGAACGGTACATTGGCACCTCCACCTATGTCGCGCACGCCGTCTCCGCATCCCTTCACATTCACCTGCTCCACCGGCAAAAGACCTCTCGCCCAGAGCACGCCCTACAATGGGCCCTCACTTATGCCGCCAGGGGCTGTTGGCGCCGCGTTGTCCTCAGCTGCTGCTGCCGCTCAGCAGACGCCCGGACGGCCTGATGCGGCCCATGTCAAGCCTTCAACGCAGACCACGCCTCTTCGCCTCTTCCATTTCCAGTATGACACCTATACACGAGATCACCTGTCCGCGTTGGTCGACTCCATTGCAGTGACTCCCTCATCAGGCGCAAGCGATGGTTCAAGCCCGCGAGTGGGTCCTATGGCACTCAGTCCAATAACGGGGATGTCGCCTTCGTTCCCCGGGGAAGATCACACTCAGGACCGGCATCCGTTCGGCCTTAGCCCTATAACGTCGTCGTCGGCGGGGTTCTCTCAAAGCGATCTTGTCTCTCCGACTGGCGGAGCGCACGAGGAACAGGACGGACGCATTCCCGACCTGCGTGCCATCAAGCGTGTCCGTCTCTCGCCGGCTTCTGATTTCGACGAGCAGGATGGCAACGGGGCCAGCTATGGGGAAGGCGCTGGTGCTGGTGCCAGTATCAGTCGCCCGCGGGCAGCTGGCACACCCGCCAAAGGATTTATTCACAGCCCTGCTCTTCATGTCCCGGGGTCTGCTACCAAAAACCATCGTCCTAGTCCACTGTCTATTCAGCATCTTTCCTCGCATGATTCCTTCAATCGCCGCAGCGCAAATGGCAGAGGCAACTACCGTCCAAGCCCTCTATCTGCTCACGTATTGGTCAGCTCTCCGTCTCCTTCTAAGGGTCGAGGAACGCAAGAAGAGCCGACCTCGCCGGTGTTGCGGTCGTCTGTGACTGCGCGTCCATCAAAGAGCGACCCTCGCTTGCCGCGATTGGCGGTGCCAAATGCTGGTGCAGGCGTCTCAAGAACGCCTTCACCAGTGGAAGGTTCCTCTGGGGAGTCAAGCCCCAGGAAGCGTCTTATGGGAGCGGACTACCTGCAGGCATCTCGGTCTTTGATGCAGCAGATTGCGGCACAGCAGAAGGAGCGCGACTTCTCGACGGTCTCAAGCACTCGATCAGGCGGCACCTCCTTCGTCAGTGCTGGTCGCGAGCGCACAGAGAGGTCCGTGTTGAGCGCATCGGGGCGCGAGCGTACTCAGGGCTCAGTCGTCATCCACGAAGGTTTGCTCATCAATGAGTATTTTCGTCCTCGACTAACTCCTTTCGCAGATGCATCGCAGAGGGATGACCATCCTGATGAAGAGCGTAGGCCATATCAAAGCGCCACGACCAACGCCTTCTTCCTGCAGCGCGCCAACGATCTCATGAACCTCATCAAGGGTGACGTGACTGTCAGCTCCGTGGCTACAAATCACACTCGCCGGGAATCAACTACCACAACTCATTCTCGCAACCCGTCCGACGCGACAAGTACGGGACGCCTAGAGCCTATCGAGGACACGAGTCATGGGCTCCGCGCCTCGGGGAACATGGTGCCACATGTGCGGACAGAGACGGGCATGACGGGCACCACGCTTGGCTCGAGTATGCGCAAGTCATCTAGCAAAGATTTGGCGGCCTCTACAAGGCCAAGACTACCGTCTACCCATCGTATGGCCTCAGGTAGCACCCAGAGGACGGTGTCGGGGTCTTCCGACGCGACAGCTTTCAATGCCCCTGGGCCGTCGACAAGACCTCCTTCCTTTGGTTCCTCCATGCGCTCCTCGTTCTCCAGAGTGCCGTCCAATGAGGCGCCATCGTCGCTTGGAACTGCGACTTCCGAAGCTACGGTCGCCGATCCGGCGCGACCGACAGATACACTGACACGGGAAGACATGCGACGCTTCGTGTCGGCGGCGTCCACGGCTGGGACGGTGGCTACCGTGGAAAGCGGTGTCAAGCATGGCAGCTATGGCAACGTAACGGGCGCTGGTCAACCACGGCGAGGCTTCATCCCTGGCACTGCGTTCAACCCGGCCAATTTGCCGCCACCGACGATGCTACCCGCGCCTCCAAGTCCTTCTAATCCGCGCATGGCTGTTATCAGCGAGCTACCGACGCACGCCCGACGTCGCCGCCAACGGCCATCGGCCCTCGCGCTGGTCGGCGCATCACCACTATCGCACCCTCAGATTTAGGCATGCCCATGCCTGAACAAATTGGCGAAATGGTCTTCGATCGAGCTACAGGGAGATGGGTTCGGAACGTGCAGAACACTTCAGGTACTATCTTCTTGCTTTCAGTGCCCTGCTTTCTTACGTCTTCTTCGAACAGCCGACGATTCGATGGACGTTTTCGGCGATATCGAAAGCTTGCAAAGTGCGGAATATAGTGTTTCGGGCGACTTCACCGGTGCTGCCAGCTCTACATCTTCCCGATCCTTGGTCTTCCGGAGGCGGGCGAAGATGACGAACTCCTACACTCTCATCTGCCGGATTCGTCATTTATGGATGAGGAATACGAACATGACGAGGACGTCGACATCGACATATCGTCTGACCCGCCAACGGGCCATGTGGTGCCCATCATGACAGGACACTTGTCATTCGCGGAAGAGGAGGACGGGGAATTCGTCGATGAAGATTATCTCGTCCAGCATCCTCACGACGTGCCGCCACCGGAATCGGAGGGTCGCTATTCCTCCTTCACCTCGTCTTCCGACTCGGATGTCGACGACGTGACGTACACGGATCGTCCGTACTTGGCCCAGCAGCAGTTGGAACAAATGCGTGCCAGAACGAGGAACGCCGACGAGTCCAGTGATTCTGTCGACGGCGAAGAACCTCACGCTTATGTCGAAGAAATCGCCGATGACGTGACTGGATTCGAAGACGACATACCCGACGACGAGGACGAAGAGGAAGACGACGATGACACCGAGAGACCTCATCTATATGTACCGAAAGCCGAGCAGTCTGCGCTCTCCGCGATGGACGAGCCACCACAGCCCGATGTCCCAACTTCCCTGGCGCCACCACCTCTTTCGCAACCTACCTCCTCACCAATGTCTAACAGCCCGTCTGTGGGCACGCTCCGGTCTGTACTCAAAATAAATCGCTCAGCGCGGGCGCCCAGCCATCAGCTTCCGCGCGCCCGGGCAGTAACAGGAGGCAGCACCGTCGCAGCGTCAGCTTTTCCGACGGCCGCCTCGATGGGCCCATAGTCGGCCTCGGCGATTCGACCTCGTCTGCCGACACGCAAGATCAAGCAGTCGAGGACGACGACGATGACGGGGCGTGGATCGAAAAGAGCGTGCGCACGCAGCGCATTGAGGAGATGATGCGCGGGCTCGCGCTCGACGAGAGCGACGCTGGCGGCGATGTGCCGCAGCGCAGCCGCTCGTTCCAGCGTACAGTATCCAGCCCGATGTTATTCGGCGAGGATGCGGATGCGAGCTCGGGCCCGCGCCATAGCTCGTTCCGCGCGGCGCCGGACCGCCGACGCCGTCCTCGCGCTCCATGCGCGTGACATCCGTCGTCGTCGATGTTTCGCCAGCCGCGTTCCCCATGCCGCCCGCGGGGTCCACGGAGCGCTTCCTGGCCACGCAACCCAATACACCGAATGCGACGCGTGCGACGTCGATGTCGGCGTACCCGTCGTTCTCGCTCGCCCGGTCGGCGCTCATCCGGGCGCTGACGGACGTGGTCCCGTTCATCCCGTACTGGGACACGCTGCGGGAGGTGGATCTGACGGTCCTGGGAGCGCCAGAGGAGTCGGCGGTGCCGGCAACGGGCGCGCCACGTGACGGTGTCGGGGTCGCGGGGATGGAGGTGCGACGCGCCGCAGCACCACGGGACGGCGACGATGAGGACGACACGGCCTCGACGCGGCGCGATGGTGAAATGAGCCTGGCTGCAAGTGGCGAGATACGACAAGGGCGGCGCGGGCAAAAGCTGGAGAGCCTACTCGGGCTCGACGACTGCTGTCCCGTCCTCGTCAGCGTCCGAGTGTGAGTAACCAGGCCGATGACGCTACTGGGCAATTTATTGATAGGACCCACAGCGCAAACAACAGACTAACCTACCTGAACGGGCTTCCGCGAACTGTCCTGCGCCTGGACGCCGCCCAGAACCTGCTCTCGGAGACAACGAGCTTCGGGGAATGCTGCGCGCGGGTCGAGGCTCTCGACGTGCGCGCGAACCGGCTTGCGGGCGGCGCGGACAACCTGGCGCCGCTGCACGCGCTACGGACGCTGGACGCGTCGCGGAATCGGCTGACGTCGGCCGCGGGTCTACAGCGCCTGCGCAACCTCGTGCGCCTCGACCTCCACGGGAACAAGATCGAGGGGAGGGTGCAGGCGGGCGAGTGGTGAGTGTTCCTGGCTTTGGGCCCTGCTTTTGGGTTTTTGGTTGGATGCGTTCCTTGACTAGCCCGCATGCGTGTTGTCGATTAGCACGTATGCGCGCCCTTGATTGGCCCGCATGCATGTCCTCGACTATCCCTTTTATGTGCCACCGACTGGCCCGCACGCACACCCCCTCCTGAGTGGCGGCGTGTTTTGACTGGGTCGGCGGCGGGGCGGCCGGGCTACCTGCGCCTTGCTTACGTCTCTTCCGCGTTGCTTGGCCGGCTGACGCGCGGTTTGGGCTGGCTGACGCGCCACGTTGCTTGGCTTGCTGACCGCTGTTTGGGTTGGGCTTGCTCACGCGCTGCTTGTGCTTGCTGAAACAGCTTTTGGGCCGGCTTGTTGACGCACCGTGTTTTACAGGCCGAGACTGGAGTACCTGAACCTCTCAGACAACAAGATCACGGCGCTTGAAGGTTTGCATCGTGTGCCGGCGCTTGTGGTCTTGGACGTGGGTGAGTGCGATCTCTAAACAACTCAATTTCCCTTCCCTTTTTCTTTGTCTTTTGTCTCGTGCGGGGAATCATGGTACCGTATGCACGGAAACTAACACCGAGCGCTCTTTCCATCATTTTGGACCTTTTTCGCGTGCGTTTAATGATGTTAACGACGGCCCAGACAACAACGACCTCGCCGAGCTCGTGCTCCCACCTGGCTCCTTGACGCGCCTGCGTATCCTGCGACTCAGCGGGAACGCGCGCGTGCGGCGGGTGGAGGGCGTCGAGCGATTACCGGCATTGCGCGTGTTCTATGCGGATGGATGTCGGATGGAGGTTGGCACGCTCGTTGGCGCCAATAAGGGCGACGCGGGCGAGCGCGAGCGCGGCACCCAGGGCGAGCGAGGTACCCAGGGCGAGCGGAGTATACAAGGCGGCCCGGACGCGGATCTGAGTGTTACGCACGCGCGCGACTTCGACCACCGGCGCAGCGGCTCATCGTCGGCGGGCTCAGGCTCGCGGTCTGGCGGGCCGGTATTGGGCTCGTCTGGCTCGGGGCGGCGCTGGCCGACGCGGCTGGAGAACCTGAGTGTGCGGAACCAGTGTCGCGAGCGGGGCGCGGCGCGCAAGAGGAGGGAGGCGGTGGACCTGCTGGCGTTGACGAGCGACGTGAGGGATGTGAAGCGGTTGTATTTGAGTGGTGAGTGGAGTTTTTCTGTTTGTTTATTTGTCAGTAGGGAGGGAGAAGTCGCCTCCAGGGCGCGGAAAAGAACATTGCTGCTTGCAGTGGTCAGCTTTCCGTGGTCCCTGCTTTCCGTGCTCTCTGCTTGCGCAGAAGGGAGGAGTTCGCCGCTTGCTAACATGCCTTACCCAGGCAATGCGCTCTCTCACTCGTATTCGTCCCGCGCCGTGCCGTGCTACAACCTGGTCTACCTCGAACTGGCGGCGTGTCGCCTGACGGCGCTACCGGACTCGTTCGTAGCGCTGTTCCCGAACGTGCGGGTGCTGAACCTGAACTACAACTTTTTGGCGGACGGGGAGGCGGGGAAGCTGCGCGGGCTAGTGAGGTTGAGGCGGTTGAGTATGGTGGGCGGCAGGGTGGGAGATGCGAAGGTGAGTACGACGTGTGGATTGAGGACGAGCAGGGGGAGGCGAGAGATGAGGCATACGAGTCGATGTACTCGTTTGACCCCGTGGTGATGCTGCGGAGATGGAGACAGGCGAACGGGAAGGCTGGTGCTGAGGTCATTGCCGTTGAGGACGAGGCGAAGATGGGTATCCTGTCTTGCCCTCGGTGAATGACGAGGGCCCGAGGGCGGTGAGGGCAGTTCTGCAGTCGGTGATACGCAGCGGGGAGGCTGCAGGCTAACGAGTTTCGTGCGGGTGTGTGGCTGAGCTGATGATGGAACGCGCTGGCGAGGCTGTGCAGGCGCTTCTTGTGATAAATGCTCGGGCATCCGTGATATGGTCGGGGATTAATTGTACTGACGAGGCGGGCGCTTACAGGTGCTGGTAGCGATCGTGGGTGGGATGAACGAAGTGGAGAGTTTGGACTTTCGGTGCGTGATCGAGGATCGTGATAGTCTTTACTCGGGCTGATGGTGATTGGGACCCGACAGGATGAATCCGTGCACGCTGGGATGGTACCTGCCGCTGCTGGTGAAGGACGTCCCTGGGGCGCTGTCGCCGTCAGCGGCGGGGGAGTGGGCGGAGATGGACGCGAAATTCCGACGTGACCTGCCTGATGAGGCGTACATTGGGCGGCTGGCGTACCGGGGCCTGATGATGCAGCGGTGCGGGCAGCTGCGTGCGCTCGACGGGGTGGCGGTGACGGAGAAGGAGATGCGCAAGGCGGGGCGGCTGCTGAGCGCGGTGCGGGGCGCGGGGGGGTCTGGGTCGGGAGATGCCGGTGTGGCGGGGGTCGCGTAGGGATATCGGGGAGGCCGGAGTCGGGACCGGGGCCGGAGGCTAGCAGGCTCGGGCGGGCGGAGGAGGGCCGTGTTCGCGTCGCGACGCCGCGTTGATCGCGTACCTGCAATGAAAGGGTTTAATATACCTAAAACGAGAAGGGGACGACCGGATGCGGCAAGAGATCGGATCGGGAGGAGGGCCTTAATCGCGGCCCCCCTTTATAAAGAAGACGGATGGCGTTCGGTCGTCGATCCCGCCGCCGTGCTCATGATGGACCTCGACCACGACCAACAAGCAGCAGCCCGCCGCGCATCGCTGCCGGCGTTGCACTCGGCCCGCGGCTCCAGCGTCCGGCATGCCCCCTACCCCCCGCCCGCTCTCCGGAACACAACTGCCGGCACTGGCTCCCACTACAGCGGCCTCACCGACTACGCATTCCCCCCAGAAAAGGCTCGCCCGCGCCTCGACACCCGCGCGTCCCCCGACTTTCCCGAATCGACCCCCTACACCCCCTCCTTCCCTCCGGCTCCTCCGCATCCGCCTCCTTCTCGCCCTTTTCTTCCGACGAGCCTTGGTCCGCTGCCGCCCACGACCCACCCGCAGACCCCTCGGCGTCCATCGCGTGCCCCAGCTCGACCCCGGACATCAAATACGAGGCCGACCCCGCAACTGTCCCACGCCACAGCTCGCTCTCCAGCGCAAGCAGCGGCGGCCTCTACGACGACCGCACCAAGCCCCAAGACTGGCCCCCCTCGGACGCGCAGGACTCCCGCTCGTCCGCCACACCGCCCTCGGCCTCGGGAGCTCCCGCGCAGCGTCCCACGCCGCCCGCGCCTCCGCCTCAGCCGCAGCGCAAGCGCGGTAAGCTACCTAAGGAAACCACAGATTTCCTCAAGGCTTGGCTTCACCGGCACGCCGACCATCCGTACCCGAGCGAGGAGGAAAAGAAGCAGCTCTGCCATGCTACCGGCCTCTCCATGAGCCAGGTCTCGAATTGGATGATTAATGTATGTCCGCACGAGTCTTTAGCGGTGCAAAAAAAAACTCACCCAGCGGTAGGCGCGCCGCCGCATTCTCGCGCCTGCAAACCGCGCGCAGGCAGGTCCGACGACCACCGCACCTTTCTCGCAGTCGCAGAGCTCGTCAGGCGGCCTCCCACATTCAGCACACTCATACATGTCCCCGGGCAACCAGAGTCTTGGCTACCCGTCATACTCGCGCTACGACCATCGGCGCGCTAGCATGCCCGAGCCGCACCATACATCGCTGCAGATCTACAACCCGATGACACTCAGCACCTCCCCCGAGTACCGTCGTCCGCCCGTCGACTTTGGCGGGCTTGGCATGGGGAGCGGGATGGGAGGTAGCTCGCTCGGTGCAGGGGGCGGGGGCGGTCTAGGCAGCCTCGGTTCTTCGTCCAGCCTTGGGTCCTCCAGCAGCTTGGGCCTACCGGGGCTCCCGTTGGACTCCTCCTCGCTCACCAGACAGATGGGCGGTCAGTCGCACCGCCTCGTAGGGCTCCCGCCGCTTCGCTATCCGTCCGATCGCTACGGATCCTCGGGTGGGGACGATCTCTTCGCAAAGGGCGACGACCACCGGTACGGCTCGGGCGGTGGAATGTACGCACACAAGCCGACGAAGGACGAGTATTCGTACGAGCTCGGCGGCAGCGGCTACACGTCGCATGCGAATAGCCTGGCGGCGCCGTTCACGAATGGATCGTTTGCTTCGGAAAGCGGTGGAGGTGGTGGAGGATATGGCGGGGGCGGTGGGGGATATTCCTCGCTAGGCTTGTCGCAGTCGCATGCGATGGGCGGGTATGCGAATGGGTCGTCACAGGGGCAGTACTCGACGTCGTCGCATACGAACTATTCGCCGACCCCGCCGTATGGGATCGGTGCAGCTACGTCCGGCGCAGGCGGTGGTCTCGGCGCGGGCGCTGGTAACATGGGGACGCCACCTGGGGGCTATCGAGGGGACGGCGGCTTTTCTACGTCGCCTTTCGACAGCTCTGAGAGGACGGGGAGTCGGAATGATGATGGCGGCCGCTGACGCGGGGGTGGTGTGCGCCTGTCAGTGTGAGGTACGTCGTTCAATAAACTACTGGTGCTCGTGTACTGACGCTGTGTAGCCTGCAGCGCACGCCGACCTGGTCGACTCTTTGCTCTCTCCGGCGCCGTCGCTCTACACACCGACTATTCTTGACGTCGTTGGCCGACCCGCCGGCATTCTGCTCCTGCTGCGCTCATCTCATCCGATCTTGTGCTCAAGCCATTGCATCTCTGTATATATATCGCAAGCCATCATGCGCGCCTACCGCTCGCGCTGCTGTACGCCTACGTCAAATAATCGTGCGTCTACCGCCAACCATTGTGCGCTTATTGGAGCCCGCTCGTCGTATCCGCCTTCAAGCGCCATGCTCGACGTTCACTTCGACGCGACGATCGACTATATTCTCAACCGGCTCGGCTTCTATCATCGTCTGCCCTTGACTCTTCACTCTTCTGCGCCTCGACTGTTCACTCTTATCCTCTCGACTCTCTATATTACAGCCAACGACTGCGTCGTCTAAATTGTCGGTGCGCGGGCGTCGACTTTATACTCAATAGCGCAAAGGGGCGTCTGTCAATACTGCAATGGGTCCTCTCGATACCGCAATTCGGGCGTTTGGATAGCGCACGCCGAGCGTCTGGATAGCGCACGCCGAGCGTCTGGATAGCGCACACCGAGCGCCTGGATTATGATAGCGCACACTGAGCGCCTTCATAGCGTACACCGAGCATCTGGATGGCGCGACGGGGCCGCTGTCGATACGCTACCTCGGATATCCCGTCAGACCGCTCGTCGATGTCGTATGGGGCGCGCATCAACCTCGCATAGGATACCCGGCCCACCTGCGCATGGGAGACCCTATTGACTACGCGCGGCAAATTGCATCGACCTCGCACGGTCTATTTACCCTGTGCGGGGCCCATCGACGCAGCGCGGGTCACCTCATTGGCCTCGCACGGGTCACCCTTTCGACCTCGCACGGGTCGCCGTATCGACCTCGCGCGGGCCGCCTGTGGCCCGCGTATGGCACGTACCGGCCGCTCGTGTAGGGCACGTATCAATTCGCCCACTGCACCCGCATGCACACACACTTGTCGTCACGTTCAACAAATGTATGTATGTCTGCCCTGTATTCTTTGTTCGTTGCCATGCCCTGTTCACCGTCGTGCTCTATCGCCGCCGTGCCCTGTTCCCTTTCCTTGTTACTCATGCGTCTCCCTCGTCACGTATGCGCCGTTCGCCGTCCGTCATGTTCTCGCTTGTCTTACCGTCATCGTGTTCGCAGTCTGGCATTGCAATTGTACCTTACGAATCCTGCTAGTTGTCCGTCCTGTTCATCTCGCCTGTTTTTTTCATTTATCGTGTAAGGTCTTCTGGGAACAAATTCATGATTGTTATTTTTTGGCAATGCATGATCTTGAGGTGATCTAAGTATGATTTGCAGCAGGCTCAAGCTCGGCAATCGGTATCGACGTCTTACGGGCACGGTCAATCACCGAAGCGAAGCGAAATAATCTTGCTGTCAAGATTGAGAGGTATGTGAATTTTATAGACGCTTTTGATGGGATTCGAAGAGCTGACATCCTTTCTACAGGTGTGTGGGAGCGCAAGGGAAGTGCTTCGAGCGGTGGAAGTTCCGGCGGAAGGCGGTCAACTTCGTGCGCGGGGTGGCGGTATTTGCGGCACCGCGATGCGAGCGCTGCGCTGCGGGCTCCTCGGGCGTTGGAGCGTGAAGCTCAGGGAGGTCTGGAGAGACGATCCAGACGATCCCGACTGATTCTCAGGCTCTTGAATCTTCAGGGTCCGGTCCGGCCAAATTGCGTTTGAGGAACGCGCCAGAGGTGCGGATTCACTGTTTGGGGATTTCCCAGTGTTGGCCGTTGCTAGGCGACTACCGAGAGATCTGAAGGGGCAGATGGAAGGGCGGGGGCAAATGCGGAGTGCAGCATCAATTATCGCATGTGAGTCGTGCCTTCAGCTTTGATTGTGCACGAGTTGCGGGAGGAGGAAAGCAGGACGGGCTCACGCGCTGCTACAGGGTCCGCCGGATGGCTTCTTGCGTACGTGAGCGCGCCGCGCAGGTGGGAGGATCCTGTGGTACGCAGCAGGATCGATGCGGATGGTGGGGCTCGCGCGGAGGGTGCCAGGGCTCAGGCACGCCACGGCTCTCCAAGGTGCCACTTTCGCAGGTGCCCCCAATTTTGGTCGAAGGAACAGGCAGCGGCGGCGTTGAGGTGCGTCTTGGCTCGCTGCACGCTGTCTCCGTGAAGCTTTCCTCGTGCTGACATAGCCTCTGACATGCGAAATTAGCTATTGACAGTTACTGCTCGGCGCCTCGAACCTCGGATGACAGAAGCTGTCCAGTCCGTCGACGGTGGAGGTGCCGCACGCTCGCACCGCGCGAGATTTCCCAGGCGCGCAATCACCGTGCTCAAGCGAGCTCGCCGCGATGGGATGGCCGAAGGGACGATACTGGGGTGGGGATCTCTGGGCGCAGGTGGCGGGCCGGGGCGCGGCGCGTGCACGACGTGCGTCCGGCCAGCTCATGCACCTGCAATGCGGTAGGAGCCTTCCCTTTGGGCCATGATGCATGAACCACGGGGTTCGTATACTCGGCGCTGGTGCGCAGAGGACCTCCCGCTAAATCCGCCACGGGAGCAAGATGGGTACCTGCTCGAATGGAAGCCCCCGGTGGGGTCGGCGGCGCTTTACGCAAGACGGAGGCCTGGGGACGCGGATCCAATCGCACTGATTCCTGTGCCATTGTGCGTGCGACTGGAAGCAGCAGGTCGAAACCAGTATGCCCGCGGCGTGCCACCGAGCGCAAGGCGTGCTACATGAGCAGTGCAGGGTTCATTGGAGGTCCGTTGACGAACTGCTGCGCGCAGCCTTGTGGTGCATGCTTAATCTCGGCTGGAGACGACGATCTTGCGAGTCAGAGCCTGGCGCCCGACGCAAGAGAGTGGCAGGGTGGCAGATGGTGTCCCGAAGCCTGATGCGCAGGCTCTGATGCTGTCGGCATGCAGGAC
This sequence comes from Schizophyllum amplum, assembly GCA_007026445.1. Lineage (NCBI taxonomy): Eukaryota > Fungi > Basidiomycota > Agaricomycetes > Agaricales > Schizophyllaceae > Schizophyllum > Schizophyllum amplum. The sequence goes on from VDMD01000018.1 coordinate 384,541, forward strand.
GGATGCCGCGCAGAGTTCATGATGCGTGCGAGTCGGTGTGGATTTTTGCAGATCGGGATGATGAAGGGACGCTCCGTAATTCGGGGTGGAGAGTCAGCAGGCGGTACGTAGTACGTTGAGCGCGCGCACTGTGAGATGGCGGTCGGTATCTGTGCGACTCGCATCAGGCATTTTTGGAGCACTCGTGCATGACGGCAGGCCTGCGCACGGTGTCCTAAACATCAACGCTCTCGATGCTTTCAACAACAGTTCAGCCGGGCATTCCCAGTCGGTCCGATGGCCTAGTAAATACATATGAGGCATACAAAACATAGTAGTCACTAACCGCCTGGAAGTTGACGTACTCTGCAGGGTTGACGCTGCGCAGAGCTCGCTTGGAGTTTAGGAAACCCTCCCGAATTGTGGAGAGTAGCGATAAAAATCGTCTGCCGCCATTAACGGTCTTCCAATCAATGTCACCGCCCCTTCAACAGCCTTGAGCTTGCAATCTCTAGTACTCAGAATGCAGTGAATGGCCTGCGGGATTAGTACGCAAAAATGCGGTAAACAAACCTGTATTGCCTCATTTGGTTCATCAATTAGCTCGTGTTGCATTATGATTGCTAGGTAGACGGGAGATGGATAACGATGTAATGCCCACGGTGCTTTCGTCCCTCTTGATGTTCGCTGTTGAGGCCTCGAGGCCTAGGGCTCCTTCTGCACCGTAGCGCGTAGGTTTGGCGGAATGCGGAAGAAAACCGTCCGGACTCGGAATTCTATGTTTTTGGTCGTCATGGGTCACATGAGCATTTGCACATCATGGGAAAATTAATTATGTAGCAAACCTTATGCCGGCCGATCATTACATCCGGCCGCAAGTGTTGATTCCATTCCATTTTGGGCGCCGGTTTGCTTGGCTCTGTTTATGCTTGACTGTGCTTACCCATTTAGGTTCCGTGCGCGCCCATGCGAGGCTGGACCAAGGCTAGACGACCGGCAATGCATTCTTGCCTCATTGGTTCAACTGTTGAACTTTCTTGCATATGCGACTTGGATGCGACGCTGAGATGCTCTTTCTTGCCCTACTGGGAGCTCGCCCCTTCTGGACCAATCTAACACCGCGCCACCCACGCTAGTCACGAACCTTTTCTTATTCCTGAGCACGAGACCACGCTGCAGGTCTGGAGCCTGAAGATTGTCTTGCCCGTTCCGGACCACTAAGACAGTTACCCGGCGGTCTTTGCTCTTCATCGCGTTAATATGGGAAGCGACTGTACCTTCGCCAGTCTGAGGAGGCCACAGTACGGCTAAGCTCTACCCTTCGGGCACGTCGCTCAGCGGAGCTGCCGCAGGAACGACTCGCGAAATGGACGAAACTTGGCAAGGACGTGTACGTCGGTTGGTCGCTGTGGCCACCTTGCGGCCGATGTGATGCTGCTGTGCACTGCAGCTGTATCGTCGGAAGTTTTGGTGCGTCGTCGTTGGCAAGTTACCTACAGATCCGAGTTCATACAAACGTATTGCGCACTGGCACACGCAGCTGTCGCTCACCTCATGGTCCGAGCAGCCCGACACTGCTCACTGGCCGAGCCCTCGCCACCGTTCAACAATGCCCGCGGTCCGAAGTACGCACATGTATGACCCCAACTTCGGCGATCCGGGATACGTCTGACTACTTTTTAGCGCCCTGCGGCACGAGATGACAGCTTCCATACGGGCTCGGATTGGACTAGGACTGGACGTAAGTCCAACGTGTTGTATACTGCGCCGACTAGGGCGCCCGTCAGCCCCTGCATTTGCGCATGAAAGGGCTAAGTAGGCAATTTTCTGGGAAGTACGGCTTCAACTACGCGTCTTCCAATACGTCGAAGGCATCAGGTAGGTGCGGCGCTTTCTATATAAATCATGCGCCCAATAATCGAGCATGTCAACCGCTGGAGAACGCTACGGCCGCTGTCCGAGGCGGACGGACAGTTGAAGATCCATTCCCGACGCCAGTCAAGGGAGACGGGATGCGTCAACTGAGCGCGAAAGTAGGACTTGACGTCAAATCACTATGCAAGGCATGTCTTTGTCGTCTATGAAAGGCTAATTAGTAGTGCTTCACTTAGCAGGCAGATGACGCCTCATCACCTGTCATGAACAAAGCCTGACCCTTCCCGACATGCGCAAGCGCCTCGAACGTTGATAAATTACCCTTAGATTTGATTAGCAGCGACTGGAGAGGCTTGTGCCAGTAAGTAGTAGGTAGTAAGCAAGTATCACCGAGGCGATTACCTGGCGATAAGTGAAAGCGCGCCGATTTTGCCGACACCCTCGATGCTCCGCATATAACAGCCCCGCAGTATGGTCTTCATGCTCAGGAAAGCATGGTTCGAGTGAATTTCTCTAACTGGCTGTTGCAAACTTGTCGGTGCCACTGTCAAGTTCGCGATCACGTTGTGATTCGAATCATGGCATGTTCGTTTTTCACGTGACGGTGGGACAGTCCGATCGCTCAATCGTCTTTGCCTCCAACCTGCCTCTGACCACCACTCTTGCCATGGCATCGATGTCTATGCCGAAACAGCATCATTTTCGCCAGATGATGCAGGGGATGCATGATATGCAAGATTTTCTGAGCACAGAATTCGTCGATACTCTGCTTCGCACACATCCAAACGATAATGGGAACATACCTGAATCCTGGGCTTCCTGGTGGGCTTGGGCTGGGAGCGCTGCGTCATGCGTCTCGTCGTCGCATGTTTCTGCGGCCCCTTGGATGCGTCTTCTCGAATACTACTGCTCCGGAACGCAAACACCGACTGCTCTACAACGAGTGAATATCCGCCCTTTTGAGTAGTTGATCTCTATAACGTCCTAGCCAGGATGCCGATATACCTGAGCAACTACGGGTCTTTATCGAGAAGCTGCGGCAACTGTCGCTTGATAGGACACCCATAGATATTCACGGTCAGTGGCAGTTGACCGAGCTCCCATGTCGATAACTGACCCAGTGCAGTACCCACCATCCAGGCTTCTGCGGTCGGAATGTCGCCCAAAAAGTCGCATGAAGTTTTTCGTATGACCGCCTACGTTGCATCATTCATTCGCGGCTGTGGCATAGATCCAGCAACTGCATGTATAGTCGATGTGGGCGCCGGTCAGGTCTGTATTCGTGGTCGTCCGGTGTCTCCAGTCGCTGACTCTATCGCGAAGGGGTATCTTACGCGAACTCTCCAGCTGCACATTCAATGCCGAGGAATTCTTGCCTTGGACGGAGATGATGCGCAGACAGCAGGTGCGAAGAAGTGGGAGAAGAAACTATGCATCGAAGATTCTGTGACGCATAGAACGATATGGATCACACCAATGAATCTGATAGAAACCGTCGACCAGTGGGCGGCAGATCTACAGCGCGCGGACGATGAGAGCATGCCTGTCTTCTTCGTTGCGTTGCATGCATGCGGCTCGCTCACCCCCACCATCCTACGCACATTCGCCGAGGGAAGGCGCCGACTTTCGTCCCGTATCGAGGGAACCCCTCCTCTGTGGCATCCCGCTGGTGTTGTGGCCGTGGGCTGCTGCTACAATCTTATGCATCCCGATGGTAAGGAATTTTCATTCGCAGCGGAACAGTCAACCGACAGCTTCCTCAGATTTTCCAATGTCTACCGCACTCATAAGCCACCGCCAAAATATGTCTCCTCCTGCATCGGCTCTTCCAGCGTCGGCCTACCACCTGGCCACTCAGATCCCTGGTGTATGGGTCCAGACGCCTGAAGCACTCACTAATGCGACCCTTGCTGTTCGGAAGATCGTCTGGCGAGCCCTGCTATCTCACGACTTTTCTTTGAAACCCTTCACGGCCAAATCAACATCACGCGAATTCGAGTTGCATTCCGACTTGTCCTGCGCGCGGGGAGAGACGCCGTCGGCCCGTAGGCAGAGCTGCATAGGAACCGAAGGGACCGGTATGCGCCCGGAGATGCAACGGCTCGGGAAGCTGAACAACAAATTCTACGACAATTGGGAAGATTTCGTGGCTGCCGCTGCGGAGAGGATGGGCTTCAAGCCGATACAAGAAGGTACTCGGCCGGACCCCGAGAAGCGGTACGCACTCGAGAACCAGCTCTCCGTTCTACACATCCTTCGCTGCATGACCGGGCCTCTTGTTGAGAGCCTGGTCGTATCGGATAGAAGGGCGTGGCTGGTGGAGCAGCTGAATGGGACTTCCGATGCTACAGAATATGCGAGCGTGGAATCTGGGGGCGGCGCCAGCATGCAGCAAGCACATGAGGAGAACGAGTCGATGATGGTGGCGATAGTGAATCTATTTGATCAGGCCACGGGGAGTGGACGGAACATAGCCATTACGGCTGTACCAAGACATGATTGAGGTACGCCGTGCGCTGCTCTCACTACTTGCGGTTAACGAGCGACTGCAGATGTACACGATTGAATATCAGAAGGTCGCTAAACTAGCGTTTGCATGCCAGATCGCGTCCATCAGAACCTACTCGACGTAGGGTACGTACCATGGTAGTAAGTAGTCCATCCGCAATGGAACAGGCGATAGTACAGATGTTTGGTGAACTCAGCCGTGGAAGTTGCCTCTTCCGCGGAGTATGATGTACAAATCAACCAAACATTTGACTGTTATCCTGCTCTAGTCGCCTCGCATCGTTCAGAGACCATGTCCGAGATCGAACGTCCGTGCCAGAACGTCCTGCAACCCCTCTTGTACGCCTAAGTAGTCATGACCTCCGGCAAGAGCCTTCACGAACGTCACCTTCCGGCCGCCGCCACGGCTATCTACGAACTCTTCCACGGTGCCGAAGTTGTGAATGGGAGTGATCTTCACGATGTCTTCCCGTCGTAGAGGCCCTTGGGCACCAGGATCATGGGCGTCGCGCGCCACCGCTGAGCGTATGGCAGGCAGCAGGGGCTCGAGGAATGCTTCAAAAAGGGCCTCCGAATGCGTGTACGGAATGTCATAGTCGTTCTCGCTGTGCGCAACAACAACATCGGCCGATGTTAGGTCCTGTAACCAGTGACGTGTGAGTATTGTGCCTCATTCGGAGAGCAGACTAGTTACCCTGACGGCGCGCAAGGTGTCGAAGCGATGAACGACCATTCTCCCCACAAGGTCTTTCGTGGTGAGGTTGAGTCAATCAAGTTATCCGACGGCGAAAGGGTAACATACCGACAGCACCAGGAATAAGGTGTAATGGTCGCATAAGGGGAATGAGGCCGAGAATGCTGTACGTCTTCACCACTTCGGAGATGCTCGAGAATGGGCTCATCAACACGAGTCCCCTCGGTTTCTCACCCTCGCGCTCTAGCACGACTCCCAGGCGAGCTGTTACACCAGTACCTTCAACGACGTTATGAGTTGTAGGAGAGTGAAGTACGTGATGACAAACCTAAGGAGTGGCCAACACGACGATATCCTGCGGCCGTGCGCCTCGCTCGACGAGCCAGCGCCACGCAGCGTGCGCATCCGTTGTCAGCCCTTCCTCAGATGGCGTTCCCGTGGAGTCCCCGAAGCCACGGTAGTCGATAGCGAGAACGTTCGCCGCTAGTCTTGAAGAAAACATAGTGTAATGTTGGATTCGAGCGGGGAATGCGCGCGTGGCAGCGTTACCGTGAAAGAAGAGTATGGTTGGATACGCTGCAAGCGCCTTTCCTATCTCGTCTTCCCAGTTGCGCTCAGAGGAAATATGCGGCGAAGCGCGATAATATGGGTCGGCGAGGACGAACCAGGCGCCAAGTTCCTCGCCGTCAGGCGTGCGTAATCTGAAGTTGAGGGTTTTGTTTGCTGAGAGGTCATGCCAGAGTGGATTATATAGATGAAAAGGGACTGTCTGCTGAGGGGACTTACGTGCTAGGCCATACTTCTCCGGCAAGTCGAACTTGGCAAAGAGAGGCAGTTTGATTTTATTCAAGTAGAGGACCCTGTCATGTTCAGTTCGTGTAGGACGGTGTGGGACAGGAGAGCAGTACTCACAGACCCTGTATATATGGTACAGACAGAAGTAGAACTGCAGTTGCATAAGTTACCGCAGCACCGCCAAGGACTTGGACGAGGAATGGCCCGAGAGATATGTTCATGATGTCGAAGATGGTTGGCCGAAGGCGGTCTAACAGCCAGAAGTTAGGCATATGCTGGGAGGCCTAAGATATCCAGTCAAACGTAAGTAGAGATGGCAGGAATGTGTACCTGGCAGTCGAGGTGGCCGTCAAAATCAACCTCAGACTTGGAGGCGTACGCGATGTACAGTAACACAGCATTCACGTGAAACGTCATCGGCAGTTTCCGAAGCTCACGTTATTATCCGCTTATATCAAGTCACTGTTCCTGCACTATTCAGGTCGATGGCATGTACACTACTTAAGTACTAATTGCTGTGTCCATCAGGCAATCAGATTAAGCATCCTCGCAATAGACCCGTTGAGATGCGACGGCAAGCAACAGGCCATTAGAGATGAGTGCAGATGTAGCCGTCGCCATAGCTCGAAAGGAAGGATTTGCAAGGCCAACTTTCACGTAGCGCGATCAGAGGACAATAACTTCGGGGTCACAGAAACGTAGGCCCTATTTTGGACCACCGTTCTACAACCAACAGCTATGTAATGCGAATCAAAGACTTCGCCTCAAGTAATCTCTGAGTGCAAAGGGTCTCCGGATTGAGTGCAAGGTCCACGAGCAACGACCGCGGGAGACAGGCGAAAGACGGAGGCGGGTGATGACATCCGGCCCGATCATCCGCATCCTGTACCGTCCCTCCACATCCTCTGCCGACTCCACGGTCTCTCGAGTCAAGTCTAACTCTGCACGCTGCAGGTAGCAAGTCGGGATGTCTTGGACTTCAAGGACTCCACCACCGCCGTCCTATGTGGAGACCAATCTTCCAGTGGTGTTGAGCATAATGTGCAGTCGTTTGTTCGCGCACGCCATCTCTTCATTAACCGCCGTGCAGCATACCACCCATTCTCCTCGTCGCATCTTATTATGCACGCAAGTGGTACCTCGCAGACAAGCTGAAGCGGACAGGCATAGGGAAAGGCGGTCAGTCTATCTCGTTACAGGTCCTCCACTGTCTCACGTATCCTTAAGCACCGGGATTCCAAACCAATGTGCGCCAGGTGCGTATCACGCCGGCAATTGCGGAGCGGTTGCGACGCGGGGAGCAGGTGAGCCCTGAGGAGATCGAGGCGGCCTCGCGAGCGACGGACAATGCGCCGCCGCCCCCGCGGCCTCGCCCCTATGGGGACATTGTTGAGGTGGATTTACGAGGTCAGAACAATGCGACCTCGGAAGAGGAAGAGGAAGAGGCCAATGAGTGGGTACCGGAACATATAACGAAGAAGAAGAGCAAAGGGAAGGGCAAGAGGAGATGATCATAGATCGTGCTGAGTCTGTGCTGAGTGCTTCCCGCAATGCCATATGTCGCTGCCACTAGTAACGACTTGACTCGACTTCAGCTGTGAAGAAATTAACGTCAGCAGTTAGCTGCAGAAAATTTATGGTCTGTTGCCTGACCTAGAAGCGAACGGGGGCAAGGTGGGGGCAAACCAAGTGTGACATTCTGCCACAGTGTCAGACAAATTGTAGCGCGACACGACTGCTCGCGAACAGTCACAGGCCATGACCTTGTCACATCATTCGGTCACGCAATTTCGCGCTCGCGTCGTACTCTCATCATCATCCGGGGTCGCGTCGAGGTCTGATCATTGTGCGCTATCTGCGTCGCCGTCTGCGCTATCAGCCGTCTTCGTCAGCCAATCACGCTTGCGTCTGGCTGTTACCCTGTCGGCAGCAAACAGTGAACTGCCACCGCTTGCATCACTGGTATACGATCAATCATCACGATATCTCTGGCATACGACAACTTGAGCACGAACGCGAGCATGTATATTAAGACCCTGACTATACAAGGCTTCAAGTCATGTAAGTCACCTGCAGCCTTGGTCTCACAATCCATCGCTAACCCTTCTCCCCTGGTACCCCTCGTCGCGGTTCCTCTTCGACCACGTCCCTCTCATTTTCCCGTCACGATTACAACATCCCAAACCCTCACTCCTCTTCCTGCACAGACCGGGACCAGACACAGATCGAGCCCTTTTCGCCGAAGCACAATGTCGTGGTGGGTCGCAATGGGTCCGGGAAGAGTAATTTTTTCGCGGGTGAGTGGGAGATGTGGTAAATTCGCAGACGTGGATGAGAGGGGGCGAGGGACGAGGTAAATGTGTCAGAGTGGGAACAGTTTAGTACTGGCCGGACTGGTCAGTTTGCTAACACTTGTGCATCTGGCTCAAGCTTGCGCGCCTACCTCACTCGATCCTTCTGGCTAATCTGATCCTCGCACACTCTCTCTGAGCTAACCCTCGCTTCACAGCCATACGTTTCGTCCTATCGGACGCCTACACGTCCATGAGCCGCGAGGAGCGACAAAGTCTGTTGCACGAAGGGGTCTCAACAACGACCACTTTGTCGGCATATGGTGAGTAGGTGGTGGCTTTACGTGGGACGTGGATGAAATAGTGTTGACTTGCTTGGCACGTCTGCGTCTGCTTTGCGGAGCCTCTAATAACGCACAGACGTCTCCTGCGATCACACGCACTGCTAACACCACTCTTCGCTAACACCATAACCCCAGTCGAAATCGTCTTCGACAACACGGACAACCGGTTCCCCACCGGCCACGACGAGGTTATATTACGCCGCACGATTGGACTGAAGAAGGACGAGTACAGCTTGGACAAGAAGAGTGCGAGCAAGGCAGATGTAATGAATTTGCTGGAGAGCGCGGGGTTCAGCAAAAGCAATCCGTATTATATCGTGCCGCAAGGGAGGGTGAGTTGTGTGGTGGGATTAGGTGTGAAGGATGGGCTCTGACCGCAGAATCATCAGATCACTGCGCTCACAAACGCGAAGGACCACGAACGGCTGGCATTGCTAAAAGAAGTGGCAGGGACCAAGGTCTACGAACAACGGCGGACAGAGTCCCTGCGCATCATGTCGGAGACAGACACGAAGCGTGACAAGATTAGCGAGCTTTTGGACTACATCGAATCCCGCCTCGCCGAACTCGAGGAGGAGAAAGAGGAGCTGAAGGAATTTCAGGACAAGGACAGGGAACGGCGCTGCTTAGAATATGCGTTGCACCTGAGGGAGCTGAACGATGTGACGGAGGCGCTCGAGGAGGTCGAGGTAGAACGCAGGAATGAGGTGCACGCTGCGAACGAGCGCCAGAGTAGCTTCAGTCAGCGGGATAAGGAGATTCAGGCAAGTTGCATAGTTATTGTCGGTGACAGGGCCAGCTGACGACCACGCAGAGGTACGAGAAAGCGCTGGAGGAGCATAAGCACGCCCTCGATGCCCTGGTGGCCGAACGCGACGACATTCAAGCAGAGCTGACGGACTTCATCGGGACGCGCACGGAGATCGAGTGCTCAATCTCCGATATGCAATCCTCGAGCGAAAGTAACAGTGGCCGGCGACAGCAGCTGCAAGCAGAGCTCGTACAAGCGGAAGCCGATATCGAGGCGAAGGAACATACTCTCAGCCGAATCCTGCCCGAGTGGGAGGAGCTTCGGGCACAGGAGACGCACGAGAAGCATAGGGTTCAGGATACTCAAGCGCGGCTCGCAGCTTTACACGCAAAGCGAGGCCGGGCGAACAGGTTCGCGAATAAAGCTGAGCGCGATGCGTTCTTGAAGGCGGAGATCGCGAGCCTGCAGGCTTTCAAGGCGTCCCAGGCGCAGGCGTTAGATGCGACGCGGAACGAGGTGCAGGCAGCGAAAGCGACGTACGCGTCAGTCGAGGAGCAGTTGCAGGCCATGCAACGGGGGGTGGAGGAGAACCGCGAGAAGGCGCGCGCGCTGGGAGAGGAGGCGACGGGGTTGCAACAAGACGTGGGTGATCTTGAGGAGCGGAGGAAGGAGTTTTGGAGAGAGGATTCGAAGCTGGATAGCACGCTGAATCACGAGAACGATGAGCTGAGGAAGGCCGAGCGGGCACTCGCTGGGATGATGGACAAGGTACGTGTGCATGCTGTCGACGAATCTAATATGTGATCAATACCGGCATCTAGGACACGGGGAACGGTCTGCGGGCTGTTGACCAGATCAGCCAGCGCTACCAGCTTGAAGGGGTGTACGGCCCGCTGTATCGCCTGTTCAAGATCGACGACGAGACGTTCAATATTGCCGTGGAAACTACGGCAGGGAACAGGTGAGCAGGCTTTGACGGATTGCATCCCGTTGTTGACGTTCACCGTCTCAGCCTATTCCATGTCGTTGTGGACACGGACGACACTGCATCCAAGGTCCTCGACATCATGCTGCGCGAGAAAACCGGACGAGTCACCTTCATGCCGCTGAATCGCCTGCACCCGACCGTGCCCATCATGCCGGACACGCCTGATGCAGTACCTCTTCTGGACCACCTCGAATTCGACGAACGCCACACGAAGGCGTTGCAGCAGGTGTTTGGCAAGACCTGCGTATGTAACACGCTGGAGGACGCTGCTGCCTACGTCAAGAGTCATGGCATTAACACCATTACAACAGACGGCGACAAGGTCGACCGCAAGGGCGCGATGACAGGCGGATACCACGATCCCCGCCGCTCGCGGCTCGAGGCCGTGCGCACGGCCACCCTGTGGCAGGACAAGGTGCGCGCGACTATGGCACGTAGCCAAGAGGTCAAGGCGTCAATCGCGACGATCGACCAGGAGATCACGCGCATCAAGGCCCTGTTGAGCCGCCTCGCGGCGCAGCAGGCGCAGATACGGGACCAGCGAGAGCGGGCGATGAATGATGGTGGTGCGCGCCTTCGGGAGAAGGAGCGACTGCAGGAGCGGATTGAAACGCTGGAACGAGAGGCGAGGAGCTGGAGGCAGAACTGCACGGCGTAGGCACGAAGCTCGACGCGTATGCGACGGAGATGAAAAGTCCGATGACGAGGGGGCTCGTCGACGCGGAGGAGAGGGAGCTGTCGTCTTTGATACAGGAGTCGGAGGAATGTTCGACGAGGTTGCGAGAGCTGACGACGCGCAAGAATACGGTGCGTTTGCCAAATATGGCTTGCACTGCGGTCATAGCTCGTAGTTCATTTGCTGATCCTTCTCGCGACAGTTGGAAGGGACCAAGAATCACATGGAGCTTGAGTTGAACGAGAGCTTGCGGCGGCGACGCGAACACATACGACGCAAGCTCGAAAATCTGGGAGACGCAGAGGGCGATGAAGGAGGAGCCACTGTATCGCTTGCCTCTCGACAGCGTGAGCTGCGTAGCCTCAACCAGAACATCAACGTTTTATCAGATAAATTGCAAGGTATGGTTTCGTTCGGGTTGAAGAGTCATCGTGTCTCATTTTCCTGCAGCTATGGACGCCGATATGGACAAGATATCAGACAAGATCCAGAAAGATCGCGCGTCCCTCGAGCGGATTCAGAACATGCTGATGGAAGATACGCGTGCGATGAGCAAACAGCAAAAGACGACTGAGCGATACCTTGCGAAGCGCCAGATGCTTGCCAGCCGCAAAGACGAGTGTAGCAGGAATATTCGCGACCTGGGAGTCCTGCCCGAGGAGGCTTTCGAGAAATATGTCAATGAAAAGCCGGATCGTGTACGTTTCCTGTCCTTTCGTCGCAACCGTGGTGCTCATGTTCTGCGTAGCTTGTCAAGAAGCTGCACAGCGTCAACGAGGGCCTCAAGAAGTTCGCTCATGTCAACAAGAAGGCGTTTGAGCAGTACAACAACTTCACGAAGCAACGGGACCAGCTTATCACGCGCAGGGAGGAGCTGGACAAGAGCGCCCAGTCTATCGAAGAGCTAGTCGAGGTCCTTGATCAGCGGAAGGACGAGGCCATCGAGCGCACGTTTAAGCAGGTTGCGAAGAACTTTGAGGAGGTGTTCGAGCAGCTTGTGCCCGCGGGACGCGGTAGGCTCATCATTCAGCGTCGCATCGATCGGGATGAGCAGGAACCGGACGAGGACGACGATGTGCAACAAAGCAGCATTGACAACTACACCGGCGTGTCGATCAAGGTGAGTGCATACATGGCCACCTAGCAGGCTTGCGCTGACGCACCCCTTTCCTTTTAGGTGTCTTTCAACTCCAAAGTTGATGAAGGGCTGCGCATACAGCAGCTGTCGGGAGGGCAGAAGTCGCTTGTTGCGCTCGCGACGGGTGAGAATTTTGTTTGCCTGTTGTCGCGGCTGCTGATATATCTCCAGTGTTCGCGATACAAAAATGTGACCCTGCACCGTTCTACCTCTTCGATGAGATCGACGCCAATCTGGATGCCCAATACCGGACTGCGGTGGCTGGTACGAGGATTCACTTGCACATTGTCGCCTCTTGCTTAATACCTCCTCGCCAGCGATGATCCACTCGTTGTCGACCACGGCGCAGTTCATCACCACGACCTTTCGTGCGGAGATGCTGGTAACGGCGGACAAGTTCTACGGTGTACTGTTCAATAACCAGAAGGTCTCGTCCATCCGGTCAATCAAGAGAGAGGAAGCTATGGAGTTCGTTGATCAGGTACTGTCGCTCGTTCATCTAATCAACGGAGACTCGAAAGACTGACTTTTCGCAGGAAGCGCAAGCTCAGTAGGCCAGTACCGCCCTCAAGCGCGTTTGACATCGTGTGCAGTGTATTTATCACCCTCGCTCTATCTCGTTTACTATTGCTGCTTTCGTGCTTCTCGTCTTCTGTATGATTGTGTTGTTATCCGTGCACTGGGCTATCTTGCGGAGGGTTTTTGACTGACTGTACTCGATCCTGTATTGAACCACATCGTCGCTCTAGAATAAGAGTCTTTGAGAGCTCTGGTGGATCGGTACGCGTCTGTTCACCGTGACACACGCGTGACTTCATTAGCGTTGCGTGGGAAATCGCCACGCGCTTAATTGTGTGTTCCCCTTCCTAGCGTCAACCGTGTCTCGACGGACGCGATGAACGGCAATCACGCATGGTATGCAGGAAATCGCGACGCGTCTGGTCAGCGGGCGACGCCTGCAGTCCTCGAATCCCAACGCATCTACGCGGTGTACCCTATGGCAGCAGCAGTCCCCACACACCATGGTCAGTTCGAGTCCTCGCACTTCCAAGCTCTCCGTCGCTCATTGAACTAGTCGCGCGCCATATCAACAATATGTCGATGCCGACACATCCCCCTTCTTTCGTGCAGCCAGAGCTTTACGCGCCGCAGGGAAATCCGCCCCCATATTCCGAATACGCACACCAAGTGCAATACATGGGGGCGCCGGCCGCTCCAAGCTCGGATGGAGGTTATTGGGACGTCAATCGAAACAACGCGACGCGTTATATCGGCGCAGAGGCAGGACCGTGCGTGCTATTCCTACCTCACCAACCGGAGTCTGACGTCCTGGGCCAGATCATATCCCTTCCCTAGGCAAAGCCAGGAACATGCGCATACAACCAGTCCCTTCGCCCATTCCGTGTTCCAGCAGATGACCCCCTTGAACGCCTACCCTACTCCACCGCCTCAATCAAGTCGGCAACTGAAACCGCCTCCAGTGAACAGCCTGATGTATGCTCTCGGTGGCGCGCCGGCAGACATGAATCGCTACCAGCCATCACCGCCCGAGCCAATGCAGTCGCCTCAATTCTTCGACGACTTTCTCGCTGCGAGAAGTCGTCAGCTTGACACGAAACCACAAGTTCACCACACCGTCCAGACGCCTTCTCGAGGGTCCACGACTGTTGGCTTTCCCCCTCGCTCAAAAGCCCGCTTGCCTCTACCGGAGTTCGAACAGGAGAGCCCAGATCCGCTAGCGCTCACCAGTAGTCCTCCTAAACCAGTCGATTCACCGTCGAAGCCGAAGGCCGCCACATTCTCAGCGGCTTCATTGACGCCGAAGAAGCGCAAATCCATCTTCCAACTCGAGAGTCCCAGCATCAAGCGTGTCTCAAGCAATCAATCCATTCGCGGGAATATTCCATCGACGCCGACCTCGCATCATAACGCCTCCCGCTCACGCGTGCGGTCCCAGCCGGAAACCGCAGAGCGTGTCAACCCCCATCGCGTTCCGCAGACCCCTATACCAGTTACTCCTACAAATCGTCTACTCGACCTCTGGCCGCTTCGTTACTGAAATCGGGATCTACGGTCATCGACTGCATCGAGATACGACGGCCAGCTTGGCTGACCCCGCAGTCCAAACACCGCAAACGGAAGGACGGGAGCCGCGAAGAGTCGCCAGACCCACTCGACGACTATGCGCCCATCGAGCAGCTCAGCCCTACTCGCACCAAGTTGTTCAATGACAACGTCAAGACCAGCGCGAGGAAGACCGGAGACCGCGATGAACGCACGCCGTTGGAGAAATTCACCACTCTCGTCGAAGATCTCTATGAGGCGGAGGATGCCCTACCTGCGGACTTCTCCACCTCGACCCCCGATTTCCCCGACGAATTCTTCTCGACCTACGTACCCCCAGGCGAGACGAGACATCCTGTTCTCAGTTATGGGTTCATGCGGAACAAACTCACGAAGGCCATTGCAAATGTGACGAAACCGCGCAAGGCTGCGCGTACCGGCGACAGTCCGATCAAGCGAACGGGCGGTAGAATGTGCGATGTCGACATGCAAGTTCTAAGTCGACTGTTGCGCATACTGCTTCGGAGCGTCAATGCTGGCAACGAGCTAGACCCTTTCGCGCACGTCGGCGAAAATCATAACGCGAGAACGCCAAGCAAGAAAGCTCAGGGCAAGCGGCGTGTGGAGCCTGAAGATGATGCCATGGACACGGACGAATGTGACGCTGCACCGCCGGACCTGCCTGATGAAGCGAGATCTCCCGTGAAGTCAGAGAAGGGCAAGAAGAAGCCGAAGGTCGTCGCAGCCTCAGAAGACGATCTCGACTCGCTTCTCCTTGCGCTCGAACATGCTCGAGACTGTGTTGTAGCTGCCGACTGTGCGCTCGCGCTTCTTGCTAGCGACAGATTGCCGAAGCAGGTAAGTCGTTGCATCCGGTGCACTCTCGTTCAAGTCAACGATCTAATGCTTCATCTCAGATGTATTCTGAAGAGCTTATCACAACATGTCTGGACGCCATCAAAAATCACCTGACGAAGATCGTATATCCTTTCATCGAGGGCATTGCATCACCTGGGTACTCAACGGTCCCCGCGGTGCAAGCGTTAGTCAAGGCGACGTCAAGAACCGCGTCCCATAGGTGAGTCAAGACTCTGCCATAATACTCTCCTCCCGTATCTGCCTCTTTTGGGATTGCTGACCATTCGACTTTCAGGGAGCGTATAACTGAGCTTTATGCTGCCATTTCGGCGTCGCTTCCCAGGATCAACGGGCTACTGAATACGGAAAGTCTTGCCATGAGCGACAAAGTCATCATCCAAACGGTATACCTCGCCGTGGAGCCGTTCTTTGTCGTAGATGGTGGCAACGACGGTAAAGCTCCGAAGACCGAGGCGAAAGCCGAGAGGAAGGCCAAATCCAAGTCGAATGACGTGCTAAAGACCTTTGGCCCGAGCTCGATGCGTGGGTTGAGACTTGAGGCCCTCAGTCTCTTGCGAACCGTACGTCTAGATCCGCTTTTCGCATGGAATGTGTCGTCACGAACATACTACAGGTCTTCGCTCGTCGACAGGACCAGCGTAGTTGGATCATCGAAGAAATCCTATCATCTCTTACAAAACTTTCCGACACAAAACAAAAGGCAGGCCAGTTTCGGTGCGTATCGGCGGATTTCTTGTCGCTGGATCGAGACTCATCACTCTTGTCAGTCTTCGTGACGGTCGTTCTATCCGCACTGTATCTGCGCTGTTGTTGCAGCTCATACAAACGTCGTCTCACGATGTCGCTGCTCGAGCTCGTAAGATAGAAGCGCGGCGGAAAGAGATGAATGCGCTCAGACGTCAAGAAAGCCTTTCCGAGAGCCAAGTGATGGGCAAGGGTCAAGCCCCGTTTCTGGATGAGTTCGACAAGGAGGTATTTGCGGATTTTGCCGCACCACCGCCCTTACACTTCTAACATTGTTGAGCAGGAACTGCAACTGTACAGCAACGGTCTCTCGAGCACCTACTCTGCCGCGCAGACTATCGTCAAATTCCTGATAGGGCGGATAGGGACGGGTGGGTTTCGATCCGTCCACGCTCTCGCTTCCGTCCAAGTACGTGCCTGCTCATCTTATTCTACCAGGCAAGACGACCAAAAACTCGAATGAAGCCGAGTATCGGACAATATTTGATACACTTGTCTCCGATGCGCTCGCTGTGCTCTACTGGCCGGAATGGCCCGCTGCGAGCGTGCTGCTCAGTTTGGCCGCTAAACACCTGGTAATTGGATTTTTACCCCTGAAGATGCAACACTCAGTTCCTGCTTAGTTGCGCGCTTTTGAAGACAACGCTTCTACCGATAGTAGCAACGCAGCGAAAACGATTGCTTTAGATCATCTTGGCACCATCGCCTCCAGGATCCGTACGGTCGAGCTGAACGTTCGGTGTAAACTGCAAGAGTCGGACTCACCTTACACTGGCTTGACGCGACTAAGCGAGCTGGTCAAGGCCAGCGACCGCAAGGGAATGGAGACGTTGCTGCAAGCTCACGCCGACATCGCGACACACCTTTGCAAACGCTCTTCGGAGGATCGGGCCTATGATGTGAGTCTCACGCGCGTGTGGTGCATTTGTGTTGCTGATAGAATTCGCATGTATAGAGCGCGCGCGAACTCACAGCGACTGCTTTGGGAGACGAGATCGCGGCTTGCTTGAGTTCTCTAATCGTCGCGATTGAGCATCCAGAGCAAGGGGAGCACCCGGAAGCGGACATTCAGGCGCTGCGTACCATCGGGACCATGCTCAAATCAGCCATGCGATCTCTCTGGCAGGATACGACGGACATATTCGATGTGGGGTGAGTATCAAGTGCTCAAGGCGGTGAGACCATCGTTGACATGACTTAGTACGCAGGATGAAGCGGCGCACATCGACAAACTGGCAGAGGAGATCGGAACGATACAGCACTTGCCCAAATCCTTCCAGCCTATCTTGAACGTCATACTCAAGGCCTTGAACTCCCCCGCTATCTTCATCCGCACGAAGGCGCTTCGCGCTCTGGCGCAGGTCATCACGAGTGACCCCAGCATCCTCTCCTTGGTGAGCCTCACTGCATGTTGACAAAGAGCAACCTCCTTATGCCGAGCAGGATGACGTCCGTCGCGCTATCGAGGGGCATTTGCTTGACAACTCTGCCGCTGTGCGCGATGCTGCCGTTGAGCTCATCGGAAAGTACATGGTCGAGTCTCCTGAAGTGGCCGGCAAGTATTACACGAAAATTGCGGATCGTATCGCGGATACGGGCCTCAGTGTTCGAAAGCGGGTCATCAAGCTTCTCAAGGCGTTCTATCAAGTCTCGCAGGAGCAGGAGAAGCGTTGCGATATCGCAAGGCGTATCATACTGCGCCAGCTAGACGAGGACGATTCGGTGAAGGACCTGGCCATCAAGACTATCGAAGAGCTGTGGTTTGCGCCATCCCCTATGGCGCCGTCAAGGAACAAAACTCGTGATACAGCGGACACAAGGGCCGCCCTGTTGTCCAAGGTCGCTATCATCATGGCTGTTGCTGGCCAGTTCAACGACAGACAGTCACCGCTCGAAGAGGTACTGCACAAGATTGTGTCGGACAATGAAGCCAGCGACGCGCAGTTCGTGCGAGACAGGTATCTCGAAGTCTGTCACACCCTCATCGACGGCCTCGTAGACAATTCCGACCTGCCCGGATTCGTGCGTGCTCGTTTTGTCATCTTGACTTTGCGTTGACGAAGTCATCCAGACTGTGCTGAATTGCGTGAAGACGATATATCTCTTCACTGCTGCCTACCCTGGCATTCTGACGGCGGAGAACGGCGCAACCTTGTTACCATATCTTAAGAATGCGACTGGGGTAAGTGCTGCATAGTACCAAGCTCCGCGGTCGCGTACTGACGCCCACTCAGCCAGAGGAATTCGTGATCTCGGAATACGTGCTGAAGATTCTCCGCGCCTCCATCTCACACATGCCGAAGACGGCGGTCAAGTTCGGTCATGACTTGCAGGCGACGCTTCAACCGATGATCGTCAAGCCGAACATGCGCAATCTCAACACCTTGCAAGAGACCATTGCCTGTATATGCGCTGTCGTCAAGCATCTGACGCACGACTATGCTCGACTAGTCAACTTGTTGAAATCATGCCACAGTGGGTGCACAGCTCACGCGCCGACGAACAATTTGCTCATATCCCGCAGATCGGCTGCAAGGCGCTTTGACAGCTAGCGGCGGCACGGCCGAGAATCAGCTCGTTCAGCTGACCGTCTTGATCCTCATCGTTTCTCTCCTTGCCGAGAATTGCGACTTTGATGCTTTGCGCGCCGAACATCCCGATGCACCATGGATAGCAGATCTCAATGCTGTCTCACAGGTGAGATTTGCTCGACTTAACCTATGTAACGTGCTGACGAGCGTGTTGCAGGAGTCGATAACGGACTGCATATACACGCTTCTCCTGCAGCTGTACGAGCGTAACGAGAACGTGGCTTTCCGCGGCCGGGCTCTCCAGTGCTTAGGTTCGTACGACGCTCGGTTCTGCGTCACCCTTCCTCGTGCTGACGGCGTCTTTGCAGGATTCCTGTTCCGCGCCCACCCTACCTTGATGTCCACGCCAGATTCTGCTGTGGTTATGGACAGGGTCTTCGAGGGTGATGATGAGGACGCCCGCGCACGGATCCTCCGAATCATGCAGGAGTTCCTTCAAGCGCAGGAGCAGAAGCATGCTATGCAAGAGAGAGGTATGTATACGTTGGCTTGCAATCTCGCCTGACTGAAAGGCGCGGCAGAATCCCAGAAGATGCGAGAATCCGACGTCAACATGGAGGAATTGGTAGGGAACGCAGACGGATTCGCCGACTCCGGGTATGTCCTCTTCGCTGTTTCCAGCGAGGCGAGGGATGCTCATCGAACACTCGCAGGGTCGCCTCTGCCGTCGTTCAACGGTACCTCCACCACGTTCTTGACGCTGCCTTATCGCAGAGCCCAGTCATCCAGTCACCTGCCATCGACGTCCTCAGCTTCACTGTCAAGCAAGGCTTGGCCCACCCCCTACAGTCCTTCCCCGTCATCGTTGCTCTGGAGACCAGCCCGTACCCCAGCGTATCTAGCCGTGCCAGCGCATTGCATGCCATTCTGCACAGCAAGCACGCCTCGCTCGTGAACGGCCGCTATGTCCAAAGCGCACGAGCCTCGTATGACTATCAGCGGCGGGTCTGCAAGGAGGATGTGCGGGGTGAGTACTTGTGCATCTGGATCATATTCCTGATTACCTAACACGCCGACAGGTTATCGCATGCAGCCCATACCGACGGCGCTGTTCCAGAGGTGGTACTCGCTTGTTCGTGAGAAGCGCGTGCCGCGCCAAGACTTCCTGCGCGCCCTCGTCAAGGTCTTCCCCGACGGCTCCACCCTCTCGGCCACGCCGGACGACGTCGCCTTCGGGCGCTACATGGCGGAGAACTTCGCCTCGCTAGACTACAAGACACAGGAGGAGGTCCTTACGGTGATCAAGGCGCTCACGAACATCCTGGCGACGACGGGTGCGCAGATGCTCGAGACGCTGTCCCCGGCGCACCTCCTGAGCCACCTGCGGTCGGCGGATGCGATGGAGGTGGACGAGCCTGCGTCGGCGGCGGCGTTGGAGGAATGGCTGCCGCAGTGTCGCCTGTCGGTCATTATCGCGATGGTCATGCTGCTGAAGGCGCACCTCAAGGCGCTGTATGGGCTGTCGGAGGAGTGCGTTTAGTTGTCCTTCATCGCTTGCTGGAGAGTGTGCTAATGCGATTTGATGTGCAGCAAATGCTCGAAGTTTGTCGTCGGGAAGAAGAGTGCGATTGGGGACAAGGGGGCGGTGAAGAAGCACGAGCGGCCGATTTCGTGGGAGCGGCTGCCGTATGCGATGCAGCCCATTTTGACCCAGGAGGATGGGGAGAAGCAGAAGGCGACGGTGAGTTCTGTGGTTGTGCTGTGTGTGTAGAGATGAGCGGGGCTGATGCGTATGATGCAGTTCCTCGATATTTGGAACGAGGACGGGGTGACGGCGGAGCCCGAAGATGATTTCGCTTGATTGGCGGACGGCCTGGTGGTCGGGCACGCACCTTTTCAGCCTCTCACCTCTTGTTCGACTTACTCGCCTCGACGATAACGTGTCGATATCTTGCCCACCAAGCCTTTACATCATGCGCTTCTTACACTCGCAAGTACCACCATGCTACTTACCCCCTATGTGCTTCCTCCATGACCGGAGCGCTCTCCCTCATACTTACTCACAGTGCCCTCGGACCCTCGTACACAGTGCCCTCGTACCCTCGTATTCGCAGTGGACTCGTAGTCTCGTACTCACACACATAAATTATCGCCCGTGTTGTTACTTGCACGCATGATCATCGACTTCTCTTGCTCTCTGTTACTTACCTTGTTCTTATCTTCCTGGTCTGCTCGTTCGGTTCGTTCACACACCTTTGCTTCGGCATGCAATAGATCCACGCAATGTATACTATGCAACGCGCTATGAAGTGGGGCAAACTGGGCGACCTTATCCCTTCGCTCACTGTATCCTATCCCACACGCCCTTCGCCAGCCCCCGCATTCGCTCCAGCCACTCCTTTTCCCCGGGGCCTTCGTGGTGTGAATGTTGTGTGAGAGGAAAAGGGACACCGGCGTCGGCCGCGGTCGCCACTGCAGGTACGAGTGGCAGCTCCGCCAGCATGGGCACACCTTGCTCGGCTGCGAAGGTGTGGAAGGGCGCGAGTGGGCCCCAGAAAGGTGGGGGGTGGCGCAGGAGGAGCAGAGGAAGTGGGATTGGTTGAGGACGAGGCCAGTGAGCTGGGGTAGGTGGGGGTTAGTGAGATGAGGGAGGAAGGGGATTGTGGGGGGAGGGGAAATGGGTTGGTGGGATGTGGGGGAAGCAGGCCAGAGGATAAATGAGAAGGCAGTGAGAGCGGAGAGGAGAGGCAGGTGAATGGGAGGGAAAAAAGGGAGACATACCGGCACACCGACTTTCCTCAACATCGACATGCCCTTGCGCACATCCGCCAGCGCCACATCCTGCGGCGTCGACACAATCACCGCGGCGTCCACCCGCGTCAGCTGCGCCAGCGTCAGCGGCACGTCCCCCGTCCCCGGCGGCAGGTCCACCACGAGCGCGTCGAGCCCCCCAGCCCCCGCCGCGCTCCAATCCACATCAAACAGCAGCTGCTGGACCGCCTTCTGCACCATGAGCCCGCGCCAGACGACGGGCATGTCCGGCGCGAGGAGGTAGCCCATCGACATCGAGGGCAGGCCGTGGTTCGTGAGCGGCCGGATCGCGCCCGCGGGGGTGAGCGCGGGTTCGGGCGCGTGCTGGAGGCCGAGGAGGGTGGGCACGGACGGGCCGAAGATGTCGAGGTCGAGGACGCCGACGCGCAGGCGCCGCTCGAGGCCGCCGTCGTGCGCGTTGCCACTACGTTGATCCGGACCGCCGTCGCGCACGCGCAGCTGGGCGAGCGCGGCGGCGAGGTTGACCGCGACGGTGGACTTGCCGACGCCGCCCTTGCCGCTCGCGACGGCGATCACCTTGTTAACGTGGGCGATGGGGCGTTTGGTGGGCGGCCCGCGGCGGGGCATGGTGGGCCCATTGGCGTCCTTGGGGAGCGTGCGTGCGCGGGGGAGGCCCAGCGGGTTTTCGTGCGAGACGCGGGCGGACGTCGTGAACGCGCGCTTAAACATGGGAGGGTGATCGGTGTGATGTCATCGGGCGTCCGTGTGCGTGGCTACGCACGGATATCTGAGCCGCCTTACTATAGTTTACAGTATACAGCCCATAGTTCCTCTCCACAATCGAGTCTGCCCAAGATATAACAACATTGCATTCGATCTACAGTCCGTCTATCTATTATCTCCGGCTGGTGCCATTTCGGCCCCCCACAACCCTCAATTCGCGTCCCCTCGTCACTTCGCATGCCCGTTCGTCACTTTGCATCCCCCTGTTCGTCACTTCGCATCCCCCATTCGTCACATCTCCTCCCTGCCTCCCTCATTTCGCATCCCCATTCGTCGCCGCTTCCGCCGTCTGGTTACCGTTCGCCTGGGGCATAACAAACCCCGCCGGCCTCTCCACCCACGCCTTGCCCCCGTCCTGCTTGAACACGGCAGGTCCTCTGGGCACCTGGCCCAGCGTCCATTGGGGCTTGCCGTCGGGGCCTGGGGCGCCTGGGAGTGGAGGGTTAGTATGAGTAGAGGGGGTGAGTATGTGATCCTGTATCGTCCGGTCGCTCGTTGTCTTCCTCCCTCTGCTCCTCCCTCCCTTGCTCCTCCCTCCCTCTTCCCCCCTCCTCGCCCCACCTCACACCTTCTAGCCATCCGCCCCTCCCTTCGCCTCTTCGCACCTCCCTCCCTCGCGCCCCACCTCCCCCCGCTAGCCTTTCCCACCCCGCGCCATCCGCCCTTCCCTCTCACCCCGCGCCTGCGCTCCTTCCGTCCCTCCCTCTCGCCACGCCTTCGCCCCACCTTCGCCCTTGCCAAACACACACCCCAAACCAGCCAAAAACGCGACAATAATAACAACGACAAGCCAAGAAAACTCACCCTCCCCAACCACCGCCTTCGCCGCCTCGTCCAGCACGGGCTCGTCCTCGAACACGAAGTCGAGGGTGCCGCCGTAGGCCTGGGAGGAGGGTGGGTTAGTTGAGCGGCGTGTGGAGGGGGGAGTAAGTTAGCGGTTAGCGTAAGTTTGGGGGAGGGAGGGAGGGGGTTAGTTAGAGTGTGGGAGGGAGGGAGGGGGTTAGCGAGCGTCCGGGGAAGCGGTTAGCGAGCGTCGTGTGGAGCGGCAGCGAGCGTCCGGGGGAGATTCAGTTGATCAGCGTGAAAGGGAGGCGGGGGCAGTGGAAGGAGGAAGGGGGACGGGGAGGGGACGGGGAAGAAGGAGAGGTGAGGGAGGGGAGAGAAAGGAGAGGAGGGGGAGGGGGGAGTGTGGAGGGGAGGGGGAGAGGACGGGGAAGGAAGGGAATATGGAGGGGAGAGGAAGGGGATGTACGGGAGGGGAGAGGGAGGGGAGGGAGGGAACGGGGGTTATATGAATGAGGGTGGAGGGATGGGGGAGATGGGGACGGGGATGTGGAAGGGAAGAGGGAGGGGAGGGGTGAGAGGGGTGAGAGAGGGTGTGGGTTAGTTAGTCGGCATGTGAAGGGAGTGTGCAAAAAGCGTGAGTCGGAGGAGGCGGGAGCTGGGGAAAGCGTGCGAGGGGTTGAATTGGCGGGCGGTGCCACTCCTTTCCCCCAACCCTTCCCACCTCCCTTCCCGTTCCCACCTCCCTTCCCGTTCCCCCTCACCCCTCCCCGCTCCAAATTAAAATACCAACGAAACGACCCCAAACCCACCTTCGGCAGATCCCCCTCCTCGATCAGTTCCCTGAGCGTCGGGCCCGGGTCGCGGCCGAGGACGTGCACCTTGAGCCGGGTGCCTTCGTCGAACCAGGCCTGAGGAGAGAGACGCGTGAGCGACGACAGGTGGTATGTGTTAGTGAGTGTGGGGGGAGAGGGGGAGGGGGAGGGAAAGGAAGGGGAAGGAGAAGGGCGGAGAAGGGAGGAATGGCGAAGGGAGGCAGAAGGTAGGAGGGGTGGCGGGGTAAGGAGTGGAAAGAAGATGATTGCGACTTGGCTACCCACTTTGATCCAGCCCCAAATGGTGGGAAAGAAGGATGGCGAGTTGACGACGATGGTGGAGTGCATGCCTAGAGGGTTGGGTGGGGTTAGTAGTTGCGAGGAGTGCGAGGCGCATATATGCGCAACAAAGAGCTATGGCGGGCACTCACATTCCGGGTAATGTGCGGTAGCGAGTGCGGAAGCCTCCTGGAGGTGGTGGCGGAGGGACCACATGGCGGAGAAGGAGATGTCTGCGAGATCGATGATGGAGGTGACGGCGCAGATGTCGGGGGGTGGTGCGTTGGAGGGGGAGGGGTCTCTTGAGGTGGGTTCGCTGGGGTTGGGTGCTGTTTGTGCGAGATAGTTGCAGAGCGGGGTGGCAAACTGGCGCATGACTTCCCAGAGGGCGACGATGCGCTGGTAGCGGCGCTCGGGCGGGACGGCGTTGAGCTCCTTCTGGAGGGGCTGGAGGGCGGCGAGGCGAAAGACATAGACTGGGTGGCCTGTCTTGTCGCGCCTGCCTGTCCAGCGCGGGTAGAAACGCTTGGCGGCCTCCATCTCGTCGGTGTCAAAGGTGGCAAACAGCCGGTCGACGTCGTTCTCCTTGCGCCACTGTTCGGTGGCCGCAAACTGCTTGCGGGCTGCGGCGGGGTCGAACTTGCGTGCGCGGAGGAAGCGGAGGAGCGTCGAGTCGTCGTGCGAGGGTGTCGGCGTCGGCGAGTACAACTGCGCGCTCTCCAGCTCAGCCTTGAACTTGGCAAACGTCGCCTGCTGCTGCTCGTTCAAATGCCCCAGCCGCCCAGCCAGAATCTGGTGGTGGCTCAACGACGCCGGCAGCCCGCCCTCATGCCTCTCACTCTCCCCAGACGTCCGTCGACTCGTAAACCACGACATGGCACAGGTCAAGTCAAGTGACGTAATAACCGACACCGGCGCTAAACGCGCGTCCACGATCGCTGCCGTCATCACGATCGCCGCCCCACCCTCCGTCCTCCCTCCCTCATTCATCTCTCCCTTTGTACTCTCGTCGCCCATCCCCTTCTCCCAACTCATTGCGTCCCATAATCCGTCTCCCTCCTGTTCCCTCCCATTCACTGCACCCCGTCATGCCGCCTTAAATAATCAAGTCACCTTCACCTCTCCTCCAGCGCCCCCTTCTTCCCTTTAACGCTCCGTTCTCTCCTCCTGCGCGGTTTATGCATGGTTTATGCGGGACTGGATTCGAGCAAAGGCGAGGACGAGAGGAGTTGAATGGGGGAAAAAGGTGGACTCGAATAATGAGCGACTTGGCTTGGGCGAGAAGTGGACTTGTAGGGCACGCCGAGAAGTGAACTTGATTGACTTCAAGGGGACTCCGAGGTGCCGGTGAGGAGTCAACTTGTGGCGACGAGTTCTCACTTTCGCATCTTTGCTTCTCGGCCTCCTTCTCTTTCCTCTTCATGTCCTTCTTCCCACCCCATGGTATCCTGTACACTACCTCCCTCCGCATGTTTTCTCCCCATCAACTGCAGCCCACCGTGCCATCTCCTTCACCCGTCCGCCACCCCTCTCCTGCGTGTCTCGCCTTCCATCCCTCACCCCCACTCCCCCTCTCTGTCCCCCACCCCCACTCGATTCTTCCTCACCACTCGATTGTATTTATTCCTCCCTACTCGATTATTCCTCCCCACTCGATTGTATTTATCCCTCCCCGCACAATCCTTTCTCCCTTCCAAACAAAGTACCCTGCATTCATCCTACGCACTCACCATGCTCACTTTTGGCTTTCAGCACCCCTTTCCCTCCTTCTACAGTTCACTCACATCTCCATCCCTTCTGCACATCTGCCCGCCTGCCTCTCTTTCTCCCGTGTTCTCTTCCTTTCTATGCCCAACGGCGACGAGGGACTCCTGTGCCCTTTTCCATAGTATTTTCTACCAAGTACTTCTATCTTCCCCCTTTCCCATTCTCCCCCCTTTCCCTCAACCTCCCCTCCTCCCACGCCTTCGCCCTTTTGCTGCTACCTCACCTAATTTCTGCTATTTCACCCACTTCTTGCTCTTCCGCCCACCCCTCCCCCCAGCGAGTACCGCCCTTGCCTTCTCCCCAACAAGCACCACCCTCATCTCCTCCCCAACAAGCATTGCCCTCGTCTCCTCCAACAAGCACCGCCCTCGCCTTCTCCCCAACAAGCGCCGCCCGCAGGCACCCCGCCCTCTCCTTCACGATCACGCCCTCCTCTGGGACGTGGCCGCACACGCATCTGGGACGTGGTCGCACACGCATCTGGGACGTGGCCGCACACTCCCCTAGGACGTGGATCGCACACGCATCTGGGACGTGGCCGCACCCTCCTCTAGGATGTGGCTGCACTCCACTGGGATGTGGCTGCACTCCACTGGGATGTGGCTGCACTCGTCTAGGACGTGGCCGCACCCTCCTCTGGGACGTGGCCGCACGCTCCTCTAGGACGTGGCCGCACCCTCATCTGGGGCGCTGCACCCGCCTCTGGGACGTGGCCGCACCCGGGTCCCTCCTCTAGGACGTGGATCGCACGCTCCCCTAGGACGTGGATCGCACCCCCATCTGGGATGTGACCGGACGCTCCTCTAGGACGTGGCCACACCCTCCTCTAGGATGTGCGCGACGAAGTCCACGAGGCCACCGCCAGCACCATCAACGTGCCGCCCGATCCCGGCACTGTCGCAGCGAACACAGGGCTCGACCTCTGCATCGCGTACTTGTCTTGCCCGGCACCCATCGCGTATTTCTCCTGCCCGGCCGACAGTACACCTCTCTGCGTCTTGGCCACGCGGGATCACTCGCAGGCAGGATGATGGGGGTTTTGTACTTCGACGGGGAGTTCGTACTTCAGCGGGGTGGGGAGCTCATATTTCAATTTCAGCGGGGCGGGGAGTTCGTACTTCAACTGTCTGTGGCGAGTGAGATTTTTCAGGTTTGCCACATATTATGTTAGCCTCAAATCGATGTCTGCCACGGTGCTGGTCACCGTTCCGCATGTCCAGTGTATTGTACCTACGCATGTCCAGTGTATTGTACCTACGCATGTACAGTGTATTGTACCATGGCCGAATTTTGTGGGGCTCGATTTGAGCTTGATGTCTTTGAATTTGCCCTTCGTTCTGTGTTATGACCGTGAACTGGGGGGAGAATAGTGTCCCGACGACGACGACGACAGTGTCCTGACGACGACGACGACAGTGTCCCGACGACGACGACGACGACGACGACAGTGACCCCGTAGGCAGACGCTCCGCAAGCTACGGCAAATGGAGGTACATACGGAGGGCATCGTAGGAGAAGCGGCGAGTGGAATGCCAAGAGAAGCGGCGAGGGAGATTTAGAAGCGGCGAGGGAGATTTGGAAGGCGAGATATTGAGGTAGATTGAGGTGGATTGAGGTGGTATGTGCGATGAGGTGAATGAAGCATGGTGGTGAGAGGTACCGACGGTGGTGAGGGGTGGCGGTGGTGAAGGGTGGCGGTGGTGAGGTGAGAAGGGAAGGCAGGAAAGGCACGAAAGTGGTATGTGCGCATAAGTTGGCGTTGGAAGAATGGAACGGAGAGGGATCATGCAAAACGGAGACTGGGAGGGATCACGCAAAACGGAGGGGGATCACGCAAAACCCGGGCATTGAAGGAAATAAACGAGAACAGAAGATGACCTACTTGCATACGCATTTCCAGGAGGGAAGAGTGAGATGAATCAGTCTAAAAGAAGAGGAAGATAATAAATGACAGTCCAATAAACAAGTACATGCAAGACGGCTGGCTACTCAGCGCTTCCCTCCCCCATCACTTCCCCATTCGCCTCCCTCTTTCACCCCTCTCTCCCTCTACCCCCTCCTCCTCCACCTACCGACTCCGCCTCCCCTCCCCTTCTTCCCCCTCATCCCCTCCCGCGCCTCTCCCTCCCCCATCCACCTACCGACTCCGCCTCCTCATCTCGACCTACCGACTCCGCCTCCGATAGTGAATCACCATCTCCGCCCCCTGCCGCCACACAAACTGCCGCACCTGCGCCAGCGTCATGTCCAGCGGGAGCACGACGCCGTTGCATAGCACTTCGTAGCCGTCCGGGGACCTGGGGATTGCGTCCTGGGACCTGGGGACTGCGTCCTGGGACTTGGGGACTGCGTCCTGGGACTTGGGGATTGCGTCCTGGGGTCGAGGCGCTGGATGGGTGTGAGTCGACGCGTGAGCATGACTAACGGAAGAATGCCCACCACCAGAATGTCCGTCCTCGGATCGTCTTTCGTGGCGGCTGCCCATATTCATGTTCGACGGCGCCCCTCCTCCCGCAGCGCCCATACCCGTGCCTCCCATCCCAGCGGCGTGTGTGGTTGGTCCTCCGTGTGTGGTCGGTCCTGCATGTGTGGTCGGTCCTGCATGTGTGGTCGGTAGTGCATGCGTTGGCGCTCCCGCGCTAGCCAAAGAGGAGATCGACCCGCCGCGCGAGCCGGCGCGCATCTTCTCCAGCTTGTCCTGGACCTGTGCGAGAGTGAATAGTCAGCACCCGGTGCAGGTCATGTCTTTGGAAGCAGCTGGCGGAGACCGCCTTCCCAGTTGCGGAGGCCGCATTCCCAGTTACGAAGACCGGCATTCCCAGTTGCGGAGACCAGCATTCCCAGTTACGAAGACGGGCATTCCCAGTCGCGGAGACCGGCATTCCCAGTCGCGGAGACCGCATTCCCAGTTACGGAGACCAGCATTCCCAGTTACAAAGACCGGCATTCCCAGTTGCGGAGGCCGGCATTCCGAGGCGGACCACAACAAAAAACACACTCACATGCACCACCAGCTTCTTGACCCTCAGGTATCGGCTCGCCGTCAACTTGCTTTGCGCACTGTGCAGAGGATGCGCGTCAGCGAACTGCCAGTTTGCCCTTCAGAACGACACCAAGCACGAAAAACCAGCCCCACAGCCCATTCATCCAGCCAGACACCAACGCTGGAACGACAGCCTTGCCACGTAACCCCCGCCCCTGAAACTCACGTATTCAACAACTCCGGCAACCGCTCGCCCTCCTTTTCCGGCCACGGCAGCAGCACAAAGCTCAGCTTTACTGGCGCTGGCACCTGTGCCCGGTTCACCAGCAGATACTCGAGAAGCCACAAAGGCGCCACGCCCTCTAGGGCGCGCACGTCGGGCCGCCCGGCAGGTGCGCGATAGACGACGCGGGGGCCGGAGGGGACCACGGCCGTATTGGTGTTGGCGGCGGAGGTGTTGGTACCTGCTGCAATCGCGCCGGCTGCGTTGCTCCCATTTGCATTGGTACCGTTTGCGCCCTGAGTACCCGAGCCGACAGCGCCCGCGTCGCCCTCCTCTGTGATGAGTACGCAGACGTCGGGTGGGAGGCCGTACCGGGGCGCGTCGGCCGAGGACGGCGGCGCAAACGGGGAGGCAAGCAGCGCCTGGCGTGGTGTTGAGGGCGCCTCTGGAGCGGGCGGCGTGTCCAGCGGCGGCTGGAGGGGCGGGTCTTGTCGTTCCTGAGAGACAATGTCGTTTAGCTAAGCCCGCATGTGCTTATCAGAATACTCACCTCCGCCACATCCAACAGCGCCGGCGCATTCGGCTCGTTCGCGCGCTTCGTCTTGCCCAGGTTTTTCAGACGGCCCATCAGCCCGCCAGGCGTCGTCGGCGTGTCGGGCACCCTCGGACTCAGCGAGTCGGCTATCCTCCCGTTATCCGGCCGCGGCGTCTCCTCCGGTGTCGTTGGCGCCTCTGCCCCCACGCCCGGCCGCCGCGCCCTCAGCGAGAAGTAGTCGCCGTCGCGATTCGTCGGAGGCCCGCCAATGTTCTCCGCGGACGTCATCGCGCGCACATGGCGCTCTGGCAGCTGCATCGGTGTTTGCACCGGCGTCTGCAACATCTGCATGGACGTTTGCATCGGCGTCGCCTCCCCTGGTGTGAGCGGCGCGCCGAACGCCCCCAGCGGGATCATGGGCGTGATGAGCGGCGAGGAGCGCGTCATGGAGGGCGAAATGGCGGGCAGGAGGGCGGGCGCCATGTGTGGCGCGGCGGTTACTAGGCCGGCAGTAGCTGGTCCTCCGGGCCATCGTGAGGAGGATCCAGAGGGGTGGGTGGCGCTAGTGGGGGACCCTTTAATGGGGGACCCCGGGCTGCCTGGCTCATGTCGGCGCGCGCGTTGCTGTCGTTGCTCTTCGTGAATAAATTCGTAGAATAGATTGCGAAGAACCCAGCGGCCGAGGTTGACTGCGAGGAGCGGTAAGCAAAGTTCAAGCAAGATTGGAGGGCATCGGAGGTGACATTGAATAAAAAATGAAGGTGAACACGAATAGAGAACGAAGGCTTGAGATTGGACGGCACTGAGCTTGAGACAACGGTCATACTCACATCGACCCTCATCCCCCCATCTCCTATCGCCATGGTACCCGACCTGATCTGCATACACCTCCGCCTCAAAACATCGCTCAGTCACCTACGCACGCCATCCCGTCAGTCGCCCACTTCGCCTCCCAAGCTCGCCACTCACATGCACCGCCAACATGCCCACCTTCGTCTCCGCAGAGCACCACTGTGGGACAGCGGCTTCGCCCTCCACCCTCTCCCGCACCGCATCCAGCATCTCTCTTGGTGACCACCGTGGCTCGTAATGCTCGCGCTCGCTATCTCGTCGATGCGGGCCTACCAAGCCGTTTGCCCCGTTTGCCCCGTTCAGACCATTCGCGTGCGACACGCCGTTTGCAGTTCCCTCCCTCGCCTCCTCGCTCCGCATTGCCGCGATGATATCCTCCCGCGGCCAGCGGCCCAGACATACGCACCGCACAATGTCCCACACCGCGACTTCCTCCTCCGTGTCGATTGTCAGCGCGTGCGTGCGGTCGTTTAGGATTACCGAACGGATCTGTCAGAGCGTCAGCAACGAACAAAAACGGAAGCCAGGCCCAATCATTTAGGCCAGGCTCCGAAATCCCAGCTAGCACCCAGCAACCTGGGCCACACTCCGCGACGCGACCGGCATCCGACAAGTAATGCAAGCCGCATGATAATTTCAAAGCATGTCACTCACCAGTCCCTTCGTCCCCTCTATCACTGCGTCCGGCTCTGCATTCAGCGGCACCGCGTCCGCGGCCAACTCCCTTGCCTCGTACTCCACCCGCGCCGCATCATGTCTGGCCACCTGATGCGGATGGTGGCTCGAGTGCTGCGAGTGGTGGCGCCCCATTGCGGGATCCGGGCTGGGTCCGTGGCTGCATGGAATAGCGTGAGTGTGAGAGAGTGGGAACAAGGTGATCTAGCCGCAAGACAACACAGCGACAAGAAGTCCCTGCCACAGATATCTGCAGAAACGCACCTCCGTCTGTGCGGAAAATACGCACTCCCTGGACTCCGTGCCGCGCGTGGCACGCTCAGAATGCTAGCCGCCGAGTAGAGCGTCGCGACCTCCGGATCCGCCCCCCGCGTGCTCGCATACGGCGTGAACCCGTCGTTCGGCGATGTCAGCCGCACGAGCGCGTCGAACGGCATGCCGTATAGGGTAGTCGAGCCCTCGCCACCGTCCGCTGTGTTTGATCGGCCGTCGCCCGAGTATGCTCTACCATCCCGCCCGCGGCCGTCAGGCTCGAGGAAGGACACGGAGGTCGAGTGATCGCCGGACAGGGAGAGGTTGAGCGAGTCGGTGTCGGGAGCTTTGGACCAATCGGCGTCCATCGCCCGCATGGGCTCTGCCGCGGTCTCGTCGGCGAAGAGAGCTTTGGCTCGCTCGGCACGTCGCGGCGGGACCGACCAGCGCTTGATGCTCGATGAGCCAGTTGCGGTCCAGAGAAAAGTGTCGTCCGCGGCGACGATGCGATTGACGCCCTCGGATTTGGGTGGGGGCTGCGGGGACGTGGTCAGCGCTTCCGTCGATGCTTTTCCTACATTTACCTACTAAGTTGGTGTTGACACGCTGAAAGAAGTAGATGAGCATGCCATGGCGGATATCAATGCACGCATGAACATACGCTTTGTCGAGCATCGTCGCACAAGACGATACACTCTCCCTCCGAGATGTCCGCGCAGTCCTCAACATCGACCTTGCACACCAAGCCCGAACGGTCGCCAGAGTAGAATATCTGCGTAATGTTTCAGCCCGTGGTCCGAAATTTGCGTTAACTACCGCCATGCACTTACCTCCAGGGATCGATGCTCGCTCCATAAACTCCAAACGCTTTCCGCATGGTGCGTGAAAGTGTGTAAACAGCGCTGGCTGCGCAGGGACCACAGTTTGATGGATGCTGGCGATGGGAGTAAGTAAAAAAGCGAGCGAGAGTAAAGACCGGAAGATGACGAAGAAGGACGCGCGCTTCGCCATCGCTGGAAAGAAGCAGAACACACCATCGGCAGAGCCGGTCAGTAGCTGTGAGAAGCATTAGACAAACATGAAAGGCGGGGCAGCGCAACGCCCACATAGTTGGAATCCTCGCTCATGAGGATGGAGCGGATGTTGTCGGTATGGCCGACGAGTTTGCCTGAAAAAGCAAGATTTACACACCAATTCACGCGTACAGAGAAATGCACTTTCCTGTACGCTTCCCACTCCGTGGGTCCCAAAGCCTGATGACACGCTCGGGGCTACCGCTCGCTATAGTGTGTCCGTATGGATCGGCCGCGAGCGCATACACAGACGACTTGGGTGAAGTCGGCGCGGGCAATTTCGCCGCATTCGCGTTGATCTTCGGAGACAGCAACGCATCTGTAAGATCGTCCTCTGATCAGCAAATGAGGTTACGCTGCAACTATAGGTAGTAGCGCACCTGCTGCCGAGTGGGAGGAAAGTGTCATGAGCGGGCTGGGCATAGCGCTCGGCGGTGCGCCGAGGTCCCATATCTTGATTGTCCGGTCAAACGACCCGGACGCAACCCAGTTCTGCGTCCGACACTGGGTCAGGCAGCGTACGTAGTCCGCATGGGCGCCGATGCGCACGGGGTCGGAGGTCGAGTGGGGGTTCCAAGCTTTGACGATGCCGTCCGAGGATGCGGAGACGACGGTCTGATTCTGGTTGCACAGGATAACATCGTTCACCCAGTCCTGGTGCATCTGTGCGCTCTGCCGGAAATAACTGGGCTGCGGCTAGCTTCGGTGAGCACGGTGGCGCGGGACACATGCTGCGCTGCTCACCTTCGCAGATCCGAGCGCGTCTCTGTCCATCTCCCAGTGCGGAGCGAGTTCGGTAATGGTGTTGGCGCGCCGCCGCGAAATTGTGACATCCCCCAAGATATCTCCGTCGCTCGTCGGGCGATCCTCACCGTCCTGACCCTCCTCGTCGATCGCGTCGTCCGCCCAACCTGTCATGATCTCCCACCGCGCGAGACCGCGGGGCGCATCGCCAACACCGAATTGGGACATGCGCCGCCGTTTGCGCATTGGGAGTGCAAGGTCCCATGCAATGACAAGGCCGTCTTTGCCGCCCGTGTACAGGATGCCCTCTGGCGCGGCGCGGCCTTGGAGCTGGGTCGTTGTGTCCAGTGCGAGACATGTCACGCCGAGACGATGCTGGGGGAGAGAGGAAGAGGAAGATGGATGTGGCTGGGAGGGCTGATCTCGCGCACGCAGCAGGAGCGGGCCTGGCAGACCGAGGCGGGGGGCATTGGGGGCGGGGAGTACGAGGCGGGGGGCTGGCTCGGAGGGAGATGGTATAACATACGAGACGCGGCGGCGGGGTTCACTCATCGCAGGCGCAAGTGACCACCTCCGTCCTTGTACTTACTGTAACTCAGCAGCGCGCCCGACCCATCGCAATGTCACCCCGCCAGGCACCGGCCCGAGGCGCCGATAAGTCGAACCTCGGTCGTTCCCGACGAGCTCACTGCTCTCGCTCAACTCTCACTGCGAACTTGCTATCGAATTCACAATTCGA
Organism: Schizophyllum amplum; assembly: GCA_007026445.1. NCBI lineage: Eukaryota > Fungi > Basidiomycota > Agaricomycetes > Agaricales > Schizophyllaceae > Schizophyllum > Schizophyllum amplum. The sequence goes on from VDMD01000018.1 coordinate 418,073, forward strand.
CGAATCAAATCGGGTTTCTCTCCGCTATCGCACTATGTACAACTGCACTCACGGCACTGTAGCCTTCGTCACGAGCTCAACAAGGCATCCTGCCAAGCGTCCTGGTCTACCCATTCTCCATCACCGCATTCATCAAAGGCAGACAGTGCAACTTCTTCGAAGTTACTTGTAAAGGTCCTAGTCGTTGTCTGGTCGTTGCCGGCTGAAGTACGCCTACCACGGTCACCAACGGCGGCATCATCGTGCTACCGACTTCTGGTCGATCTGCCGAACTTCATCGAGCCGTCCCCAATGAAGGCTTTCGACAAGGCCATTTACCTTGCTTGCAATCTTGTCATACACATCGCTATCAGTCTCACTTTCCCTCGACCCTGCTCTTAACAGCCTCGAATGTCCAAAATCACGACCTCGCAAAGTCTGGACTCTTCGACCGACTCCGGAACCATTGTCCAAGATCTCATCTCTCCAATCTTCAGCCACTTGCACGATCGCTTCTCAGGCCTCTTCAATCGCCGCCAACAGCTGCTAACATGCTGCTCTTGCTCTCATCCACTCGTACGAGCTTCTCATCCTTGGACGCTTGCTGGTCCATGCGAAAGCAATGCATAGGTTGGCGGCTTTGTTCCGCGTTCGAACGTGACTTCGGACATGTGAGACCGTGTCTTGCGTCTGCACGACGCTAATCTGAAGCTTGGAGATGCGAGCAAGAGACAGACGAAGTACAAGCCTTGCTTATGGGTGGCATAAATAACGAACTTGTGCCCGAAGGGATTCGAGTGGCGCCTGTTGGGACGTGCCAGCGGTCCTGCTTCTTTATAAATATCAGGACCCGATACATAAGGACGCCAATGGAGAGAAGGATGTTCGTACCGTGCCTATCTGGGGCATCCACAGGGCATTCATGACATGCGAGTGTCATGCGTGCGTGGAAACGAAATGCAGTTCTGAGCTGGTTCTGAGTTCATCAACAAGGGGGTCGCCAAATCCGGGGTATCCCCTTAGAGTCAAAACCAATCAAATTTTGTCGCGCGCTTTGACCGCTGCTAGCAGCCGTTTGAATCCTTTACTCAGCCCTTCCCGTCGCTAGCGCTCTTTGGCAGCGACGATGAGCACGATGGTAATGACGCCCCCCAAACACAGGAAGATGAAATTCTTCAAGGCTACCACTCCCAAAACGAAGCGTTCTAAACCTGCCTGGGTTGAACCAGACGAGGATCCGCACCCGGCGAAGAAGTTCAGAGCAAACAACGGAAAAGCGATTCCGAACGGGAACGCCCGATACACGGGCAAGCTTACTGCTCAGCAATTGGCGACGGACAACGCATACAGCAAGGCGAACAAGCAGATAGATGCGAAGCGGCAAAAGCTGGATAGGATGATGGAAGCCTTCAGGGAGGAGCTGGAAGAGCCGACGTCCCCTGCACCGTCAACGAGGAAGGAGCGAGCGCAAGACGCTATACAGAGGCAGCGCAGGGAGCTTCCGATCACTGCAGGTGCGTATCACCATCGATGCATATGTCAGATAGCTAAGCGGGGCATGCAGGGAGGGCTCGCTTGGTAGAGGCCGTGCAGGGGAACGATGTGACCATTCTTGTCGGAGAGACGGGTTCCGGGAAGACGACGCGTATGTCCCCTGACTTCCCCTCCGTTATAACTTGTTGACGTACATACTAGAAATACCCCAGTACCTCTTCGAAGCTGGGTATCAGTCCATCGCCGTCACGCAGCCACGCCGGGTCGCTGCGACGTCCCTGGCCGATCGCGTCTCCAAAGAGCAGGGAACGCAGCTGGGAAGCCGTGTCGGCTACAGCGTCCGCTTCGACGAGCGCTGCTCCCCCGAGACGAACATAAAATATGTCACGGACGGCATGCTCGTGCGTGAGATGCTGGGGGACGCCTTCCTCGAGAAGTATTCAGTCATCATCGTGGACGAAGCCCACGAGCGCACGCTCCGTACCGATATCCTCCTTGCGCGATTGAAGGAGATCGTGAAGGCACGCAATGCGACCGCGGGGAAGGGTAAGGGCAAAGAAAAGCCGTTCAAGGTCATCGTGATGTCCGCCACACTTGACGCGGAAAAGTTCAGTCGCTACTTTGACGGGTACGTGCCCAATGCGCTAGCCATAATGTTCGCTGACCCTTTGCAGAGCTCGCATCTTGTATGTGAAGGGCCGCCAGCATCAGGTCAGCATATATCATGCTTCGCAACCACAACTCGACTATCTCGATGCGGCCAGTCGCACGTTCTGGCAAGTACACACGGACAAACCTGCAGGGGACGTCCTCATATTTCTGCCTGGTGAGTCTTGGGATTTCTAGGCGACGCCGACTTATCTGATGTCGGGTCATAAGGCCAGGACGACATAGAATCATTACAGAAGAGCCTTGAACTTGTCGCCTCTCGACTTCCTGTAGATGCCATGCAGGTCAGTCAGATGTTGTCGACGCGCTGTTCCTATGGCCTGATGTCTGTGGCAGGTATCTTTGCTACCGATGTACGCCGCACAACAACCTGGAGCTACTGCCAGAATATTCGCAGCGAGCCCGCCAAATACCCGCAAATGTATATTGGCTACGAACATTGCCGAAACCAGTTTGACGATACCGGGCGTCAAGTATGTCATCGACACAGGAAAGTGCAAGGAAAAACGTTTCCTGGCAGCTACTACCGGCGGCGGAAGTGGTGAGTTCACGCGACATCATGATGGTTTGTTGGCTTCTAACGGTTGCATTAGGCCTTGATACGTTGCTCACGCGGGACATATCGCAGAGCTCTGCGATGCAGCGCGCTGGCCGAGCGGGTCGAGAAGGCCCCGGCGCATGCTTCCGGCTCTACACAGCCGACGATTACAAGGCGCTTTCGCCGGCAGGCGAGCCGGAGATCCTGCGCTGCAGCTTGACGGCAAGCTTGCTGCAACTCAAGTGTCTTGGTCAGGACCTCGAGACTCTTGACTTCATAGACCGCCCGGACGAGAATGCGCTGGCGAACGCCCTCAAGACCCTCTGGCTGCTTGAGGCGATCAATAACGATAAGCATCTCACGCCGTTGGGACGACGCATGGCTGTCTTTCCGCTGGAACCTGTCTATGCGAGGGCGTTGCTTGCCGCCTCTGATCACGGCTGCACAGCGGAAGTCCTCGACGTGGTTTCTGTGCTCAGCGCGTCGGCAAAGCTGTTCCTTGACGTGGCGGACGCACGACAGGCTATTGCCGCGGAGCGAGAGAAGTTTCGAGCGGGAAGCGGGGACCACATGACAGTGCTCGCGGTGCTGCGCGCGTACGACGACGTGTGGGCAAGCAAAAAGGCGGCGAGGAGGGATTGGTGTCGGCGGCACTACCTGAATGAGCGCGCGTTAATGGAGGCGCGGGATATTCGGGAGCAGCTGCGCCGGACATGCGAACGGGAGGGGGTCGATTGGAGGGCGAGCGTGCCAGAGGGTCCGACGCGGGAAGATGCGGTGGTGCGGAGTATGGCCCATGGGCTTTTGCAGAACTCGGCGTTACTGCAGCCGGACAACACGTACAAGCAACTTATGGGCGGAGCGGTATGTGAATGGGTTTTGGTCCGGATGCACGATGGCTGACGATGCAAACGCAGGCGGTAAAGATACACCCGGCGTCCAGTGTTGTGCGAAAAGAAGGTGCCTGCTATCATATACGATGAATTGGTACGTCTTGTCTCGTTGCTTTTCCTTCCTTTGCCGCTGCTGGTCCTTGTTCGACCGCTAACGCACACGCAGGTGTACACCAATCAGGTGTACGCGAGGGGAGTTTCTTCCGTGCCTCGGTCGGTGCTGGGGACTATTGGGGCAATAAGCAGACGTTCTGCATAGGTTTCGTCATGTATTCCTTAGATGTACTTAGTACATTTACTCGTCATGTGAATATGTATCTGGCGTGCAGGCATCCATGTAAATCCAAGACGTTTGCATTTTGCTGTACAATGACTGGAGGAAGTAGGCAGGACAGACGCCGCAAATTTGGCATGGTGGGAGCCTGCTTACTAATGCGTACAACTTTACATCGTTGTTCAGGGTCATTATTTGACATCCAGTGATTGAAATGGTATGGCCGAAAAATTCTTCCATTGCCGCATGGCCACTCAAGGAGAGACACAAGATGTGGTACAACGACAGAGGAGACCATTGGGCCAAGAAGGGTATGCCATCGAGCTCTTTCAGCCAGCCAAGTTGAGATGTTTGCGTTCAAGCAACAACTGGCCAGCCGGAAGAGAAGTCCAGAAGGTTGATGCCGAGGAAGCTACCGGCAGACGTGTAGTAGTCTGAGGCTGCAGTCAGAAACCACTCCGATGATCAACCGGACAAACCACTTACGGTACACAAGGATGGGGCCATCCTCATCCTCAAAGACGTCCTGTCCGCCCGGGCCGACGATGGAGTCATGTGTGCCGAGAACGAGCGTGCCGCCGCCTGCGGTCAAGGCAACACCGTCGGCGTCCTCGTAGGGACCGCTAACGGACGACGAACGGCCAACTCGGATGTTGTACGTGCTCGAAGTTCCTGCGTGCGCGTGGTGAGTACGACGCGAAGTTGAACGACAGGAGGTAGGATGAAACGAACCTGAGCAACACTTGTCCCAGCTCGTGAACAGGTAGTAGTAGTTGCCGTACTTGAACACGGACGATGCCTCGACAGCGCCGCCCGAGCCGCGGGAGGCGACGTTGACGGGCGAGCTGCCGTCTGCGAGGCCGCTGCTAGAGTGGACGGTCATGCCGTATATGCCGTTGCTGAAGCTGCCGAAGGTGAAGTACCAGGTGCTGCCGTCTGGAAAGTTGTGTGAGTGGCGAGCGGAAATTCGAGCTGGTAGGCTCACCAATGTATAGACTAGATAGAAGGAGTATACAAGGTCAGTTTCGGAATGCGTAGTCAGTAGGATGGCGTACTTAGGGTCAATTGCCTACGCAATTGTGTTAGACATTACGAGGATAGCCAGTGCGAAATGTCCTTACATTGTACGGGTCGCCCGTCACGCTGCTGAAGACTTCGCCCTGATCAACCCAATCGCCGGGCCTTCCGGTCGACGATGTCGCCAGGAAGATGGCCGACTGACAGAAGGTTAAGTATTTGTTGCTAAAGCATAGGAAGGCAAGCACTTACGTTCTGCGACCCGAAGCTGGAAGCAGCGTAGTAGAGGAAGAACTGAGAGCCATCGTAGTAGCACTCGGGTGCCCAAAGGTTGCTACATGGCGAGTGCAGGTTAGCAAACATGCATGAAAAAGACAGACGGTTGACTAACCCGTTCGATTCCCCGGTGTATTCGTCAGTCCAGCTGGCGCCATCAGGGAATACGAGCCCCTGGCTGGTCCACGCTGTCCTGTCCGTCGATGTGATGATCGAGATGCCCGGTGCGGTGGCTGAAAGTCAGACATTTCAGCGTACAGGCAGACATATACAAAGGGAACACGCACCGAAGATGTAGTACGTCCCGCTCGAGTCCCTGCACATGGTCGGGTCGTGCACGCCGGTGTCGCCCGTCACAGTACCGGGGCCAACCTGCGCGAGAACACTGACGGCCAAAGGTAGAAGAGAGAGGAGCGAGGACAACATCTTGCCAGCAAAACGAGGGACGCAGGAAGAGGGATAGTGGTGGGGGGAAAGGGCAGGGGGTGTTGGAGTGGACGCGCCGGCTTTTGTATTCCTCCCTGATCTGGCTTCCGAGATTTAGACGCGTTGCGCGCGTGAGGTGCGTTGTCATACGGGTCGTCAGGAAGGCTGAGGATGCGGCCATGGGTGCGCACAGAGAGGCGATTCCTGTTCTCAACATAGGGCTATGGAGGCCACACGACCTGGAAGTGTGGCGCAAGAGGAGAAAGCATGTGTGCACAGTGCAGTGTTCAGAACCGGTGGTCTGCTGAGTCGCGGAGTCGGGATGAGGCTTCGCGAAAGCGGACCGGGCAAAATGAACGGCGTAGCGTGCCTTGATGGTTTGCAGGATGCAACTCAAGTGCCAGGAACGGGCCGGGCCCCGGCCGCGCGCACCTCGCCAAAGTTCTGACAGTGATTCAGTGTCACGTGGCGCCCTTGCCATCTGCGTCGATCATCGTCCTTCACGTTCAACTTTAAGTAGCGCCGTGTCCAAGGTCATATCCATCTCTTGCACATGGCTTCGAAAGCGCAGGCAGCGAAAGAGCAGGGGAACAGCGCTTTCAAGTCGGCCGACTACGTTGCAGCAATCGGACACTATACGAAAGCTATCCTTGCTGACAAGACAGATCCGACCTTCTTCCTCAATCGTGCGGCTGCGTATTTGAAGCTAGGCAAGTACGTTCATCGTGAGATCATATCCTTGCATATGTCTGACCTTCTTTTAGGCTAGAGGATGCGGAGAGGGACTGTACCTCGACTCTCGCGATTGATCCTCAGAATGTGAAGGCGTTGTTTCGTCGCGGGCAAGCGCGGCTCGGTATCGGAAAGCTGGTGGAGGCCACGCAAGGTGCGATGGGTACCGATTTACTTGCTCAATTGTCTCATATGTGGCCATAGACCTGAAGGCTGCCCTGAAGCAAGAGCCCAACAATGACGCGGTCAAGCAAGAGCTGGCCAAAGTCGAAAATGTCTTCAAAGGGGAAAAGCAGGTGCGTCATAGATCCAGGATAGCTTTACGTGGGTCTTACGCTTGAACAGTCCGGGCCGTCGGCCAGCAAGCCCCCGAGAAGGAGAGTGCCCATCGAAATCGTGGACGACGGCCCGCCGCCAGTGCGCAAGCTAGTTCCCGCCGAAGCATCACCATCACGCGCGAGTGCACCTTTCGAGAAAGCCCCTTTGTTCCAGGAAGCTATGCAAAATCGGGACACATTGAAGTCGACTAAGGTTGGCGGTGGGCTCTTTCGCACGAACGGGAATCACTCCCTCATCACGCCTCGATCCAAGTACCCCCTCCCAGAAGAAGAGCCGGACAAGGCAGCGCCTCCGTCTTCAGCGTTCGCCCCTCACGCATATCTCGCTTCGCGTCCCACGTCGCTCTTTGAATTCACGCGCGCATGGCAATCTACCACATCCGCAGAGCACCGATGGAAATACCTTTGCGTAAGTCTCTCCTTTTTACACTCTAATCGTTAGCTGAGTAGGTACTCCATAGCAATTCGTAGATCCTGCGGCCCTGCCACAGTTATTCGACTCGAATCTCGAGCCATCGATGCTTCTCTCCATTCTGGAGACGGCTCAAGAGATGCTCTCTGGTGACGCAGGAGCGGCATCTAAGGTCCTGTCCTACATGGACGGCCTCAGCAAGGTTTCGCGCATCAACGTGGTTCTTCTGTTCCTCAACAACGAAGAAAGGGGCGTAGTGCGTCGGCTATGTGATACGTTGGGAGACGCTGCTCGTGTACGGCCTTGGAAGTCTGTTCTTTAGCAGCAATTGAATGTATAATCACTTGCATAGAGTAACAGCAGACAGCCTGAGATTACAAAACTCCTCGTACGTGAAGGATTATGAATCAAGCAGGGAGCCTGGTAAATTATGAGAACGTCAGGTAGAACCTAGGCAGAACTTCAAGTTCAACTTGAGCTCGCGTGGTCAAGAATAGTCACAGTCACACATCTCGTCACATTGCCGTCACGTCAACACCGAGGATTTGTGCTCGATCAACCGACAGCGTCCGCCGACCCTCAAGGTGAGCCCATGCCCGTCCATTCTGTTGCACTGCTGCTCGTGCGAGGTCCAACGAGACGTTGGGAGAGCGCTGGCTGGATTTGGAGCTGAGAGAGGCCCGTTTTGCGCTGGATTCCATGGTCGGGTGGTGGATGACATCCGCCCTGGGGATATCGAGATTCATCCATGCGAACTTGGCACTTCTCCATGAGCGCGGCCTCTCCCATCTACTATGTCTACGGACCACAAGCTTTTCCGAACGACGAGATATACTCGCTGGAGCAGCAGGCACGCGGACTGCAGAATCGATCACTGACAATTGCATCCTAGACTTCAGCAATGGCACCAGCAAAATCAGGCAAGGCCGCAGCGCCCAAGAGTGCGTATCATATTCATCCCTTGCCTTGCATATTCAGTGGCAGCCGGGTCGACGAGCACCTTGCATGCTCCCTCGATCATTGCAATCCTACCATTCTCCATACCCCCTCGATTTGCATATACACGACCAGCATGAACAAGAATCCATTTAGCGACGAACGACGCTCTGACACATCGACAGCAAAAGACCAGAAGGCCAAGGCGGCGAAGAAGGCCGCCCTTCAGGGCGTGCACTCGCACTCTTCGCGCAAGACGCGCTTCTCCGTCTCCTTCCACCGCCCGAAGACGCTGCGCCTGCCCCGTGACCCGAAGTACCCGCGCAAGAGCGTTCCCCATGTCCCGCGGATGGATCAGTTCAGGACGATTGTCTCGTGAGTTGCGCTATCATGCGTACGAAGTGTTGTCTAACGTTCGGTGCAGGCCCTTGAACACTGAGTCTGCGATGAAGAAGATCGAGGAGCACAACACGCTCGTGTTCATCGTCGACTTGAAGGCGAACAAGCGCCAGATCAAGGACGCGGTGAAGAAGTTGTACGACGTGCAGGCTGCACGGGTGAACACTCTCATCCGGTGCGTGATGCTCTCGGCTTGTGCTTGATGCCTCACTGACCCTAATACAGTCCCGATGGCAAGAAGAAGGCGTACGTGCGGTTGACGTCGGACCACGACGCGCTGGACGTTGCGAACAAGGTATGATTCCTGTTCGACTTGAGGCGGCAGATGTACTGACTGGGACAACAGATCGGCTTCATATAAGCCGTCTGCCAGGCGAGACGGCATACGTTGATCGGGTCTCTTGCTTGTGCTGTCATCGTTGTTCTATGCTGTATATGCCCACGCATGCTCTTCTGAATACACCATGCCTGTTATGACTAGGATAGAGCGCAGCGCTGACTTGGGGAACATGACATTTCGCAGACAAGGCGCAGGTACGAGGTAGTGATCCAGTCACAGGTTGGATATGCAGGCTTGCGACGTGAGTTGTGCGCATACGATCTGAGGCCTGCTTCATCGCAGAGGTGCCATTGTGCCAGAGCGTCACGACTCATCAATGGGCGCAAAGGGGGGGGGGGGGGGGGCTGAGCACGCTGCGCAATTGCGGGAAGTGATCGGGTCGGCGAAATCGAGGGATGGCATGCGACCTTTCGGGACGTTGATCCCATGGCAACACTTACACAGTCGTTGAGGAGGGTCTCGGCTTAAGTATGTAGGTCGACTGGCGGGCAGTACATACTATACTTGCTTTGAGGAGCCTGTGCCGCAGTCATTCTTCGTTCTCTTCCAGCGACAGCAATCCGGCGCTCTCCTGGCCGGCATCGATTCTGCGCCGAGAGCTCGCCATTCAATCTCAGCCGATGTTCTTACGCCCATCACGACCGCAGGGCCGATACCAAACAGCCACAAATAGTAGAAGGCGCTCCTGTTCTGCTTCTTTTCTTGTTCGTTGTCGCCAGACTTGTTATCCATTCCTCTACGGCCTCGCCGTCGTCGCTGTGCCCCTCCGGCGGTCCATTAGCCCCCGCGACGCCGACGTGCAATCGCCTGCATCGGCCCCCCGCCGCACACCCAGCCGCTTCCAGCGCCCCACGTTCCTTTCGCCCACGCTCGTCAGCAATACCAGCCCCCGGACCCAAACCAACACAGTCCATCCATTCTCAACAGATAACTTTGAAGACCCGACATGCTCGTTCAATCCTTTATCACGCTCTTCGCTCTCTTCGCCTGCACCCTCCAGCTCGCTGACGCCCATGTCCCGACCCCGTTCGACCACAAGAAGCGGGGGATGGTGAAGCGTGTATCGCGGAGGGAGGCAGATGATATCATGTACCGGCGTCAGGATAGTGCGTAGCGATTCGCTTATGCGGTGGATGCCAGCTCATTGCGGCGCAGGTATTCTTGACATCCTCGGACTCGGCGAAGAGAGCGCGTCAGCCACGACTTCGGCGGGGCCTGGTGCTTCGACGTGTGCGTAGACCTGCATTATCGCATTGCATGGGAACTGATAATCTTCTTCCATTGCTCCCCTTAATCCTCCGCGGAACATGCGTGTCGTCTACAGCGTCGTCCAGCATTGTCAGCCTTGTCAGCGCGACCTCCATCAGCTCCTCGACCGCGTCGTCATCCTCTTCATCCACTTCCCAATCCTCATCTTCATCCGCTTCAGGTTCGGCTTCGTCCTCTTCGGCCGCAGAATCGACAGCATCTGCCAGTGCGACTTCGACGTCCTCCGCTGACGGCGGAATACTGTCGTCAATCTTGAACCCGCCGACCTCATCGTCTACTGTCAGCAGCTTTGAAGCGTCTTCGACATCCGCGACGACGCCAGACACCTCAAGTGAGGCCACGTCCGAGGCCGCCTCAGTCCCCGTGACCAGCACGCCCGCAACAATCACATCAACCCCCGCAGTAACATCAGCGATCTCTGCTACCTCGTCGGTAACATCAAGCACCGGTGGCGGCATTCTGTCCAGCATATTCAGCGGAGCGAGCAGTGTTCTTGACACGTCGAGCAGTGCATCGGTTACGACCGCTGGCCCGTCCACTGCCGTTGCTACCTCGGTTGCCTCCAGTACGGTCAGCGGGAGTGATGGTACCTCCTCTAGCGCTGTGTCCGGCGTGCCGAGTGCGTCTGAAACCGTGTCACCCAGCGCGTCTGCTTCCAGCGGAATCACCAGCGCGACCGGTTCTGGCGTGCCGTCTAGCGCAAGCGACTCCGGTGTGTCCACAAGCAGCACGGACAGTGGGGTGCTGTCAAGCTCTGTTGCCTCCTCGGCCACATCGTCGTCCAGCGGCGGTATCTTATCGAGCATCTTTTCGGGTCTGACAGATTCGGCGACTTCTTCATCGTTCACGACTCTTCCGACCTCTTTCACGGACTCTTCCGCGACCTCCTCTTTCACAGATTCTTCCGCTTCCCCCTCTTTCACAGATTCTTCCGCTTCCCCCTCGTTCACGGATTCGTCCGCCATACCGTCAGCAACGAATGCGAGCGACTCTAGCACGGTGCTCGCATCTTCTACGATCTCGGGCTTCTCTTCGTCCGCGACCTCCTCTTCTGACTTCCCGGGCAATGCGACATCGCTCCCGTGGAACTCGACCATTTCGGAGTCGGCAACGCTGACCTCGTCCGCGGTGTCTGGCAGCGTCACGGCTTCTGAGTCGGGCAACGGGACGGCCAGCGCTAACGCGACGAGCACTGCGGTCATCAGCTTCCCATCGGGCACGAACAGCAGCAGCGGCACGTCCACGCTCTGGAGCACCACCACGGCAACGACGGTGGCGATCTCCACGACCACTGCGTCCTTTTCGATTAACTCCGAATACTCCTGGATTACCAGCGCATCGCTCGCATTCGCGCCGTCCTCCAGCACGTCATCGTCCAGCGCGCCGTCTACTACTATCACTGACCCGGATGCACCGATCTCAACGTTCAACCCGAATACCATATCCGCGTCGACGACGATCTCGGTCTCTACGTTGCCGAGCTCGCTGCCTAGTCGCATCTATCCGGCGAACGGCCTCGAGAGCGACTCGGATACGTCGGACAAGACGCTGATCAGCCTTTTGTTCAACGTCGGATCGCTCAACTGGGATTTCGTGGCCACAAGCGACGTGTCGGCGTCGCAAATCTTCGCGTACATGCCGATCATCATTCAGAACAGTCTCAGCATCAATGGTTAGTATTCTACTCTGCGGAAGGTACCCAGTCGCTCACCATCGACCTGTAGCGGCCGACATGATCACCTTCGCCCTGCAAGTTTATGTCACGGACGACTACACGGACTCCGGCGACGTGCAGAAGCTTGGCACGATGTTCTTGGCCTACGTGCCCCAGGATCAGGTCAGCACTCTGGCGTCGCTCATCAAGGACACCACCAGCTCCTTTTACAAGGGCACCGGCGACCCAACCCTGGAGTCGCTGGCCAACAAGGTCGAGAGCGGCTTCTCAGTCCTATCCGTAGCAGACCCCAACGACGGCGCGTCCACCTCGAACGGATCATCATCAGGCTCTAGCGATAACAGTGCCTCATCCGAGAGCGGAGCGAGCAAGACGCGCGAGGATGCCATCATTGGCGTTGTCAGCGCTCTCGGCGGTGTGGCGTTACTCGTCCTCGCCTTTCTCGTCTACCGCAGCGTCATGCGCCGTAGGGAGATCGCGCACCGTCGCCTATCAGAGCCGACCGAGGTTGCGGGTGCGCGTCCGGCCGACCGCGACTTCGACCAGGACAGCGTCGGCGGACAGAGACGGCGGAGCTTCTACTACGCGGAGGACTCTCTGCGGGGCTTCCAGGGCGACCACATGGAGGAGGAGCAGTACAACGCTCGCACAAGCCCGTCGCAGGGGATGACACAGCGGAGGATTGCACCTGCAGCCATCTCAGCGCCCATCCTGCGCGAGTCGAGCATGAACTGGTGATCGCGTGAGCGATGTTCGGTCGTGTGCCATGGCCGTGTCCTAGAGCAATGGTGGCCCTTGGTGTAGCCTTTGGTCGATGTTTTGCAGGTATATGGTGGTCTCGGTGGCTCGAGGAGTGTGTTCATGTGTACTTACTTACCTGCCCTCAGCCGGTTGTTCTTGAAGTTCTGCTGGGCTCGGCTTCTGGCACGGCGGGGCCGATGGTTCTACTTACCTGAGAGGGCACCGGTGTGGGGCTGCTTTGTTTGTGGAGTGTGCTTGTTCACAGCGCGTCTCCTACCAGAGTGGGCTCTAGCACCTACTCACTCCACACTGTCACGCGCTATACCTGTTTTTGCTCTATATTATTCCTTTGTGCTGATGATATCTTGGTTTTTGGATCTTTTTCATGTGTTCCTTACATCTGTTTGTTTCAGTCGTATACTGATGTAGTGGGCAATTATTGGGACTCGGTCATTGATTTTTGCCGCAGGTAAACTGGAGCTTGTGGAGGGCATGGATTACACTGCGAACCGCGTTTTTTCTACCATGTAGTAACGATTGCAAACATCACGGAGTGATCTCGCGAGCATTACCAGGAAGTGGCGAACAAACCATTCTGAGTAGTATTGCAGGTGCTACAGGCTTGCTTGCACACATGGTCCCACTCAGGTCCCAGTGATGGTCATCAATGGGGCGTTGGCCGATGCCGACGACCCCAACGCACCGTCGCCACCGTCGCAACATCGTCTGCGAGCATCGCCGCCGTTTTCGATGCTGCTTTCAATGTCCATCTTCATTTCCCAGGCTCCAAGTGTACTTGTGGGTAGTGAATTCATTCAACAGGACAGACTACTAGTACGTAGATGGCAGTGGGAGGGAGATTATAGCGAAGGGAGGGACGCAGGGCCCCATCGAGCGAAGAGCAGCATCGCTAGGTGACGCGCCAGCGGTCATCTCCAGCTAGTGTAACTTGACCAGATCATCTTCATGGCTGAGGTGGTGATTAGTATAAGGTAAGACCGGTCAGTGTGAAGACACACCTACAGAGCGTGAATATGCGTTGTCGGCCTTGTCAGGGCTATGCTAGCGAGCTGATAGGATTGCCGGCGCTTCATTCCCACTCGACAGCCTAGATGGTGAACGTCCGTCAAGTTGACGGCGTCGATTCTGCAGGTCAGCGTAAGGCTGGTGAGGACTGGTGCGACACCGTCGCGGGGAAGGCAAGACACAAATTTTCACAAGTCCCAATCTGTACCTGACCGGTTCAGGTCCAGCCCAGGTCCAGCCCTGCGAGCACATGCACCGGGGGCCGCGGGCCGGGATATTTCTACAGGTCAGAAACGACGGCACTGCGTGTAATGGTTTGTTCAGCCATTACAGGGTAGAGCCAAGAACACGTTGCTAAGAAACACTGATACTACCACGAAGAGTTTGGCAAGTTACTACCACACAGAAACCACCTGGTTTGACGTGTAGGCTCAGCCAATTGCTTTGCTGATGTCAGAGGCAAGCTGAGTGCAGCGAAGAGATGCCGTCGATTCCACACAAGCCTTGAAGCACATGACCCCAAATGGGCTTATTGCCGTTTTCGAAAAAGTTGGCCGACACGACTTTCTCACGATTTTGCGCTCGGCAAACAGGTGGCGACTGTGCACGCTATAGCACCCGTATATCTTCATTCTACATGCTATAAATTATACCAGCGTGATTGTATTGATGAGGCGCACGGCGGCCCATGGTTTTGGAAGTGATTGAACCATGTCAAAAAACACGACAGGGCCATGGCCCATACATACCAAGGGGGTGTCGAACTAAAAATAGCGCACCGGGGTGGGGAGGGAGGGGGGTAGCCTATCTCACCTGACAATGACTTTGCTACTTACCACAGTCCTCCACGAATGCCTTTGCCCCTGGCCCTTTACGCCTCGCTTCCCAAAAATTGCCTTTCTGAGACGAAAAGCGTGTGACATGGGTGTGACATCAACTTCAACCGTCCGGACACTTGAACTGGGCACATGGCGAGTCGGGAGTCGGCACGACCATCGCAGTATGCCCGGGTCCTACCTTTCGAGGCGTGGCAGTGCAGCAAGCGGATGCCATCTGCCGGTCTTGCCTTACAGTCCCTTCGCAGTCCGCGTTGCAGGCGACCCTTGCTAACGCGCGCCACGGGTGTGGCCACACTAAGACCATGCCTCTCCAGAAGTGACTTACCATGCATAACCAAAGAAATAAGAGGATTTCAGTACATGTCTTTGAAGACAGCGGCCGTAAACACGGGTCTCTGCTAGTATGGTACATATAATCAGACTAAATACATACAGGGATGAGAACTACTTGCAGAAAAACAAAGAAAAGCGCCCACAAGCCCGGCGAAAATTTTCGCCGGGCTTTTTGGGTGCGCGCGGGAGGCGGGGAAGAACACACAGAGGCGTGAGCTATACAAAAGGGTGGGGTAGACAATATAAGATGTGGGACGAGCCCGGGGAAGGGCTCGTCACGGCTTGAGGTGGCGGCGCGGCAGGGGGCGCAGGTGGCGAGGTTGGTTGTGGGCGGGCAATGACGACACCCGTGGGGGCGTGAGCGCGGGCGGTTACTTGCTAGGTGTGTGGTGCCTAGGGAAAGGCACGGGTTTCGAAAACCCGCCGGGTCACGGGTAGGATCAGGTCACGGGTACGGGTACGGGTCGCACTCGGCCGACCCGCCAACCCGCCACAACCCGTGGGAAATCCGTGAAAACCCCCGCCAATAAAAGCTCAATTTTGAGGCTGTGGACGTCAGGTTTGCTGGAGGGCTACGACATATAAGACACAGGCAGTAACACGCAAAAACGCACTAAAAACGGCCATAACTTCGCCACCATCAATGCGCGCGGCGGCGACGTAGCTCGGCAATCCGGTCCGATGCGCCGCGCGCCCGCGATCGACGCGTCTTGTTCTTCAACCACGACCACCCCGACCTTACGGCTGCCTTTCGGCCACCGGCTTCCCTCATCTTGACCTCGTCCACCTCAGACATCGCGAACCACGGGTTTTTAGCAGTCAACAAGTCGAAAGAGGCAGATGACACCGCTTGAGGGGCAGGCCTGCGCAGACGCGCCCCCAGGTGCGTAGCTGCGCCCCGCAGGAGTTTATTTACTGACAACTATTTGCTACAGCTCTCTAGAGCAAACAGTGCGAGCGCACAAAGCCACGGTCGCACTAGCGAAGGCCGCTCGCTTGCGCCTCGCCGGCCGTCAACGATGACGCGCGCAACGCTCGGTGTGCATCTCGCACACCCCGCGCTCAGCCTCGAGGCGCCCAGACCCCACCCCTCCTCCCTCGTCCCGCCCCGCACGAGCGCGTAGCTCGCCCTTGACCAAGAGCCAAACCGCTCGAGGACTCACCGCACCGGGACTTTGCGGTGCGGCTCTTGGTCAGGGCCCCGAACCCTCCAGCGGCTTCAACAAGGGCGGGGAGGTGTATGCGCTACGTGTACGCTGCACCGGTGCCGGCTGCAAGCAAGCTGCAGCGGCACGATCGGCCAGGGGCGGCCTTTCGTGCTGCATCACTCCCGCCTCCGTCCCGCCCTCTACGAAGCTCGCGCGGCTTCGAGCGGCCTCCCCCTCACATCCCTGTATCTGCCCTGTATACCCCTATGTACATAAGTATATAGATAATATACATAGTTCAGAAGCAGTGCGAGGTGCCAATGCCACCGTCAGCGCACGCAGATGTCCCCCGCACGCTCTGAGCCACAACCTGTGGCATACCCGCGGGTAACCCGTGTATCTAGCCCGTGCCACGGGTAGGGGTTTCTCACGGGTACGGGTACGGGTCAGCCCCAGAAACCCGGGGGTAGACCCGTGCCTTTCCTTAGTGGTGCCGCTGTGGAGGCTGCGTGCGCGGCCCGGAAGGCGCTAGACAGTCGGAAGGGTGATCGGCACAGGTGGCGCGGGTAGCCGCCTAGCAAGTGATCGTGTCCCTTGCTCTGTTGGAGATAATCATGTGACCTCTGGTTGGTCTAATGATGTCCCAATATCACTAGTAACTATAGACCCGATAGCTCAGTGGTAGAGCGTCACTCCCGAGATGTGGAGGTCCTTGGTTCAAACCCAGGTTGAGTCACTTTGCTTTTCCCAACATGGTAGCAGCAACTCCCTGCGATATACTGCAGGTTAGTGTCCCTTGGCGGGGGGACCGAGTGCCGGAGGAAATTTGCGAGGTCACTGATCAAGGGGGTGTGTTGGAGATAATCACGTGACCTCTGGTTGGTCTAATGATGTCCCAATATCACTACACTACGTGCATGTCACGAAAAAACTACCTAAGAATTTTGTAACCCCATACAGAATAATAATCAATTTTTCCTTTACAGAAAACTCCATGGCCACACAAAAAGCTCCAGTGGGGTCAGCTTTTCGTAACCTAAGTTGACAGATTGGCTTGCATGTGTGGCCCGCTTCTCTGTACTTAGTAGAAGTATATATGAGATCCTACTGTGAGTGAATTTGCTATGTAGCACTTTTGCCCACTTTAGAATTTTGCCCATCTCAGGATTTCGCCACTTCAATTTCGTGATTTTGCCATTTCGCCATTTGGCAATTTCAGCATTCAGCCCTTTGGCCCGTTAGCCCGTTAGCCCGTTAGCCCGTTAGCCCGTTAGCCCGTTAGCCTGTTAGCCCGTTAGCCATTTAGCCACCTTTCAGCCCAGTTAACTCAGAGATCAGGATGTCTATTAGTATAGCTGTTCCAACTAGAGCTCATGCTTACACTAGATAGCTATGGGAGCTTGTGGCACAACAACCTTAATTTCAAGTTAAATGGCTAACGGGCTAATGGGCTAACGGGCCAAATGAATGGTGAAATTGCCAAATGGCGAAATTGCCAAATGGCGAAATGGCAAAATCACGAAATTGAAGTGGCAAAATCCTGAAGTGGGCAAAATTCTGAAGTGGGCAAAATTCTAAAGTGGGCAAAAGTGCTACATAGCAAATTCACTCACAGTAGGATCTCATATATACTTCTACTAAGTACAGAGAAGCGGGCCACACATGCAAGCCAATCTGTCAACTTAGGTTACGAAAAGCTGACTCCACTGGAGCTTTTGTGCAGCCTCGGCTACCTAGAAATCTTGGTCCCTACATGGAACCTTCCTAGGATATGTTAGTGGATTTTCCCAAGTTTTCTAGAGACTATAGATCTCTAGTTATAGCTGCTTTCAGCTTATATGACTGGTTATAGCTTTTCTTACAAACTATAGATCTCTAGCACTAGATATCTCTAGCCTTTAGGGTTGTATTAGCCCCTATACTGTCTTTTATTCATAGTGTTTATATGATTATATTGGGTGCTTGGATATTAGCTGGCCTTCTATGATTATGTATTAATACTCCCCTCTATCCTATAGCCTATAAAAAGCATATATCTCTATCAGCCAGTAGCATAGCAGTTCAGTCTAGTCCTTTCTATATAGCTGCATACTATAACCTCTTGTTTTCCCATAATTTGGGTGCTTTATATGACCTGCCTATGTGTTTTGCAAAATTCCACAATGTTGATATTTTGATATTGATCTCTTATACTGTAGCGTTTCGACCATAGGTTCGCATCACGCATCACAGAGGCCTTTGAACCGAACTAAACGGGCAACAATCACGCATCACGACTGGCCGTGAACTCGGAAAAATATTCGAATTTCAATCTTCTTTTCTCCAAATTTTTTTCTGACCCTCAAAATGTGTGCATATAGCTATTAAGTAGCCATTTTGCTATTTAAAAAGTCCCAAAAATGGGTTTTAAGGCCTAAAATGCATATTTACTGAGTTCGTCACCCCCGGGCCGGGCCCGTGAACTGGAAAATGGGGAAGTTCATACCATCACACCTCACACCCGGCGAACCTATGGTCGAAACGCTACAGTACCCACTATACAATATACTTTAACTAGATAAATTCATCTCCTAGCTAATAGAGGTCATAACATGCCTATCACCTTGGGCAGGTGCCTACTTAGAAGCTTGATTGTATACAACTGTTTAGAGATCTCTAAGTACCTGTATGTATTAGAGATCTCTACTGAGTATGATTGTCTAGAGATCTCTAGTGTATACTGCTGTTTAGAGATCTCTAGTTGGTATAGTCATATAGAGATCTCTAATGCACACAATTGCTTAGAGATCTCTAGATGGTTATATTCATATTCACTAGGCTAGTTATGATAGATGAGTTAACCACCAGCAGCTTTTCACTAACTGACTTGCTGTCTAAGTGCAAATTATAGCTTACTGTAGCGTTTCGACCATAGGTTCGCCGGGTGTGACGTGTGATGATGCGAACTTCCCCATTTTCCAGTTCACGGGCCCGGCTCGGGTGTGACGAACTCAGTAAATATGCATTTTTAGGCCTTAAAACCCATTTTTGGGACTTTTTAAGTAGCAAAATGGCTACAGAATAGCCATATGCACACGTTTTAGGGGTCAGAAAAAAATCTGGAGAAAAGAAGATCAGAATTCGAATATTTTTTCGAGTTCACGGCCAGTCGTGATGCGTGATGGTTGCCCGTTTAGTTCGGTTCCAAGGCCTCTGTGATGCGTGACGCAAACCTATGGTCGAAACGCTACAGTAATCTCCTGCATATGATGTAAGTATTGTGGCAGTAAAAGGCTTGAAGCTGTATATATGAAATGTGAATATTATATACAGAGTGGTGGGGTCCACCTGTTTGAGTCGTGCGTGGGTGTGATGCGCCCTCGGGCACAGGGCATGATGGGGGACGTGTCGCTGCGATGCGTCGTACGTCACCGCCTTTGCACTCCGTGCTGCACCACATAGCACAAAAACTATACAATATGTATTACATGCTCTGTATACGTATATATTGCAATAGGGCACCTGATGATGTGCACTAAATGTATTAGTATACAAAAGTTTATATTGCATTAATTGCATTAACCAGCACAAAGTCTCGCGTTAAGATACCGACGAGCCACAGCCCTTCTAGGGCTATCGGGCTGGTCGGGCTCGCCAGGCAGGCCTTAGGGCAGCCCGCGCGGGTGGCTGGGGCCCGGCTCGTGCGCACGCGCGAGCCCGCACGGCTGCGCTCGGGCTTGCCCGGCACGCGCCGGCCCTCGGACCCGGCACCGTGGCGTGCCGGCCGCGCGCTGATGGCGCCCTTCCGGCGTCGCTGCCAGGCGCGCGCTCGCCGCAACACGCGGCGCCGGCGTCGTGCTGCTTCGCAGCAGCGGAAAAATATAGTAAGATATGAAGGTACATGGTATGTTAGAAATGAGAGTAATATGTCCCCACTGCATAGGTGGGGACGAGAAGCAACGGATGGCGCGACGCGCAACGCGCGCCATGCGGCGAGCAGACTGCTCGATCTCCGAACTCTCTCGCATGCACGCCGAGGGCACGAACGTCTTCCACGACGAGCGCGAAAGCGTCTACGGCCGTAGGCCGTAGGGCGTTGCGCGTCGCACGGGGGATGGGTGGCGGTCGACGGCGTAGTCATGTATGGGGAGCGCTGTGCCCCGTGCGGGTGTGTGACTCGGAGGGCGTATGTACGTTGTGCAAGGGGGCAGGTGAGGTGCGGGAAGGGAGGCGAACGAGGGCGGGGGGAGCGGCGGCAGCAATGAGGCGCTGTGTCGGCGGTCACGCTTGCTGGCTTCCCGCCGGAGCCATGTGCCACGCTGCGCCCCAGCCGTTGCCGACGAGGGTGCAGCGCGCGGGGTCCGCGTGCGATATCGAGCGGCGAGCGAGCAGCACGAGCACGCTGCTGGTTGTGCTGCTTGCTGCGCCCGCTCGCCCCCTCTCCCTTCGCTCTGTATCCCCCTACGTCGCCTGCTCACTGAGCGAGCGCGGGGGAAATGAGCGCCGCGGCATTGCGGTCAGCGTGCCATCGCCCACCCCACGCGCTCTGTCATGCGTGCGTTGGCGTACTTGATAGTACGTGTTCTGTCGTTTTGTAAGTTGCTGACGCGAGCGCTGTGCGTAGGGGACGCACCTATGAGGGCAGCGCCTCCCGCGCTCGCCTCGCTGCCATATTTGCCGCTGCGCATTTTTGAGCGCGTCAATCCGCGTAAAAGTCGAGGGGAGGCAAGGGGGAGTGTCTCTTGAGGGAATGATGAAGAAGCAATGAGGGGGCCAGCAACCGCGGCCGCGGCGCGGTCGTGGTTGCTGGAGAGGAGCGTTGATGGCGAACGCTCGGCGCCTCGGACCGGAGTCCGAAGGTCGCCGTTGTCGCCTTCGACAGCCTCGGACTCGTGCCGAGGGAAAGGCAGACTCATAGGCTCTTCACGAGTCTGTATTATACACTATATAAAGTAGATATATGAATTTCTGTGCGATTCTGACCATGCAAAGGGGCCGAACTTTGCTACGTTTGTCAACGGGCCAAATGCTCATCAAAAGCATTTCTCAATGGTCTGTTTGAGCACCTTTCGAGGCCTTCTGAGGCGGGAAATCATCATATCGCTTCAGTCAAAGTTGGAGCATGTTCTGCTTAGTTCCCCCTAGACACCTATGTAGTTCGTCTAGCCCATGTATGCCGAAATAGTATACAAACTGCAATGAGTACCTCTTGAACCTCTTCCAGAATATCTTACTTAAATTCAGTATAGTACAAGGTTCTGAGACCCATCCAGAGCCCTGATCATTCAATGGTAAGTCAGATAATCACTATCTACGTTTGTATCATAGCAGGGGAGGGCCGCGATGCCCCACAAACGCGCCGGCATCTTCCCAAACACGTCTAAATGAACAAGTTCGTGACGCTACTGTCACGCCTCTCCTTGTCCTGAACCACGTCGCGCTGTCCGCCGCGACGCGTCGAGCGCGCCCCCAAAGAGCGCGAAGGTGTATTTGGACACGGAGGCCCTCTCAGGTGCGTCTCCTTGCCCTCTTTACTGATGATGAACTGATGTCTTTTGTTCTGTTTTCACGCGACTTGAGCAAGCGCGCGAGGACGTGCGTCGCTCGAGACGACACAGTGAGGACCCGCCGTCGTCACCTCCGCCATAGTGAGATGCGGAGGGTTCCCCCTAAGTCGCCCCGCCCGACGTGCCTCCTCTCGCGCTTGCGCGAGCTCAGACACAACAGTACCAAACAAAGGCGATCGGGCTTAGCCAGCCCGTCGTCTCTTCACCATGGCTACTCCCCATGCCCCACCCCACACCTCATCAGCCCCCCACACGCTGTGGTGGCCGAGCACCCCCTGACGCGTTAAATGCGGACTGGGTGATCAAGAATAGCGCGACGACACGTCACGTCGCGTCGGAGGTCGGGCGAGCGTGCAGCCACGGCGACGCGGTTGGGGGCTTCTCCCTCAACGGTCGTCGTGCTGACGCGTATGACCACGTTTTGGCTGGTGCGCACTGGCGCTCGGCATGCACAAGATCGTGCTGCTGCTGCAGCGCACCGAGCGTTCACCACGACACGCCCCGACGTGCCCCGCCGCAACGGGCAGATGTGTCGCGCTCCCAACGCGCCCCCGCCACAACGCGCGGACGCGCTGCGCTCCCAACGCGCTCTCGCCGCCACGAGTCGACGTGTTGCGTTCCTAACGTGCACCCCATCCCCCATCCCCTATTCCCCAGCGAAAATTTTTTTGGCTTTCCTTTGTTGAATAGCTACATTAGATATACAATTTTTATTGTTTGTCTACATAGCATATCCGCAGCCCACGCTGCATGCAGCAGCGAGCGCGAGCGACGCGGCGACAACGGCGACGCGCCGCTGCGTCATCTAAACGCGCTCGGCACACGTCGGACCGAGGCCCGAGCGCGAGCGCGCACGCGGCTGAGGCTGCAGCGCGCCCGAGCCAGTCGCCGCCTCGCGCCGTGGGCTGCCCGGAACGCTCCCGGCGAGCCAGACCGGCCCACAGTGCAAATGAACCGTCGGTATGTTTAGTAGAGAATTTACGCTGGTTATTGCAATTAATGCTATAGAAACTTTCGGCATCTGTTATATATCACTGCACAGCATGAGCTGCCCCTACCCCTACTACCGCATGCCTGCGTCTGCAGCTCGCCTGCCTCGCCACCCGCTGCCAGCACATTTTGGCCCTGGCCGCATCGGCACCCTCACATGCCCTATGCCCCGCCTGCCGCAACTCCCGGCCCTCGCATTCCGCACCCCGCGTCCGTCCTCCTGCACTTTTCTGCACCCCGTTCCCTGCCTCTTGTGGCTCCCATTCCCCGCCTGTCCCGCACCCCACCTCCCGCACCCTCCCACACCATGCCTCGCATGCTTATCACTCTTGCGCTTCCCACGCCGTGTTGTGTCCCACCTTCCATACCCTTCCATACATCTTACGCCCCACCTCCCTCGCCCCGCATGCCGTCTTTTGCAATTCTCAACTGTTGCCTCCCGCGCACTGCAACCTGCCTCTTGGGGCTTTCAGGCCCTGCCCAACGTATATCTCACGCCCTATGCACCGCCTCTCGCGGCTCACAGGCCCCACCTTGTGTGGCTCCTGCATTGCCTCTTGCACACTTACACCTGCACCCTTGTATTGCCCTTGTACCACATATCCACATACCCACCTTCTCATTGCCCCCTTCATGTATTGATTATTGTACCTACAATACAAGTGCAATCCAGTAGTAGTATACTTCTGAATGTTAGAGATTTCTAATGCCTCTGAGTGACTAGAGATCTCTAGTGGCTAGGATCAACTGGAGATCTCTAGATGACTATAATACCTAGAGATCTCTAGCTGACTATGGTACCTAGAGATCTCTAGACAGCCCAGGCTTCTAGAGATCTCTATATAGCTTGGGTATCTAGACATCTCTAGAAGACTGGTCTGTCTAGAGATGTCTAGCTCTAGAGATCTATAGTTTCTAGAAAACTTAGGCAAAATCCACTAACATATCCTTGAAAAGTTCCATGTAGGGCAAGATTTCCAGGTAGCCTAAGTAGTTTTGTGTGGCCATGGAGTTTTCTGTAAAGGAAAAATTGATTATTATTCTGTATGGGGTTACAAAATTCTTAGGTAGGTTTCCGTGACATGCACGTAGTGCTAGTAACTATAGACCCAATAGCTCAGTGGTAGAGCGTCACTCCCGAGATGTGGAGGTCCTTGGTTCAAACCCAGGTCGAGTCACTTTGCTTTTCCCAACATGCTCGTGCTTCCTGCGTGCGCTGCCGCCACATAGCCCCTAGTGCTGCGTGCCTACGCTGTAGGTGTAGACACGAGGGTGCGGGGAGCGGAGTGCGTCTCCGGCCTGCGTGCGTGTGGGGGTAGGTAAGTGTGGGTGACGGCGGGCGCAAACCGGCACACGGTAGGTGCGGTGGAATGTGGGGGGTGATCTTCGTCATTTGCATCTCTCGGACGTGAAGCGGCGGCAGGGAAAAAGGCTGCAGCAAGCCCGGTACACTGCAGCCATATCTAGAAGCATGGTCAGTACAATACAGGTGCGACTGCAAGTGCACGCACCTTTGGGGGACTCCCCAAAGTCCCCCGCGCCCCATCTTTGAAGTTCTGAGCCGATCGATCCACCGTTGAGTGGGGAGTGCGTCGCGGATGGTGGCGAGAGGCGAAGTTAACGTGTCACGTCACGTCACGAATGCGCTCGGAATGAGCGCGTTCGCGGCGAGTCGTAGCGCGATTACGGCTCATCGCCGCCCTCGATCGCTCCCATACCTTGTAGATTGGTGCCATAGTAGCTAATGTACTGATATATGAGCTCAGTGTAGGCCATCCATACCAGAAACATACCTGTATGGCATTGCATTGCTCAATGTTCACCCATCCAGATTGCTGATCACCCTTATCTGATTTGTTTGAGCTGATTGGGAGCCTCTAAGTACCTATAATCTACCCAGTAGCTATGTATGAGTATGCCCCAACTTCAATTGTAACGAGACCTCTGAATGGTAGCTCAGAATGGGCAGCTCTCAGACTTAGGAAACAGTCAAATATCAAGACTTCTCCTCCAGAACTTCTAGGTCATATCAGGTCATTTTTCAACGGAATTCCTTGTTTCTTTTACGAATACAGATCTAGCATATGTAGTCTATATGCCCTGGGCTTTAAACCCGCCTGGAATCGACTCCGAAATGGTGCCGTCGTCGAGGCGCGCGTTGGCGGCGAGGTCCGGCGATCCGGTCCGTGTTTCCACGTGTTCGCGAACACGTCACGACCTTCCGCCCACCATCCACCCTCACCCGCCGCCGCCCCCGCCATCGACCGCAACAATACCGCCTGCTAACGTGGATATTGAGGGATGGGCGGGGGTCTTTAGAGCAGCTGATGTGGTAAGACATTTTAAAAGGAACCCGATAACTGCCTGACGGTCAGTTGAAAAGGTAGCGACAAGCTCACCACACAGCCACCGACCCCTCCCGGGCCTTCCGGAGGGGGTCCAGCTCACCGGCGGCGTGGCGAGCTGTTGCCCGTAATCGGCAGGGGCACGCGGGCCACCCGCCGCGCATGCCCGGCTCGCCCTCGCGCCCACCGCGCGCCTTCCCGTTATGGCAGGGCGGTCGATCGGCGCATTCGAGGGCAATGCGCGCTGCCGCCGCCGCCGCTGCCGTTCTCCCCTTGGTCGCCTCTAGGTGGATGGAATGGGTATATTAGAGGTAAATAGCATGTACATAACGTAGATAGATGTATAAATGCTGTAAAAAGAACAGAAGAAGCGCGTGAAAGCGCCGCGAAAAATTTCGTGGTCGCTTTGGGGCAGCGCGCGACATGCGCGGGTGGACGGGGATGTGTGGGGGATGGGGTAGGTGTAGGGAATTGAAAGACAAGCCCATAAACGGGCTCGTCATGGCGGGTTTGGGTGGTGCGGGAGGACGGCGCGGCGCGGGTGCGAGGGACAATAGCGGGGCGGCGATCGGCTACCCGCTAGCGTAGATGGCGGACAACACGCACATAGGCGCTGGGAAGGGAGCGCTGTGCGGGCAGACGCAGATTGAGGGCTGGTGGGAGCTGGATGCCCAGTGGCGCGGGTGGGGGCTGGATGGTCGGCGGCGCGGGTGGCGCGGCTAGCGGTGGGCCCCGTTTGATCCTCCACCCTCGCTTGCAGAGGACGCGCTCGGTGCTTACGCCGAGCGCGTAGTCTTGTCTACCTACCTTCAGAGAGCTCTTCGAGGTAAGCAAGGCGTCAGGAGGCGGACGCGCGTCCACCTCCCAGACAGGCGCGGGGTGGGGGGCAGGGGGGCGGCAAGCGCACGGCGTCATGCATAGCGGTGGCGGTCTCCGAGAGACCGTTGTGTGTCGTAGTTTGGCCTGGAGCCGTGGTAAAAGGCGGGGAAGTAGTTGCAGAGCGCGCCCGCGCTCTGCAACTACTGTAAGAGCACGTTCAGTGCTTGCGTTCGGTGCGTATAATGGTCACGCACCTGTGGGGGATTCCCCGAAGTCTCCCGCGTCCCCATTACTAAGGCTCCAACCCATTCCATTCCGAGTACACTTTTTCCATAATTACTCAGTATCCTGTATATACCGAGTAGTACTCAGTAATTACTGGGTATAATCAGTTGAAAATGTGGAATATTTCTGTGTCACTGAATGAGGGCTATGAGGGTGTTTTCCAATACATATAAGCACACATAGTAGCTATATACCAGTTACTAATGAATATGGACCCAAAACCACAAGATCTCTCCCAGAACACCATCATAATTGGTTCAAAAATTGCAATTAATAATCATTAAGTATGTCAAAATATTACTGACCTCACCAATAACCAAGAGAGCCAAACTGTAAGGCAACCTAAAGCAAGGAGGGCAAAATAGTGTCTTTCAGTGGGTAATTTGAGGGCTACACAAGGCCCATAGCTGGCTTAGATAATGTAACTGGATACTGGATACAGTACTGAGTCATTACCGGATACTCAGTTGCCCGTAATGACTTAGTAACATTAATCAGTATAAACCGAGTATACTCAGTAATTACTTGAATTGGTTGGAGCCTTACCCATTACTCATTTTCGGTGGCGATCGGCTCGCTGTTGAGCATGCGGCGCGTCGTGGATAGCGGCGAGAGGGAGCGCAATGCGTCACGTCACGTCACAAACGCGCTCATTTCGAGCGCGTTCAGGGCGCAACGTAGCGCGTTCCTCGCCTGCCGCCGCCTCGGATGCCTTCGGAATTCCAATATACAGCTGCATTGTACTTTTAAGTAATCATAATGGCTTTTATCTGGCAGGCAATGCCTCACAGAAGCTGAAAGTGCAAAGACTGTCGAAATTTTGAGCCACACAGCTGATCTATGCCAATATCCGATTCATCTAGTGAGCTACAAAGTCCAAAAACGGCTGTAATCAGCCTGATTATAGTGTATATACTCATCCCAGCTTTGACTGAAATTGCACCAACTGATATAAGGCCTGATATGGCTCCTGTATTCCTTAAGAACAAGTGGAATATTGACCATGCACTTCCCATGAATAGTAGCATTTGTGGTTGTTGAGCATGCGGGGAAGCGCGCCTGCCTAGCCTACCTTAGTAGAGAGCTTAGCTGAAGGCTATGCGCAGGAAAGTCAAGTAGAAGACTTAGATTGAGGGGGTGGATGCGCCCTCCTTATATACTGCCCAGAGGGCATGACATCATAGGTAAGCTGAGTAATGCGAATGTCCGTGATGTAATACGTAATGAGTCATGAGTGTCCATGAGTGTCCACCATGTGTCTGCCATGTGCACGACACGTGACATGCCGAAAGTCCAACACTCCCCCTCGCTAAGTGTCGCGGAGCGCACGTAAGCGCATATCTTCTTCGGCCTGTTAGGTCGAGTAGAACTCGAGACCAAGTTGTGATCTGAACTTCTCGAACTTGACGCGTCCAAGGTTCTTGGTGAACATATCCGCAGGGTTATCGTTGCCATCTATAAAGAATAGCTCGACCTCCTTCTCCTCGACCAGCTCGCGGATGTAATGATAGCGAATGTCGATGTGCTTCATCCGGCGGTCTCGGTAGGCATTGCTGCCAGTGAAGATCGATCCCTGGTTGTCACCGCAGATGGGGACGGGAAGGGTGATTTTGCGCTTGAGCTCTAGCAAGAGACTCTTGAGCCACATCACCTGGCGGCTACAATCAGAGAGCGCCATGTATTCTGCCTCAGTTGAAGCCGACGCGACGGTGCGCTGAAGTCTAGACTGCCAGCAGACATTCCCGTTGGCCAACTTCATGAAGAAGCCGGTCATGGATCGTCTCTTGATCGGATCAGATGCTCAATCCGAGTCGGTGAACGCAAGAAGTCCGCCGTCTGATGCACCATCGTATACGAGGGCATAGTTCCTGGTACCAGCCAAATAGCGACAGATATACAGGCTTTGTGTAGGTGGTCCTGGGATGGATTGGCAGCGAACTGTGACAGCTTGGTTACTGCGTACGCAATGTCGAAGCGAGTGCCCAACATGATGAAGAGAAGCGACCCAATCACCGATTGGAACTTCTGACGGAGAGCGGGATCAACCTCATCCTCGTTTGGCAATGGAGTGTATCCAGCCGGCAGAGGGGTTGGTGCGAACTTGGCGTTCTGCATCCCAAAGCGTTGCAGCACCTTGTCAAGATATGGAACCTGATCGATCTTGATCTTAGATCCCTCTCGAGTGATGCGCATGCGCAAGAACTCCTCAGTAATCTCCTGATTACGGCAATCCCATCGCTTGTTGAACTCTGCCTTGAGAAAGGCGAGGAGCGACTTGTCCTTTGAGAAGAACAGGGCATCATCCACGTAGACAATGATGACGGCAAAGCGTCCCTTAGAGTCTTGGTAGATGAAGACACCAGCATCCGATGTGAGTCGGACCCAGCCCATGGCTTTCGTGGACTTTGTCAGCGCTTTCCACCAAGAGAATGCAGCTTGTTTGAGTCCGTAGATCGCCTTGTGCAAGCGCATGACTTTGCGCTCTTGGCCCTTGGCAACGAAGCCTTCGGGTTGTTCCATGTAGACCTCTTCGTTCAGATCGCCATATAGAAAGGCTTTCCTTACGTCGAGACCTGACATATGCCAGCCTTCAAGCGCTGCAAGCGCGATGGCCAGACGGAACGTCTCGTACCTGACAACAGGCGAGAATATCTCGTCATAGTCGATTCCCTCGACCTGACTGAAACCCTTGGCAACGAGGCGGGCTCGTTTGCGGCCATCAGATTTCTGATCAAAGACCCAGCGGCATTTGATGACCTTTCGTCCTTTCGGACGGTCCACAAGGGTATAGACCTTGCGCTGACGGAGTGCCTCAAGCTCCTCGCGGCAAGCATCCAACCAATCCTTTTGTTGCGCTTTAGGCAACTTGGATATATCGCGGAAAGTCCAATCTCGGATATTGGACGTGTCAGGAATGTCCTCATCGTTGTCGACGGCTTTGGAAAGCAACATCGTGATGAGTCCTACTCCCCCTTCCCGGCATAGCTGCTCTATGCGTGCCTCGTCATCGTCTAGATTATCAGAAGCACCTGCGCCAGAGTCTGGTTGTGAGCTAGAGCCGGGAACTCTATCATCACTGGAGGTCGCGTCTGACCGGGAGCGACCCGTGTCATTATCGCCGACCATCCTTTTCCAGCCCTTGCTGTTCTGAATGTCCCGGACAATGTCCGTTGGGTTCCGCTTCTCCCCATAGACGTTTCCTGGACGATTTGGCACTCGCCGCTCGCGTGTAGATCTCCGTGGTGCCTGTGTTCCTGCTGCTGCGGAGTGATATCTCTGCGCGGACGTGGAATACGGCTCGGAGTCTCATCCCTTCGCTGATGCGGCCGGTTCGGACGGTTCTGATTGCCATCATCACCATCGTCACCTGAATCGGGACGGTGTGGAGCCGGAGGTGCGGGCGGTGGAAAATCATCGTCATCCGGCAATCCTCCAGGTTCCTGAAAGGATGGATCCTGTGGGTCCACTGGGTCGTGTCACGCTGTGGGAAATCTTCACCAACAGGGACGTGTGCACGACGTTTATCGCTGTCAGGACAGCGGGGGAACACCTCCTCGTCAAAGAGAGCGTGAGCTCCAGTGAACAGGGAGTTGTCTTTGCGCATGAACAAAAAGCCTTTCACACCATCGGGATTGCCAAGATACGTCATCAGCTCCGATTTGGGCGATAGTTTGTTCTGGCGTTTCTCCTCTGGGATAAAGACGTATGCAGCGCAACCAAAGACTCGCAGAAGCGAGACATCCGGCTGTTCTTTCTTCAGCGCTTCATGCGGAGTTTTCCACTTTAGGCGCCGGATAGGCGTCATATCGTAGACTCGCGTAGCATGCTGAATGCAGAACTCCCAAAATGAATTGGGTAGACAAGCCTGAAAGCGCATGGCTTCGGCTTTGTCCATGAGCGTGCGATTGAATCGCTCAGCGCGGCCATTCTGCTGATGAGCATAAGGCACGCCGTGCTCGACCTCGATCCCTTCGGACTTGAGGAATTCAATCAGATCCAGCGAGTGAAATTCTCCCCCATAATCAATGTGCCACTTTTTGATGGTCACACCGAATTGAGTTTTAACCATCGCAATGAAATTGCGGATGGCCGTCTGCGCATCGGACTTTTTGCGTAAGCATACGGTCCAAGCGTGAGAGAGACAATCATCAAGGAAGCTGATGAAATAACGGAACTTGTGATAAGATTCCGTCGGGAACTCCTTGAGATCTGAGTGAATCAAATCAAAAGGGTTCTTCGCACGAGTCTCGGACGCAGGAAAGGCACGCTGGTGCATTTTTCCTTGTGCGCATCCTGACAGGGGCGAGTATCCTCAGGGAAAGGAAGATCTTGCGGAAAGCCTTTGGTATGCTTTTTCGCCTGACGTAAAACGTCCTTCGACGGATGTGCGAATCGTCGGTGCATGATATCATAGTCTATTTTGTAGACCGTAGACATCGAGGATATGGTCTTCGCCACTGTGGGCGCTGACCACAGAAGTACATAGAATGCACTTTGTGGATTTTCAAGAAATCCATTACCGAAAGAGGAGACTTCTTTCGATATAAGCTGATTGCGGCAGCGTTTCCGCGCACTGTCAATCCACCTTGTAGAAGGTGCCCAAAGACATAAGGCGACCGTGTAACGCGGGTACATGATACACCGGATACACCTGAGATGTCACCAAAGTCTTTCGACCACGCCTCGTAACATAATGATCTACGAAGGCTGTCCCACGACCAACCAATGCAACTCGAGTGTCTTTGGATGCGGTCTGTGCGATGATAGGTTCCGAAAGTTTTTCGTACCCAGCCAGATCATCAATCTCCGACGTTACGTGGAGAGATGCACCGGAATCGAGGAGCCATAACGGCAGAAAATCCTCGTCTCCAGTTATTGTGGTTTTTCCCTTACAAGTCGGGCACGCAGCAAGATCGTGGACAACACATATATTATCGTACAAAATTTATGCGACCCAGTCAGCAATACATCAGTACAGAACCCGCGGGCACGTCGATTACGCGCTCTCGCTGTGTGTCGCAGCAATCAGTATTGCGCAGATGCCTGAGACAAGAAGGTACTTGCCCGTTGGCGGCAGAAATGCCAGCGGCCATGGCGATGTCCATGTCCACATCCCCGATGGGTTCGTCTCCGAAGAGATCGGCCATGTTGATGGGGCCCGCGTCGTCCTTGCAGAACTCGGACATATCGAGCGGGCTGAGCGGGGGCTCGATGGGCATCTCGTTCGATCCAGAGTCCAGAAGGAACGACTGGAACTCCTGCTGCTGCATAGCGTCGGCAACGTCCGGGTGTTCCCCAGTACGAGCGCGCTTGGCAGGAGGCGCGTTATCGAGCGTCAGAGCAGACGTCGACGCGCGCGGAGTGGGAGAACCCATCGCCTCGTCATCCTTGGGTATGCCCCCGTCGTTGACGACCTTGTCGAGGGTGCGGAAGCTCTCGAACGTGACCGGAACATCGATCTGCTCGGCGAGAGCAAAGACGTTCTTGACGCCACGGGAGATCTCCGTGTTCGCAACGGCCTCGTCGTCGTTGATGGGAGCCTTCTCCTTCACCTTGCGAACCGAAGTTCCAGCAGGGGTGATGAGAGCGACGTGCGACGACTTGGGAGCGGGAGGAGCGACCGTGAGCGATCCGACCGAAATCGATCCTGCAATCTCGGAGACTGCAGCGTGCGAGTGGGCATGACCGCCGTTGCCGGCGTTCTGCTTGCCCTTGGCCTTCTTGTCCTTCCCGCTGCCGCGCTTGCCGCGCCCCGGCTTCTTCTGCCCAGCATTGCCGTCGGAGTTCGACGAAGAACCGGAGTTCTTTTGCTGGTTAGAGTACTTCGGGTCGTCGCGCTTGCGCTTGACGTGGGAGAACTTGTTGACCTGGCCTTGCAGATCCTGCTTGTGGGTGTAGTGCGTAAGCAGAGCTTCGCGAACCACAGCGGGAGTAAGCTTGTCCTTCGCAAAGGACTGCAGGACATGCTCCACGATACTCGCAACAGGAGTCGCGTTCAACATGAGCATCGCCTTGAAGAAATCAGACAGGGTTTCCCCTTCCTGAGTCAAGCGAGCAAACATGTCATTGAGAACGCTGATCTGAGGATCAGGATGCTCGTTCGCGCGAAACCGGAAATTAAAAGCGGTTTTGTACCAGCTAAAAATCTCGGCGGGCTGCGGCGAATCGAACTCGCTCTCGAGGTATTCCCAGAGCGCATGGGCGGAGGCCTTGCTAGCATCTGGGATACCGGTCATGATCTCAGGCGAGATACGACACTGAAGAGTGCCGTTGGCCTTCTGATCATCGCTCTTCCACTGTCGAATCTCATCGTCATTCGACGTAGAGTTCGCAGTAGCAGCGACCGGAGAGGGACGATTCTCCCGATCGCCGCTTACAACGTCGAAGACGCCGTAGGACATGAGGTGGGCTGTGACAGCCTGAGCCCACTTGCGATAGTTGTGGCCATCGAGGAGAGGGACTTGAGTGAAGAGGGCGTTGGACATGATGATCTGTAAGATCGTCAGCATCAGGTTCAAGATCGCAGCCAACGATGGGCGCCGATGAGCGAACCGAGCTTGCGCCGATGACCAGCATCTCCTTTGGAGATCGGTACATCCAGGATCAAGCGCGATGAGCGCGATCCGGCATGGTTTCACCAGCGCTTAGAGCGGCTGAAGTGATAGCAGGCTGTGGAGGCGCTAACTCCGTCATCGCTGCCAGTGACGGCGCTGATGACTTTGTGCTGCAGCCACTAGGGCGCTAACACAGCTCACCGGGGCTCATAACCTGTTGAGCATGCGGGGAAGCGCGCCTGCCTAGCCTACCTTAGTAGAGAGCTTAGCTGAAGGCTATGCGCAGGAAAGTCAAGTAGAAGACTTAGATTGAGGGGGTGGATGCGCCCTCCTTATATACTGCCCAGAGGGCATGACATCATAGGTAAGCTGAGTAATGCGAATGTCCGTGATGTAATACGTAATGAGTCATGAGTGTCCATGAGTGTCCACCATGTGTCTGCCATGTGCACGACACGTGACATGCCGAAAGTCCAACAGTGGTCTCATATATGAACGGATTTCTTTGTTTCTTTCCTTAAATCTCGACTATAACATGTACTCTACAAGCTCCCGAGGACGGAATTGTGCCTAGGTGCTTCCAAAAACCCGCCGGCGACGTCTAGCGCGTCGGCGGCGAGCCTCGGATATCGGCCCGACGCGCCGAGCGCGCACGATCAGCGCGCTTTTATCTCGAACCTCGACCGCCACAGCCGTCCAGTTGCACCCACTTCCTCGCCGCCCTCGACCGCTTGTCGCGCAAGCAATTGCGCTTCTCCTCCTCGAACGGCCGCCGGAATCTCAAGCTCACAACGAGCTATTCGAAGCAGAGCGCGGGATGCGCGTTGCGCAGGCGATCCCGCGCTGCAGGTGCGTGGCTACGTCCAACAGTCTGCGTGATTACTGACTATTACTCTAGAGTATCTACGCTACTAGGGGCGGGTTCGAACAGCGCCTATCGCGTCTATGACGCGGAGGCGCTTTCACGCCCGCCCCGCCCCTATGCCCACGACCGGACGCGTACAAGCCACGCAGGCGGGTACGCGTCCAGCGCGTCCTCAAGAGCCCTCTCGGAGCACCACCACCATTACTCCCTCCCCATCCCCTCCTAGGCCGCATTGCGTACACGGGCGTCGTGCGAGGGTACGCTTGAGTACCCCTTGCACCCAGCTCATGCTGTGCAGACAAATACATTAAATGACGGAACTTTCCAAAGCATTAATTGCATTGGCCGACGGAAAGTCCCTACGAAAGATGCCGACGGTTCATTTGCCCTTTGGGCCGGTCTGGCTCGCCGGCAGCGTCCCGGGCTGCCCGCGGCGCGTGGCGGAGCCCGGCTCGCGCGCACTGCGGCCTCAGCCGCGTGCACACTCGGGCCTCGGACCACCGGCGCGTGCCGAGCGCATCCGGATGACGCAGCGACGCGTCGCCGTTGTCGCCGCGTCGCTGGCGCTCGCTGCTGCATGCAGCGTGGGCTGCATATGTGCTGTGTAGACAGGACAACAAAATTTCCATATCTAATGTAGCTATTCAGAAATGGAAAAGCGAAAAAAATCGCGAGGGGAGGGAAGGGACGGGGGATGGGGTACGCGTCGGGAGCGCGACGCGTCAGCGGGTGGCGGCGAGGCCGTGTCAGGGGCGCAGCGCGTCCGCGCGTTGTGGCGGGGGTGCGTTGGAAGCGCGACGCGTCCGCGCGTTGCGGCGTGGGCACGTCGCGGGCGGAGCCGCCAACAACGCTCAGCGCACGATTGTTGCACGCTGCCGACGAGCGGTCACACGCAGCGACAAGCAGACCGTCGAGGACGTAGCCCTCGACTGCGTCGCTGTGGCTGCGCGCTCACTCGACGCCTGACGCCCGATGTCGTGCACGACGCAACGCGACGCGTTGTTGCGTTATTCGTGATCACCCGGACCGCATTGGACGCGTCAGGGGGGTGCTCGGCTACCACAGCGCGTGGGAGGTTAACGAGGGGTGGGATGGGGCATGGGGAGCAGCCGTGGTGAAGAGACGACGGGCTGGCTAGGCCCGATCGTCTTTGTTTGGGGCTGTTGTGGTGGACGCGTGCAGGCGCGAGAGGGTGCGCGGCGCGCAGGGCAGCTCAGAGAGAACCCTCCGCGTCTCACTACGGCGGAGGTGACGACGGCTGGTCCTCTCTGGCTCACCCCGAGCGATGCGCGCCCTCGCGCGCTTGCTCGGGTTGCGTGAAATCAGAACAGATTATGAGTACAATATGATAGAAAAAGGATAGGGAGACGCACCTAAGTGGGCCTCCGTGCCCGAATACACCTTCGCGCTCTTCGGTGGTGCGCTCAGCACGTCGTAGTGGACCGCGCGACGTGGTTGCGGACAAGGCGAGGTGTGACGGCAACGTCACGAACACGTTCATTTGGATGCGTTCGAGAGGATGCCGGCGCGTTCGTAAGGCATCGCGGGCCCCTCCAACCCAGAACCTTGTACAGATAGTAATGATCTAACTTAAGAGTGACCGATCGGTGGTCAGGATGGGTCTCAGCGACCTGGAATATACACAAGTTGAGTAAGATATTCTGTAAGAGGTTCAAGAGGTACTCATGGTGGATTTGTATGATATTTCGAAGGATATGGGCTACATAAACTACATAGGTGTCTAGAGGGGACTGAATAGAACATGCTTCAACCTTGACTGAAGCGACACGATGTTTTCCCGCCTCAAAACGCTTCGAAAGGTGCTCGAACGGACAATTGAGAATTGCTTTTGACCAGCGTTTGGCTCGTCAACCAAGTGTCTCAAAGTTCAGTGCCTTCGCATGGTCATAATTGCACATGAACTCGTATATGTACTCTATATAGCATATACTGAAGCATAGCGAAGAGCCTGTGAGCCTTATCTTCCCTCGGCACGAGTCCGAGGTCATCGAAGGCAGCGACGGCGACCTTCGGACTCCGGTCCGACGCGCCGAGCGCTCGCCATCAACGCTCCTCTGCCAGCAACCACGACCGCGCCGCGGCTGCGGTCGCTGGTAA
Source organism: Schizophyllum amplum (assembly GCA_007026445.1). Lineage (NCBI taxonomy): Eukaryota > Fungi > Basidiomycota > Agaricomycetes > Agaricales > Schizophyllaceae > Schizophyllum > Schizophyllum amplum. Next base: position 453,349 of record VDMD01000018.1, read on the forward strand.
AGCTTCCGCTTCCTCATATTTCCCTCAAGAAACATTTACATTTCCCCTCCTACGACTTTTACCCGGATTGGCGCTAAAAAATGTGCGGCGGCAAATATGGCGGCGGGAGGCGCCGCCCCACAGGTGCGTCCCCTACACACAGCGCTCGTGTCAGCCACTCACAAAGCGATAGGGCGCCTGCTTTGAAGTGCGCCAGCGCAATACGAAAGGGCGCGCGAGAGCGGGCGCGCGGACAAGGCGCGTGGAGAGGGTGATGATGGGCACGCCGACCGCGATGCGGCGCTCATCGCTCCCCGCGCTCGCGCAACGCCGGGGAGAGAGTCAATGCGCAGGGGACGTAGGGAGACGCAGAGCAGAGGGATAGGCGGCGAGCAGGCGAGGCGAGCGGGCGCGTCAAGCAGCACGACCAGCAGCGACTTTGTGCTGCTCGCCCACTGCTCGTCATCGCGATCGGACGCCGCGCGCCGCACCCTCGTCGGCGACGCAGGCGCAACGTAGCGCGTGCCCGAGCGGGCACCGGTGAGAAGCGAGCGGGCGCGACAGCCGGCGCAGCGCCTCATCGCCGCCACCGCATCTGCACGCTCCCTCGCCCTCGTTCCGCCTCCCATACCCCGCCTCGCCTGCCCCCTGCCCCCTGCACACACTACATTCCGATTCCCCCACCCGCGCGGCGCGCGGCACTCTCCACGCGCGGAGCACGCCATCGATCGCCCCCGCCAGCCGTCCCTCGCGCGACGCGCGACACCCTACGGCCCGCGGTCGTAGACGCCTCCACACTCGTCGTGGGAGACGCTCGTGGCCTCGGCATACACGCAAGAAAGCTCGAGGCACAAGCTCCCCGCGCTGTGCGCCGCACGCCGCACGCCGCGCGCCGCGCGCTTCTCCCGCCCCCGCTCATCTCGCTTCGCATCCCCACCTATGCATAGGTGGGGACACAGCATCTTCATTTGTAGCATAACATGTACCTACTATACATTTTGTACGATTTTTTTTCGATTTTCCCGCTGCTGCGCAGCAGCGCGACGACGCCGCCGCGTGTCGCGGCGAGGGCGCGCGCCTGGCAGCGACGCTGGCAGGGCGCCATCAGCGCGCAGCCGGCACCGAGGGCCGGCGCGTGCCGGGCAAGCCCGAGCGGAGCCGTGCGGGCTCGCGCGCGCATACGAGCCGGGCCCCAGCCGCCCGCGCGGGCTGCCCTAAGGCCTGCCCAGCGAGCCGGACCAGCCCAATAGCCCTAAAAGGGCTCTGGCTCGTCGGTATGTTGGCTAGAGACTTTACTTCGGCCAATGTAATTAATGCCTTGGAAACTTCCGTCATTTAATATATTGAGTGCACAGCATAAGGTGTTGCACCGGCAAACTCGCGGCCCTGAGCGCGACGCCCCGCACGTCTCTGAGGCCTGGATTCGCCCCCTACCGCCTGCCACGTCTATCAAGCGGCCGGGCAGCAAGACACGGCCTCCACACTGCAAGCAAGCGGCATCCGCCGGCCCGCCCTCATCCCCCCATTCCCGTCGCACGCAGAGCGCATACAGCCAGATCGAGCAATCGATTGGCTGCTGTATGCACTGCGATAGTGTGTTTGCCGCTCGGGGCAGCGTTTTCAGGGCTAGCGCTCACACGAGGGCCGCGCGCGCCGCTGCCGCACCGCCTCTCGTGCCGCCCCGTCTTTCCAGCGGCGAGCCCTTCCCTGGGTTCGTCGGAGGCGGAGATACTTCACCACCACGCCCCTAACCCCCCTCCCCTTCCTCTATTGCTTGCTCACCCGTGTGCCGCCCGCCCAACGGACGCGCCGTAGGGGCGAGAAATTTTTTGTTCCGCGCTTTTACGTGCCTTTCTTCTACCCCCTCGCCTTTTTGTATACACTTTACAAATAGTTCATTTAATCTACGCATTTTTTCGACCTACGAACGACGCAGCTGATGCCGTAAAGCTTTTGCAAAAGTAGTCGGACTTTATCGAGCAACCTATTGCAAAAGCGTGGAACCCCTACCCCACACAGCCACCGACCCCTCCCGGGGCTTCCGGCTGGGGCCCTGGCTCACGGCGGGCTGCCGAGCCATCACCCCTAGGCAGCCCAAATAGGGCAGGGGCTCACAGGTCGCCCACCGCGCACGCCCGGCTCGCCCTCGTGCTTGCCGCGCGCCACGTGCACTCCCCGTCGCCTTGCCGTTTGGGCGGCGCGGGCGATCGGCGCGCTCGGGGGCGTCGCGCGCGCCCGCGTCGCTGCCGCTGGCGCTCCCGGTCGCTCGAGGGTGTACTAAAAACGCATATATTAGATATTAGCTACATATATAATTGCTACATAGTGAGGGGAGGGGGTAATACATGGAAAAGCGCAGTATTCACTGCGGAAAATTTTCGCGGGCGCGTAGCATGCTCGCCGGCTGGCTGTGGGCCAGGCGAGCGGGTGTACGCACCCTTGTGAAAAGGATATGGGGAGGGGCGATAATGACAGCAGACGAGCTCTCAAGGAGCTTGTCATGCGAGGCGCGCGCGGGAGGGCGGAGTAATGCGTGGTGTGCGGTGATCGCTGGGGCGGCAGGTAGCGCGCGGGCAAGCCGAGATTGCGTGGGGGTGTTGGGGGGAGGGAGGGAACATTTCGGGCCAATATAGAAGTGGACGAGCCCAGGATAGGGCCCGTCGCACGGGCTTGGGAAGTGGCGCAGGAGGGGGGTATAGCACACTTGCAAGCGCGGCGACGGCGGCGGGTGGCGGCGTGCAAAGCGGCATGGGCTTTAAGGCGATAAGGGAGGAGGAAGGGGACCCAGCGAAGCGCCAGGGCGCCGCGAAAGAGGGCGCGAGTTCCCGGTGCAAGGGGTACTTGAGCGCCCTCTTGCACGACGCCTCGCGCACTGCTGGGTACCGAGATAAGACGTGGGGGAAGAGGGAGGGGCGGAGGAAGGTCATAGGACCTCTTGAGTACGCGCCTGGCGCGTACGGCCCCTCGCGAGTTGCGCGCGCGCGCATACGGGCGTCGTTGAGGGGAGGTGGGATTGTCGACCGCGTTTGAAGCGCGGTGACGCCCCCACACTCGCCCCCTATGTATGTTACGCGGTCCCTTGCTTGTATTAGTAAGTAACGATGTACAGGGGGTCAGTACGCACCTCCCGCCCGGGATCGCGCACGCAGCGCACATCCCGCGCTTCAACTTCTTTTACGTGCGCGAGAGCGCATATTTGCCGTTCAAATTCGCCTTGACACGTTCTGAAGTGTCGCGGGTGAGCCTGCTAGCTGTCGGAGGCGGGCGGAGGCGAAGGGACGGTCGTTGTGGTTGTGGGGGAAAGTGTGAGGGCGCTGATCGGGGTCGCTTGGCGTTGCGGGCCGATCTCCGAGACTCGCCGGCGACGTACTCGTCATCGCCGGCGCAACCACGGAGGGCATTGATCGCGTTTTGAAGATCTGGGCCGTGTAGAGTACTTGCTACTGTATATACTACAGAAACAATGACTGAATTCTGTTGAGAAATGAAGTCAGAAGTGCTGCTTTACTTCAGCTAGGTATGTACCAGTTTTACTCCTGCTCTTATGGCATGCCCCGACGAGTTCAGGCCTTATACGCCCTACCTGGAATTCAGTCAAAGCTGGGATGGGTCAATGTGATGTGAGCAGACTATATACAGCAGTATATGAGCAATGAAGCACTACAGATGAATCAGATTGAGACATAGATTGAATGTGTAAGTAAGCAAATTAGATGTTCTAAGAATTCTAGACTACTCTATAGGTCTAACAGCACAGTCAAGGTAGATATAGCATGAATATAGCCTGTAGAAGAGACCCCACCTGTGTTTGGAGCGATTAAGTTCCCCGATGCGCGGCCATCGTGTTATGTCGCGCCTCGAACGCGCTCGAAATGAGCGCGTTCGTGACGTGACATAACGCGTCGTACCCTCCTCTCCCCGCCATCCTCGGCGTGCCGCGCGCTCAAAATTGCGTCGATCGCCGCCGGGTCTTCAACAGTGGGGCGCGGGGGACTTTAGGAAGTCCCCCTCAGGTGCGTTTCCTGCAAGAACAGCAGGATACAGCTAATTACAACGTAGATTCAGTAGCTGCAGAGCAGCGCACGCGTTCTGCAGCTACTCTCGCGCTACGGCACTGCCTCAAAACACCCGGAGCCCGTCCCACTACGCAAACCCAGGGTGTCCGCCGTGTGCGCTAGGCGCGGCGCGCCTTCAGTCGCCCGCCGTCACCCACACTATAGCCGCCATAAAGCGGGGTCCCGCCCTCTGTATGACGGCTCACCCCTACCCCCGCTTCGTCCAAGGAGGACAAAAGCGGGTAGGGGAGGGTGAGCGCCGACACCCTGCGCTGGGGACACGCTCCGCAAGCAACGGCGGGCAACGCGCGTAGGTACTCGCTATACCCACGCCGCCCGCTGCGCCACCCTCCCCCACGGTCCCGGGTGCGACGCCGTCTCCGCAGGACGGAACAGCATCGCAAGAAGCGCGGGCTGCGTTTTCGCTGCCCGCCGCTGCCCCCGCCACCGTCGCACCCGCGCCCGCGCCCACACACCCACCTGCCATCCGCGCCACTCCCCGATCCCGCGCGACAAGCCCTGCCCCGGGCTCGTCCGCTTTTACCTTGATCTCAGCCCACCCCTCCATCTCGCAGACAGCGCGCACTGCCACTGCACTGCGACTTCGCCATCGCCGCGATCGCCGCGCACGCGCAACCGCGGCGCCGCGCCCCGCCGCGCCCTGCTCACAGACGAGCTCCTCGAGAGCTTGTTCTCTGGGAGAGGCCCCCCCCCCCCCCAATCCCCCTTCACTGTGAGGCAAGCGTGCTCGCCCAACCCAGCGAGCGAGCGCGCTACGCGCCAGCGAAAATTCTTCGCTGCGCTTTTCACGTATTTTTCTTGCATTTCTTCTTCCCCTCCATATTGATAGCCATTATATACATATATACTATTCTAATATATGTGTTTTACCAACCCTCGAGCGACCGGGAGCGCCAGCGGCAGCGACGCGGGCGCGCGCGACGCCCCCGAGCGCGCCGATCGCCCGCGCCGCCCAAACGGGAAGGCGACGGGGAGTGCACGTGGCGCGCGGCAAGCGCGAGGGCGAGCCGGGCGTGCGCGGCGGGCGACCCGTGAGCCCCTGCCCTATTTGGGCTGCCTAGGGGTGATGGCTCGGCAGCCCGCCGTAAGCCAGGGCCCCGGCCGGAAGCCCCGGGAGGGGTCGGTGGCTGTGTGGGGTAGGGGTTCCACGCTTTTGCAATTCACTGCTCGGAAAAGTCCATGTACTTTTGCAAAAGGGCTACGTCTACAGGTGAACGACGAGCGGCGAGCGGCAGCGGCAGCGGCGCGCGAGCGTGATGCCCTGAACACGCTGATCGACCGCCCTGCCATAACGGGAAGGCGCGCGGCGGGCGCGAGGGCGAGCCGGGCATGCGCGGCGGGTGGCCCGCGTGCCCCTGCCGATTACGGGCAACAGCTCGCCACGCCGCCGGTGAGCCGGACCCCCTCCGGAAGGCCCGGGAGGGGTCGGTGGCTGTGTGGTGAGCTTGTCGCTACCTTTTCAACTGACAGTCAGGCAGTTATCGTGTTCCTTTTAAAATGTCTTACCGCACCAGGTGACGGTCGTCACTGCGGCCGTACACCCAGACGCTGTGCTCGCATACGATCTGGGCGAAGCCCATCCCGCATAGCACCTTGTTCAGTGTCTCGTGCCAGACATGACTCGCCTGCTTCAACCCATACAGCGACTTCTTCAGGCGCCAGACGTAGTCCTTGCTGCGCATCTCGAATCCGGGCGGCTGCTTCATGTAGACCGTCTCCTGCAGGGGGCCGTTGAGGAAAGCGTTCGAGATGTCGACGGACAGCAAGACGAGGTCCTCAATGGCGGCGAGGGCGAGGATGGCGCGGATGGCGGACCACTTCGGCGTAGGCGCGAACGTCTTGGTGTACTCGAAGCCGGGACGCTGAGTGAAGCCCTGAGCGACGCAGCGTGCCTTGTAGCGCTCGATAGAGCCATCAGCATTGCGCTTCACTTTGAACACCCACCGCCCAAATGGGAAGGCGACGCGGAGTGCACGTGGCGCGAGGCAAGCGCGGGGGCGAGCCGGGCGTGTGCGGCGGGCAACCCGTGAGCCCCTGCCCTATTTGGGCTGCCTAGGGGTGATGGCTCGGCAGCCCGCCGTGAGCCAGGGCCCCAGCCGGAAGCCCCGGGAGGGGGATGTGGCTGTGTGGGGTAGGGGTCCCTAGCTTTTGCAATAGGCTGCTCGGAAAAGTCCAGGTACTTTTGCAAAAGGCCTACATCTACAGGTGGTTGTGGCTTCGAGTGGCCTCCCCTCGCGCCCCCGCCTACCCCTACGTAGTACATAGAGATACATATATAGACATTATACATGATCTAGATTGTTCAGAAGTAGTGCCAACACCACCGTCAGAGCACCCAAACGTCTACCGCGCGCTCTGGGCCACGACTCGTGGTGTACCCGCGGGTAACCCGTGTACCCGACCCGTGCCGCAGGTACGGGTACGGGTCAGCCCCAGAAACCTGGGGGTAAACCCGTGCCTTTCCTTAGCGATATATCGCGACGGGGACTGACCGGACGTCCAATCCGCGTAAGGCTCTGTTGCGGTGGTTCAAACCTCCGATCCACGTGAATGCACGTGATCAATTCGACTTCTGGTCGGAACGGCAAGGAACGTTCCCTGTCCGCTGGTTCCGCGAACCCGTGCCCGACGTTGTCGGTGGTAGAGGTCTGGATGAGGCATGGTTCTGGATGGCAGGGTTAGTAAATGTGGCGCCCCGCGCGCCCGAACTAGTCTCTGACATACCGGTACGTCGTCCCTTGGCCGAGATCACAGCACGCCTGCTGAACATTTTCGCCGTAGCGAAAGCACGCGGCGCGCCGTCGGCGTCATCATCCGTGCGGATCCCGCAGAGGACCTCGGTCCTCCCGCGAGGAAGCGGTCGGCGTATCCCGCGACCGATCATACTCATCGTGAAAATCAACGGGCACCCGTGCAAGGTGCTCGTTGATTCCAGTTCGTCTGTGGACCTCGTGAGTTCGGCGCTTGCGACTCAGTTGCGCCTGCCACTTACCGAGGATAAAGAGAGCCGCTCTAGGGAGACAGACCGGGAAATGCCGATGACTAAGCGGAATATGTGGCGCACAGCGTAAGGCATAGTGCGCGCATAAGTAGCAATAACGGCATGGGAAAAATCAGAGAAAATCAGAGAAAAATACCATAAGCACAAGAGCGTGCTAGAACACCAATCCCAACACACCCTAGTGCACTAGACCAGTCAGCCCCACCATATGCTGCAGCTTGACCCGGCCCAAAGCCTTGGTCAGCATGTCAGCTGGCATGTCCTCCGTGGCCACATGGACAAGACGGATCAACCCCTTGTGCACCTCGTCGCGCAGCCAGTAGAAGCGCAGGTCCAGATGCTTCATGCGCCCATGATGCTCTGGATTGCGCGCCACCTGCAGAGCGGAGTTGTTGTCGATGTAGAGCGTGGAGGGCGCGTCCTTGACCGAGTAGCCCACCTGAGACTGTCACAGCGCCTCGTACACACAATCAATGTACTGGCGAGTGAAGCCAGGGCTGGCTTCTGTGCAGTCCCAACTCTTAGCCATATCATTGCGTATTCATTGACCCTGGTGCGGTGGAGGGCCTGCGGGAGGTGAAGCAATGGTTCAGGGCAGTACATTTTCTGCTTGGCCGAGCTGCACTTTGTCAAAAGTGGTGGGTAGGCGGACGAGCCTGCCTTCAGCCCGACATCACACGGTTCATCTAAGTACCTTGCACCCTCACAATTCCCAATTAGGGAATTCTAATGCTTACTTTTATAGGGGCTCCGCCCTTTTCCGCCCCTCAGTCTTTACCCTCACTGCAGGAAGACTGAGGGTGCGTCTTACGCTACATTTACTTTATCCTCAGCTAACAGTACCTTAGTCTTACGCGTCCTGCGCATCCTTAGGTACGAATATGAGTCTTTACCCTCCCTGCAGGAAGACTGAGGTCTTACGCGTCCTGCGCATCCTTAGCTCGTGAAACACTTAGGCCTTGCCTCACCCCCAACTCATGTACACAACATCATACTAACACCTTGAGACAATCTTGAGGTGCTGATCACCACACACTGGTTGTGGTCCTGGACCTTGCCTGCTGTATAAGTGTCAAAGCGCACTGGCCTGTGAGGATCTATGCAATCATCTATTATGCTATCAGTATCAGTTATCTATGTATCACTACAAGAGCCCGGGACTTACCGCTTACACGTGCCCGCGCGCATCTTCGGACCACAACGGGACGGAATATACACTTACTTCTTGATGCTTCGCTACTCGTTCGATTGACTTGCCTTGCCGACGCTCAGCTCGTCTAAGCTGCACGCCCCCGCCTAGGTACTGGCCGCTCGTTGTCCACATTACGGACGCCCTAGCCGGGTAACCGCTACTAACTCACTAACAGTCACAGTTTGCCTAGCACGGTATCGCTCGCTTGCCGGGTTACCGCTCGTTCGCTTACGCCAAGCACCCTTGCCAGGTCAGCAGCTATCTACGCTGTACACCTGTACGCTACTCCTACGCAGCCCGCCGCTGCCTCGCCGCCCTACACTGTGCAGCTACGCGTGCGGCTCGGCCGCCTACTGGATCTGAAGACTTCCGAGGACGCTCTTACACGGCCTCCCTTCCGTTTAGGCATGTGGCCGCACATAAATCCAGGAAAATACAAGTTGAACACGCCAGAGGATCAATACAGTACAGTGACCATCAATATGGCAGCAGGACCCTGATCTTAGAGACCTGTATACACGGCGTGGTATCTGGTGTCTCTCTTGTGCAACAGTGCCAATACTGTCTACCCTCTTCAGTGACGAGTGCACACGCGCCCAGGGCACCTTAATACCCCTTTGCATGAGATAGCCCATAGCATACAGCCACCCACCAATAGGGGCAAGATCCTTAAACTGACGCATGTGAGCATCAAGGTTGTTGTCGGAAACCAGAGAAAAGCAACCAGCATGCCCAGGGCCTCGGATGCCACTGGTACGAAGAGCCTGGGACAGGGTGTCTCTATCAACTCCAATGATCCGTGACATCTGCGTAATCTTGAGGCGTCAATGAGGACCAAAGATTCCACCTGTAGACGTAGCCCTTTTGCAAAAGTACATGGACTTTTCCGAGCAGTGAATTGCAAAAGCGTGGAACCCCTACCCCACACAGCCACCGACCCCTCCCGGGCCTTCCGGCAGGGGCCCTGGCTCACGGCGGGCTGCCGGGCCATCACCCCTAGGCAGCCCAAATAGGGCAGGGGCTCGCGGGTCGCCTGCCGCGCACGCCCGGCTCGCCCTCGCGCTTGCCTCGTGCCACGTGCACTCCCCGTCGCCTTCCCGTTTGGGCGGCGCGGGCGATCGGCGCGGTCGGGGGCGTCGTGCGCGCGCCGCCGCCGCCGCCGGCGCTCCCGGTCGCTCGAGGGGTAGTGAATCCGCATATATTGGATAGTAATTACATATATAACGCTATGTAGAGGGAGGAAAGAGGCAGGGGAGGGGGAAATGCACAAAAAAAGCGCGAAAAGCGCTGCGATTTGTTTTTTGGCGACGTGCAGCGCGCTCGCTCGCTGGACTGGGCGAGCGCGTGTACGGCGTAGTATTGAGAATAGGGGGAGGGGGTCAGGGTTCTGCCCAGAAGACAAGCTCTTGAGGAGCTCGTCGTGCAAGGAGCGCGCGGGGGCGCGGCGCGGCGGGCGTGCGCATGCGCGGCGATTGCGGTGGCGGCAGATGGCGCGGCGATGGCGCGCGGCTGTCTGAGCAGCGGGGGGTGGGCTAGTCGAGTGGTAGAAGAGGACGAGCCCAGAGCAGGGCTCGTCACGCGAGATGGGGAGTGGCGCGGTGTGCGTGTGGTGTGTTGTGCGTGCGGGTGTGACGATGCCGAGGTCAACGGCGGGCAGCGCGAGCGCAGCGCACGCTTCCCCTGATCGCCCCCTTAATGCGGAACGCGTCGTCGCGCCGAGGAGCGTGGGGGAGGGTCCGGCGTAGCGCGGGTATTTGTGATACCGGCGCGCGTCGCCCGCCGCTGCCTGCGGACGCAGCGGAGCGCGTCGCCATCGCAGCGCGTGAGCGCTCACCATCCCTACCCGCTTTTGTCCTGCTTAGACGAAGCGGGGGTAGGGGGAGCCGTCATACAGCGGGTGTTAGCCCACCGACATGACGGCTGTGGTGTGGGCGATGGCGGATGACTGCGAGCGCGCAGCGTCTAACGCACGCAGCGGACAGTCGGGGGGTATATAGGTGGTGGGGTCATGGCGCCTGGAGGCGACGTGGATGCCCGGCAGTAGCTGCAGAGCGCCGAACCCGCTCTGCAGCTACTGTATCTACTCGGTAATTAGCTAGATTCTGACGAAATGAAAGGAAACGCACCTGAGGGGGACTCCCCAGAGTCCCCCGCGCCCCAGTATAGAAAAAACCGCGGCAATTGACGCGCTGTTGAGCGCGCGGCGCGTCGAGCATGGCGGGGAGAGAAGGGATCGACGCGTTATGTCACGTCACGAACGCGCTCATTTCGAGCGCGTTCGAGGCGCGACATAACGCGATAGCAGCGCATCGGGAGATGCGATCGCTTCAAATGTTTTTGGGGTATCCTGTACATGCCATCTAACCTCTATGTATGCTGTTACTGCAGTGATATAGCTATGAAGTAGCCTGAAAATGGTACAAATTCAACTATATCTACCTTCACACTGAATCTATCCCTCAACCTGATTCATCTACAGAGGCCCAATGCTCAAAAGTAGTTGTATATAGCCTATTTACACTGTATTAATCCATCCCCACTTTGACTGAAATCCAGGCCTGGTGTATAAGGCTTGAACTGAGCAGGGGATGCTGTATGAACCAGTGCAAACTGGAACATACCTGGCTGGATAAGAGCAGCACATATAGCTTGGTTTCTCAACGAAATGTCATCGTGTTTTCTGGAATACGAAACTTTAAGATGAGCTGTATAGGCTCCCGCTTTCCGAATTGCGCCAGAACGCCTCCGAAAACCCCCCGCAACGTCGAGCGTGTCGCCGGCGAGCCTCGGAAATCGGCCCGGAATGCCGAGCGACAGCGATCAGCGCCGCCGCGCCTTCCCCCATGGCCACGACGACCTCCTCATCACCCCCGCCCGCCTCCGTGGTCCAGCAGGCTCACCCGCGACGCCTCAAAACACGTCAAGGCGAATTTCAATGGCAGATATGCGCTCTCGCGCACGGAAAAGAAGTCGAAGCGCGGGATGCGCGCTGCGTGCGCGATCCCGGGCGGGAGGTGCGTACCCACCCCCTGCATATCGCTACTTTACTAATATAACTACATGACCGCGTCACATACATAGGGGGCGAGTGTGGGGGCGAGACCACGCTTCAAACGCGGTGGACACCGACTGCCTGTCCCACCCCCCTTCGACGACGCCCGTATGCGCACGCAAACCGCGAGGGGCCGTACGCCTTAGGCGCGTACGCAAGAGGTCCTACCACCACCCTCCCTCCAGCCCTTTCCATTCATTCCAGCACCCAGCAGCGCGCGAGGCGTTGTGTGGGAGGGCGCTCGAGTACCCCTTGCACCGGGAACTCGCGCCCTCTTGCGCAGCATCCGTGCGTTCTGCTGGGTCTTTTTCCCCGTTCCCCATCGCTCCCCCCGTGTACCATGGCCATTCCGCTTTACACGCCACTACCCGCCGCCGCCGTCGCCGCGCTCGCACCTCTACTACACGCGCCTCCCGCGCCGTCTTCTCGTTCCGCACCACGAGCCCTATCCTGGGGCTGGTCTACTCCTCCCTCGACACCAGACGTCCCCCCGCCGCCCCCAGAGGGCCGCGCCCCGCCCGCGCCACCTGTTGCAGCCGCAATCGCCGTGCACGCGCGCTGCTCCGCTCTCCCGCGCGCGCGCCTCACACGACGAGTTCCTTGAGAGCTCGTCCACTGCCACCATCCCCCCTCCCCAATATGCACTTCACAACGGCGCGTCAGCCCGCTCGCCTGGCGCAGCCCAGCCAGTGAGCGCGCTACGCGCCTGCGGAAATTTTCGCCGCGCTTTTTTGCGCTTTTTTCGTTAATTTTCTGCCTCCTCCCTCTACGTAGCCATTGTATATGTAAATACTATCGATTATATGTCACTTTACTACCCCTCGAGCGACCGGGAGCGCCAGCGGCGGCGGCGCGCGCGCGCGACGCCCCCGACCGCGCCGATCGCCCGCGCCGCCCAAACAGGAAGGCGACGGGGAGTGCACGTGGCAGCGCGAGGGCGAGCCGGGCGTGCGCGGCAGGCGACCCGCGAGCCCCTGCCCTATTTGGGCTGCCTAGGGGTGATGGCCCGGCAGCCCGCCGTGAGCCAGGACCCCTGCCGGAAGGCCCGGGAGGGGGCTGTGGCTGTGTGGGGTAGGGGTTCCACGCTTTTGCAATTCAATGCTCGGAAAAGTCCAGCTACTTTTGCAAAAGCTTTACGACATCAGCTGAAGATTCGGCGAAGCCAGGCGAGGTCTAGCTCCTTGCGCGGGCGTCCCCGCTTGCCTGTGTGGATGACGCGGACATGGCAGGCCTTGTTCTGACTCGCTATGCTGCTTCAGTTGACAAGTTTGGCATATAGCTTATATGCTACGCACAGGTTTGACGCACTTCCTGCAGTGCTTGTTCAAGAAATTGAACAAGCACTGCGAGAGCAAAGGCCACGCTGTCGACCCAGTCCGGAATCTGTTGCATCTCCTTCTCTAGGGCACATAGCAGAGGGACAGACTGTTCTCGCAATTCGCGCCAGTCAACAGCAGACGTCGTGCTTGTTGATACGTGTACTGCAAGCTTCTCGTGGACTTGCTGAACAGGGCGAGACCTTGAATGACCACCAGGGCCTGCAGGAAGATCAGGAAGTTGGCGTAGGGCAACAGGCATGATGAGTGGCCATGAGCGACGGAAGCAGGATGGTGTCAACAACAGATGCAAATAATGGGTCACATGTGCGTACCGGGCCCGGGCGTCCTGCTGTGACCGAACCGTTATCAATAGTCACAGCTGTACTGGCACAAGCCTCATGCCTCGGCTATGCCAGTAATGAGCTCACATAACACGAGTTTCTGTATGTATATATAACAGGCCAGCCCGCAAAGGGCTCTTTGTTCAGACACCTGCATAAGGACAACGGTCTTGCTCCCGGTATGGCTGTCCCCAACCGTCGTTCAGTCTGGGGCAGTGCTGAGCGCGGCTCTGCACCATCTTCACCACTTGCTGGATTCTGATGCCCGGTACGTCGACCAGCACCACGTGCGCAAGGGAGGGGATTGCTGCCATGCTTCCAGTGGTGACTGTAAGGGGGAATCGCAGCGCGCGCACAACTTTAGGGACCAAACAAATACAAATAAACAATGACTAAGCGATCGGCAGGCCCAACAAACAGGTCGCGAAACCCGCAGGTACGAATAATTAAGCCAGGTTCATCGCTATTAGTGTTACACGCGACGATCGGCGCGGGCGCGATCTATTTTTATATGGAGTAATAAAATTCTGTGGGTGGCATGAAAGTGTATTACGATGAGAAGGCGACGCGAGTGACGCTTTCATCCGCTAGGGAGTGGGGGGTGTCTTGCTGGCGCCGGCCAGGACGGCCAAGGGCTCCGCCCCTGGACCCCGCACCTGCGGTGGGCTCCCTCAATCGCCGGGCGGCTCTTTGCCTCCGGCGGCGCTCCCGCGGGGCCCTCCGGGAGGCTCCTGCCGGAGAGGCTTTGCCTTCGGCGACCCTCCCGGGGGGCTCTTCCAGAGGGGTTTGCCTCCGGCGGCCCTCCCGGGGGGCTCCTGCCGGAGAGGCGTTGGCCATTCATGTAATTACTGTATTTGAGTGCTCATTATGAGGATCACGGAGTGGGGGACACCTACGGTTTCCCCCACACCCCCTTCCCTCGCGCTATCACGACGATCATGGCGACGCGACGTCATGCTACTTCTCAGGTTCCGCGGAATCAAACTAGCGCGCCATCAAGCGCAAAACGTGCGTCGTGTGCGTCAAAGGAGGCGCTCGCTGCGCATATCCCGGCGCCTGCTCGGTCAATGCAGCGACCCGCTCCGGTCTCGGTCTGGGGCTCCGAGTTGGACAACGTCGGCCTGCGCTGGCGCGCGGCCATCGGTCCAACTCTCCTCCCCATCCCTCAACCTCCGCGGGTCTGCAGCTAGACCGACTGGATCACCGGTTTATGCTGGCTCGCTCACGGTGCGGGGGCCGATCAATAAGTTGGCGTGAACACGCTTTTCCGCGCGCGTGTCATTGGGCACTACACAAGTACAAAGTGAAGCTATATAGCGTGCGACTGAATACATTGTTGCTTTTTCATGGGCGAGAAACACGTCAGCCCGCGACGCGTTGTGCGTATCGGCGAAGTTGACGAGGGGCGCGCGATCGGTAATTGATCCCCGGTGGACGTCGGAGGCAAATCTGACATGCCGGCGACAGATGTCGGTGAGCCTGGGTGCGCGTCCGAAATATCCAACGCGCTCAGCAGCGCGCGCACCTGTGGCTCGGAGGTGGGGTCGACAGACAGCGCCTCGCGTGCCAGGGCAAGCTGCATCGCTCGGGCGTTCCGCAATTCCCTGAGAAGGGCACTGAGGTGCTCTGCACGGTTGGAGTCGTCATCAAACGCGGGGGACGGGGACTGCAAAGAAGATGGAAGGGGAGTAAGCTGCGACGGCGGTGTGAAGCAGTACAGCGGGGTCGGGGGACATTCGGCGGGTGATGGCGGGGATTTGTCAGGTGATGGCGTGATTTGATCGGCAGACGCAACCTCTGCGCGTATGTCAGATCTCTGCGGTGCAAATGATAGCGCGACTTGCCTGGCTCAACTACGGGTTCGACCACACTGTCTTCCACGGTCTCGGATGCGCTGTCGTCGCTCGCGCCCTCGTCCGAGGTGTCTGCCAGGTCGTCCATTTCCAGCTCGTGCTCCCACGTATCAAAATCAATGTTAGCACCGAGGGAGACGTTGATGGCGTCATCGTCAGAGATAACGGCGCTTGGCGCGTACATCATCTGATTCTTGTGCGCCGTGCTGGCGTCCTTGCGCCAAAGCCTCTCAAAGGTTGCCGGAATGATCTTCGTGACGAGGAGCGTGACCCACGCATCTGGTCGCGCTCCTCGGCCATGGCGTGCGTAAGGTGCGAAGTAGACGCCCTTGATGCGCCCGTTGAAGCTCTCAAGGTGGTTGTTGGTACGCGGTACATCTGTAATAGGGAGGGAGAGCCGGCGCGCGACCTCGGCTGCACCAGCGAGTGACCAGGGTTTCCAGTCTGCCTCCGTGTTCATGTAGCCACGTTTCAGGTACAGCAGAAATTTGATGCCGGCCTCGCCCTTAATCTGGTCCGCGGCAATGTCGGAGACGGCGAGTGCGTGGAAGTCGTACCATTCCTCATTGAACTGCTCGACGACGTCGGTGTAGGTCATGTCGGTCCTGATGAGCTCGACCAAGAAGCGCGAGAGCTTGACGCGAACCTTCTTTCGGTCGTCGCCAGCAGGTACAGAGCGGAGATATTTGGTGAGCGCGTTCCGCCAAGCCTGTCGCACGTGAAAGATGCAGATCAGCAGGAAGGAGTCCGGCCAATGGTGACGGAGCGCGTGACGTTCCCGCGGATCCATATCCGTGATCGCCGCTGTGAACTCGATCTCGTCGCCCGCGGAGTTCTTGCCGAGCTTGCTTTTGAACAGACCGTAGAGGCGACTGAGAACCTCGGTATCGTAGTCAGCATGTACCGCCTTAACGTACTTGCGTGCAGTGAACATAATGAAGGCGATGGGAATGCCGCGTCCTTCCTTGTCGATAACCATCAGAATCGCGAGGAGAGCGCGCGCAGAGCAGAAGCCAAATGTCAAATCGGTAAGGACAAGGTTCTTGTGACCGAAACGCCAGGCCGCTTCTTGTTGCGCAGGTGTCGAGATGATGAGCTCGAAGCGATCAGATACTCCGGGCTTGCAACCTTGGTAGTGCAGGCAGACGCCACGGAATGCAGCGGCGTGGATAGCAGGCGGACGCGGATTCTTGGGACGGAACCACGTGTCGAGGTTGTCCTCCGCCATTGTTCTCGGCGAGATCCCAGATTCGGAGGCGATAGTGCGATAGAGGGAGGCAGTCTCATGGTCGGCGAGGGTAAATCGGTGATGGTTGTCGCCCGGAGAATCACCGAAGCGCGTGATCGCGAAGTCGGCGCATTTGATGCGTACCAGGTACAGCGGTTCGTGGTGCTGTAGGAGTTCCAGCGCGAGCTCTCGTACCTCGGGGTGGAGTGGAATGGCAGGAGGCTTGAACATCTGTATGACGAGCTTGCAGGAGTCTGAGTGCTCGAGAATACCGGTGACGGAGTCGACGGCGAGAAAGCGAAGATCTGCATATATGCGCTTAATTTAGCAATGATTCTCGCTCATGTACTTCTATCACACACCTGAATCATGCATTGTGATGACTGTGATGAAGGCGAGACAGCCAGTGAACTCCCAGGGGATATTCCGTGTCTTCGCCTTGCGTCCAGCACGTGCAGACTCCGTGTGAGCAACACCGCACAGACATTGAAACAAGCGCTTGCAGCGAATCTTGCCCTCACGCTGGGACTTCCGGCTCCAGACAATGGAGAATTTGCTGCGGACGTCGCGCTTGCCAGTTAACGTGTCTTCCAGAGTGGAATCTGTCGAGGCGTCGGGGATGTAGAGATCGAGCGACATGAGAAAGCGTGTCGCCGCGTCTGCATACAGTTATCAGGTCAGGCACACCGAACATGGAAGGGAGGCGGGGAGGCATGTACCTTGGTGCTTGATGGAGTAATTGAAGGTTTGCCGGTCGACACCGCCGACATCGTTCAGATGTTGGTGTATCGCCTCGCGTGACTCAGCGCTTAAGCGCAGTTGGAGGGGGATATGCATGGCAGCCGCCGTGATTTTTGCATCAGATGGGCGATTCGGCGGCTTCAGACCCTGGAGCCCGGGCTGAATGGAGTGCTCGCCGAAATGCATCAGGCTGGGAGGCATGTTGGGAAGTGAAGATGCGCTGCACAGGGGTCCGTCGGGACATTGGAGCGCACGTTGTTGTGCTATGTTGTGCCCTCACGGATGCAAAGGTTGTTCACAAGTCATGCACATTTTTTATTTCTATTCTTTCTGACAGGCGGGAATTCATTTTGATTCTATTGTTGACGTATGTATGTACATGGGGGTTGCAACCGGATGTCGGGACGGTGCCCTATCGGGCACATGACCTTATAAGTTGTGCGCAGGTCGGAACTTCCTGTAAGGGCTGCAACAACTGGGGTCAGATTTGTTGGAGTTGGTGTGCTTGGACCTGTTGGAAGGGGTGACCAAGCACATCTCGCGTTACTGTACCAGCATGACCACATGTTCACATAACGCGTAACGGGGGCCTCTGAACTGAACCTAAGCCGGTTCCGTAACACGTAACGGCGGGTTTTTTGAGACATCACATGGCTTATATAATCGCATTTTAGCTCAAAGTTTCGTTTTTTTTGTTCATTCGAGCGCTAAACACATTGTTTTGCTCTTCTGAGTATGTTAGGTCCTCCAAATATGTCAATTTTTGCTTTATAACACGTTGGAAGGCCGATCCGGGCCTCCGTGAACTACGTTCGGGAGTTGTTCACAGCGTAACGCGTAACGCCCAGTGAACTTACGGTTATGCCGGTACAGTATCCCTGGTTTTGGTATATCTTCGCGCTTTCCGGATCACGTGACCGTGTCTATCTCACATGACCCACCCAACTGTATAGTACACCGGCGAATGCCGAGACTCGTCGCTCCTAGAGCGGACACCAGAATCTGGTCGTTCTTTCTGTATACTGGACAGTAGTAAGCACCCTACACGGCCGGAGCCTTTGAAACGCGCCAAATGCCCTCCGAGAACGCGCCGGCAATGACGAGAATGTCGCTGGCGAGCCTCGGAGATCGGCCCAAAATGCCGAGCAACAGCAATCAGCGCCGTTGCGCCTTCCCCCATGGCCACGACAACCTCCTCATCACCCCCGCCCCGTCTCCGCGTTCCAGCAAGCTCACCCGCAACTCCTCAAAACACCTCAAGGCGAGTTTCGACGGCGGATATGCGCTCTCGCGCACGGAAAAGAAGTCGAAGCGCGGGATGCGCGCTGCGTGCGCAATCCCGGCGGGAGGTGCGTACCCACCCCTGCACATCGTTACTTTACTGATATAACCACAGGACCGTGTAACATACGTAGGGGGCGAGTGTGGGGGCGAGACCACACTTCAAACACGGTGGACACCGACTGCCTGTCCCACCTGTGCCCGTAGGTCTTTTGCAAAACACCTAAGCAACTGCTTGGCAGTGTATTGCAAAGATAGCAAATGCGTTATCTGCACAGCCACAGGCCCCTCCCGGGCCTTCCGGTAGGGGTCCCGGCCTCCGGGGGCGTACCGGGCGGTGCGCGCGTGCTTGCCTTATTAGGCAGGGGCGGCGCATGGCTCGCGTCGCGTGCCCGGCTCGCCTCCGCGTGCTCTGGGCGGCATTGATGGTGCTTCCCGTTCGGGAAAGGCGGTCGATCGCCGCTCGTGCGGGTGCGTGCGCGCGCTGCTGCCGCTGGCACCGCCTCTGGCTGCTCGTAGAGCAAAGGGGATGTACATAAATGAAATGGTATATGGCTATTCAAATACAGTGGGGAAATCGTAAAAAAAAACGCGCGAAAACGCGTAGAAGTTCCACCCGCTGTGCGACGCGTCCGTTGAGCGGCCGCGCAGCGATCAGCGGGCATAGGTGCAGGTATACGCGGATGGGAGGAAGTATTACGCGCAGCGTGTGCACTTCACATCCAGTACGCACTTCCTTCACTTATCCAGGCTCGTCAGTCTACTTTCCCCTTCGTCCCGGACATATTTCATTACTCCATTCCGGTCCAGCGTCCGGCACCGAGTTCGGTGGACTCGGCTACGGACCTGGACACATTCCCTCATATCTTCGTCCTATCTTCCACCTTCATTCTCTATTGCCTTATCCTACCTTTCCCACATGCTACGTACTTCATATCGCGTATCATCTTCGTATCCACATCGGACTCTTACTTATCAGACCTGGACATGTTCCTACCGGCTCCGGACCTTCTCCTATTGGACACGGACTTGTACCTACCGGTCGTAGATAGTAGGATCCGGCATCGGATAGTACCTATCGAGTCCGATCACTCGGACTCTCGTACATGTACTTAAGCTGGCTATTCTTCCAAGATAGCCAGCGGAAATATCAACTTGGTTTCCCCCTCTACACTCGACCCTGCTCCATAAGCTCTCTCTGTTGGAAGGGGTGACCGAGCACGTCTCGCGTTATCCCTGGTTGTGGTATATCTTTGCGCTTTTCGGATCACGTGACCGCGTCTATCGCACATGACCCACCCGACTGTATAGTACACCGGCGAATGCCGAGACTCGTCGCTCCTAGAGCGGACACAACCAAGTCTCTATCACTGACTTGGTTGCTACCGCTCTAGTCGACTTAGTTCTGCGCTGTGAACACTCTCTTCGCTTCAAACCTCGTCCTTCCGTCTTCGGACACACTCTAGTCCAGTCTGCGGACTTCTGTCCGGACTCTCACACCGGACTCACACCGGACCCCGCTGGAATTGGTCAGTCACGCCAAATCGGAACGCGGAGACATTGGACGGCGTCATCTCTTATAGGTGTTCGTGTTGGGATTGGTGTTCTAGCACGCTCTCGTGCTTATGGTATTTTTCTCCGATTTTCCCTGATTTTTCCCATGCCGTTATCGCTACTTATGCGCGCACTACACCTTACGCTGTGCGCCACATATTCCGCTTAGTCATCGGCATTTCCCGGTCTGTCTGCCTAGAGCGGCCGCATCCAAGTCTCTCTTCATCTCTGACTTGTGTGCTGTCGCTCTAGTGTGATCTGATCCTCTGTTCTACCTCGATAGGTTATGAGCCCCGCGCTCTAGCCACTCAGATCAAGCAAAAGCGACCTCCGCACCATATTCGCCGTTGCCGGCGCGTTTCAGCTGCGATTCCCTCCGTTCGAGCGGCAGTCTACGCGCAAGGGTCCCCTCTACCCCTGTGCCGACCCGCGTTCCGCGAAAATCGCCTGGTCGCCCGCAACAGCTCCGCGAAAAACGCAGTCTCCGATCGGGCCAATCCGGAACCCGTTCTCAAACTCGCCGTCCCGCGCCCATTTCTCCCCCCGCCCTCCCCGTTCAAGTTCGACGCCTTCCCCCACGTCGTCCCCTACACGTCGCCGTCACCGCCGTCGCGCTAGCCCCACCCGTTCCCACGCTATTCCCCCGTCATCATCATGGCCCAGCGCGACTCTGATGGGCGCCCCACGCTTACTCGCCTCAACTGGGGCTGGTACGAGCTCGAGATCGAGTCCTACCTGAGCAGCAAGGGCGTTCTGCGCTATGCAAAGGGGACAGTGATCGAGTTCAAGCCCAAGGACGCTGCCAACCCCACAGAGAGCGAGTACCGCCTCATAGAGGAGTACCAGCGCTTCAGGGAGAAGGCTGCTGGCGAGCTCTGGCTCTCCATTGAGGACTCGCTGCGCCCGCAGTTCTCGGCGAAGCGTGGTGACCCGGCCGAGCTGCTGAAGGCGCTCAAGGCCAAGTTCCACCTGCAGGTGCCTGGGACGCGTTTTGCCGCGTTCAATGACTTCTTCAACATTGCTCTGGACGATCCCGATGCGCCCGCCGCCCTCCAGACCCTCCTCACCCGCATCGATCAGGCGATCGCCCGTGTCCAGTCGCTGCGCCCTGCCGCTGGCTACGACATCAACACGATGGACGAGGAGCTGTGCGCCATGGTCGCGCTGCGCGCGCTCGCCACCTCGTCCAACTCGCAGCACGAGACGCTCTACACGTCGTTGCTTGTGGACAAGAACATGACGTACTCGACGCTCAAGGACGTCATCGATCGCGAGTTCGCCGCTCGGGGTATGGCGGACAACGCGGACCCGCTCGCTGCTAACCGCGCCGGCTTCACGCCGACGTGCGCCAACTGCCGCGGCCCGCACTTCCTGCGCGAGTGCAAGGAGTTTGTGCCGCTCTGGAAGCAGCGCGAGGAGGCCGCCGCCAACGCCGCTAAGGCGCCGAACCAGCGCGGGCAGGGCAAGAAGAAGAAGAACGGCGGCAACGCGGCCAACGCGCAAGCCGCGCCCGCCTCTGACGCGTCCTCATCGTCTCCCCAGTCCGCCTCTGCTGCGCGTGTCGAGTCTGCTGGCCAGGCAAGCGCTTTCCTTTCGTCCACCGCGCTCCGGGAGTGGCTCCAGTCAAAGGCTGCCGCTAACTTCAACACCGACACAGGTGCCTCTCTACACATGACGCCCCGGCGAGACTGGTTCATCACCTACTCGCCGCATCGCGTGCCCGTTCGCCTAGCGAACGGCACGATTGTCTATTCAGCGGGCATCGGGTCGGTGCAGTATCAGCCGGTGGATGGGGAGAAGAAGCTGCAGCCTATCGTGTTCTTTGACGTCCTTCATGTCCCTCTCCTTACTTCGAATCTATTGTCCATCTACCACCTCACTGCGCACAAGGGGTACGAGGTTCAGATTAAGGATAAGCGCGTCATGTTCTACCGCGCTGGGACGCTCGTCTGCACTGCTACGGTTGACGAGTCCAACACGGGCTACCTGGACGGCCACGTTGTTGCGCCGCCTGCGCCGCGCAACGCGTATGCTGCCACTACGACGCTGCCGCTCGAGCCGCACTCGCAGAAGTGCATCTTCATCGGCTACCCGCCTGGCACCAAGGCCTGGCTCTTCTGGAACCCGGCGACCCAGAAGACGCTCATCTCCTCGCACGCCGTCTTTGATGAGCGCTACATGCCGGGGAACTCTACCAAGAGTATAAACTTGATTACCGCGTCGCTCCTGGACAGAGGTGAGGGACCACCGGACTTTGGGGATGCCGCAGATCAAGGGGGTGATGGGGAATCGCCTCCTAATCGCGAGTCTGACGATAGCGATGATGACGCTGTCTATGATCTGCCGCCTCCCCCATCCGGTCAGCCCGCTCCTCCCGCTCCGCAGTTGCACACGCCGCCGCCCAGTTCGTATTGAGTGAAGAAAGGGGGCGCAAACACAAACACGAACACAAAGGGTGATGGTTCAGGACAAGAGAGTACAATGGGAACAATGACTACCTAATCCGGCGGACTTCCCCATTGGGCCGGTCCAAGCACACCAATCCCAACACTCCCACCTGTGCGCCGGACCGCAAAAGAACTCCCACCTAATCAAGCTCCCACCTAATCCTGCAACTCCCACCAAATGTGCATCCTCCTATATCCATCACGAGAAGAGAATCATCTTCGGCGCATTCCTGGAGGAACGAGGGGCACGACCCTGGCGGACAGAAGCGGTGGCCGAGGACGAAGGGGCGGGGGAAGCAAGACACGGTGAAGAAGGAGGGGAGGGGGACGACCGACGAGCAGGAACGACATACGCGCCATAAGCCTGATCCACCTGGTAGTCCTGCTCGACCTCCGCGTCAAGCTCCGCGAGCGAGGCGACCATGTTCGCATTGAGATGCACCTTGTCTGAGATCTTCTGCCTGATCGCCTCGGGCATGGCGAACATGCAGAAGGCGGCGATGTGCCCGGAACGCCCACAGCGGTGACAGTCCCTGCTGTTGACGTTGCACCAGCGATACCCCTTGTCGTCCAGCCAGAATGTGCTGGGGTCATTCTGGCGCCCGTCCAACAGACCCTCCTGCTCCTGGCGACCGCGGCCAACACGAGCGGCATTCCCCGCAAGCGAAGGGATGAACTCCTCCTGCTTGACACTGAATGCCGCGCCAGAGTTCGAGGTGAGCATGTTAATGGCGGTGTCGAGGGTGAGGGCGGTCTGGGAGAGGATGTTGATACGTATCTGATCGAAGGAGTCATCCAGGTTGATGAGGATGACGTCCATGACCTCGTCATCAGAGACAGTGACGCCCAGGCCAGTGAGGATGGCCTTCTGCGCCTTGACGTTGGCGATGTGCGTCTCGATGGGGTGAGAGGGGTCATGGCGGCACTGCTGGAAGGCCTTGCGAGCATGCATGCGCTTCCAGGGAGTGGGCTTCTCGTACTTCTCCTTCAGCACCTTCCAGATCGCCTTTGCCCCTGTGCAGTCCTTGACCAGTGCCGCGGCGTCGGGACTGAGCTTGGTGTAGAGCAGCCACTCAAGCTCAGCATCGAGGGGCTTCTTGGGGTCAGGCACCGCAGCAGCAGGGTCAGAGGTGACGTAGTCGGCCTGAGCAGCGCGGAAGAAGCGCGACATCTGCTCCTTGAAGGAGTGCCAATCGGACTCTCCCGCAAGGTCAGGGATACGCTCCAGACCCCTGGAGAGGACGGGAGAGATGAGGGACATTGTGGATGAGCCGATAGAGGGTGATCAGATAAGAGGAAATTTTCGTAGGGGTTTTCTGAGGGTTTAGAGCAAGCAGAGAGACTGTTTTTGAGGTTTAGATAAGCTAGAGCGCGGGGCTCATAACCTATTGAGTGAAGAAAGGGGGCGCAAACACAAACACGAACACAAAGGGTGATGGTTCAGGACAAGAGAGTACAATGGGAACAATGACTACCTAATCCGGCGGACTTCCCCATTGGGCCGGTCCAAGCACACCAATCCCAACAGTTCGCCGCCTCGCGCGCCTACGGTCGAGCCGCCTACCACACCGCCTAGCGCGCCTGTGCCCGCACCTCAGGCTCCACGTTCTGTACGTGTTGGACCACCCAGCCTGCTGCTTCAGCGCGGCCGCCAGAAAGAGCAGGAGCAGGTGCAGCAGCGCGCTACGCGCCGTCGCCCGCCTTCGCCTGAGGCACCGCCTAATCGTGGGGAGGTGCCCGAGTGGCTGGCAGAGCCGCCGCGACCGCCGACCGACCCATTTGCAGGCCCATCGCGCCCAGTGCGCCAGAGCGCGCCACGCTTCAACATGAGCGAGCGCGCATTGCAGGAGCGCGCTATGCGACCACCCGCACCACCACCGCCTAGCCGTTGGGCTAGCGGTCCGCCCGTCGTGTCGCCTAACCGCTATGGGCCGCTTGAAGCGAGTATAGAGGAGATTGAGGAGTCGGAGGAGGAGAAGGAGAAGGAGCAGGAGATGGAGAAGGAGACGCCCCCCGTCGAGCATGACTCCGGGAGCGGCAGTGACGATGAACTGCTGTTGAAGGACGACACCGCCGTGCCCGGAGAGCATGCCATGCAGGCCGGACTCGACTACGTCTTTGATGGAGTGCAGGAGGAGCAGTGGTCAGTCGAGCAGGGTCTGGATTACGCTTACTCGTCCGTTGTCCCAGCAGATGCGCAGCAGACCGAGCCGAGGACGTTTGCAGAGGCGCTGCGCCGCCCCGACCGGTCGAAGTGGATCGACGCTGCGTTTGACGAGATGCAGGCGCTGATTGACAACGGCACGTTCGAGGTTGTCCAGCTCCCGCCTGGTGCACGCGCTATTGGCAGTCGGTGGGTGTTCAAGGTCAAACGCAAGGCTGACGGTTCTATCGAGCGCTACAAGGCGCGCTGCGTCGCTCAGGGCTTCTCACAGCGCCCCGGCTTCGAGTACACCGAGACCTTCGCCCCTACGCCGAAGTGGTCCGCTATCCGCGCTATCCTTGCCCTTGCCGCCATTGAAGACCTCGTCCTCTACTCGGTCGACATCAGCAACGCGTTCCTGAACGGCTGGCTCGACGAGGAGATCTACATGCGCCAACCACGCGGCTTCGAGATGCGCAACAAGGACTACGTCTGGCGCCTCAAGAAGTCGCTTTACGGGCTGAAGCAGGCGAGTCATGTTTGGCATGAGACGCTGAACAAGGTGCTGTGCGACATGGGTTTCACGCGCATCCTCTGCGACCACAGCGTGTGGGTGTTTGGACGCGACGAGGCGCGCATCGTCATTCCTGTCTTTGTTGATGACATGACAATTGCAGCCAAGACGGATGCGCAGGCGCAGGAGATCATTGAGGAGCTGAAGAAGCACTTCAAACTGCGCGAGCTCGGTCCTACCTCGTGGCTCCTAGGTGTCGAGATCCAGCGCGAGCGTTCGCAGCGCAAGCTCTCGCTCTCCCAGCGCCAGTACTGCGTCGACATCCTGGAGCGCTACGGTATGGCAGACTGCAAACCTGTCGTCTCTCCGCTTGATCAGGCTGTGAAGCTGACCGCTGATGACGCTCCCAAGACGCCAGAGGACATTGACTACATGTCCTCTCGCTCTGCAGAGTACGTCTCTGCCGTTGGCGCCGTTGCCTGGCTCGCCATCGCCACTCGTCCTGACCTCGCCTATCCCGTCTCTGTCCTCGCGCGTCATACCGGCCATCCTGGACGCAAGCACTGGCAGGCGCTGCAGCGCGTCTTCCGCTACATCCAGGGCACGCTTGATCTCAAGCTGACCTACGATGGCAACGCCGTTGGTGCGCGCTCGGAGCTCTTCTACACCTACACGGACGCGGATCATGGCGGGAACCCGGACAACGGCAGGTCTACCAGCGGCCACATCATCATGATGGCGGGTGCACCGGTCTCTTGGGCGAGCAAGCTGCAGACCATCGTCGCGCTCTCTACCACAGAGGCCGAGTACGTTGCAGCCGTGTCTGCCGGGCAGGAGATGTTGTGGATGCGCCACTTCCTCACCGAGTTGGGTTACTCGGTCAAGGACGCGCCCTCCACGCTCTACATCGACAACAACTCCGCCCTGCAGGTGGCGCGCAACCCAGAGCATCATGGGCGCATGAAGCATCTGGACCTGCGCTTCTACTGGCTGCGCGACGAGGTGCACAAGGGGTTGATCCGTCTTGTCCATGTGGCCACGGAGAACATGCCAGCTGACATGCTGACCAAGGCTTTGGGCCGGTCTAAGCTGCAGCATATGGTGGGGCTGACTGGTCTAGTGCGCTAGGTGGGCGTGCTAGATCAAGGGGGTGTGTTGGGATTGGTGTTCTAGCACGCTCTCGTGCTTATGGTATTATTCTCCGATTTTCCCTGATTTTTCCCGTGCCGTTATCGCTACTTATGCGCACACTACGCCTTACGCTGTGCGCCACATATTCCGCTTAGTCATCGGCATTTCCCGGTCCGTCTGCCTAGAGCGGCCGCATCCAAGTCTCTCTTCATCTCTGACTTGTGTGCTGTCGCTCTAGGTGCGTAGTTACACGTTCCATAGCTTGTTATATATCTCTGACTTGTGTGCTGTCGCTCTAGTCTGATCTGATCCTCTGTTCTACCTCGGATAGGAGGCGCCAGTGTCAGTGTTCAGGGACGAGGCGGCCTTGGTCTTCAACCACTCGGTGTGGGCTACAGAGCCGGCCTGAGTGGCCGAAGCGGCGTAATGCACGGCAGCACGTGATCGGTGACGTGTCATTGCGGGGCGCGTGGGCGGCGGTGACGGCGTTTTCGTCGTGGCGGACGGCGATGGGCGGGATGGGGAGAAAGTGGCGGATGCAATGGTGGCGGTCCGAAGTGAATCGGGGCCGAAATGGGCGCAGGGCGGCGCGTTCGAGATGGGGATCCGAATTGGCCCGATCGGAGACTGCATGTTTGCGCGGGCGATTGCGGGCGACCAGGCGATTTTCGCGGAACGCGGGTTAGCACAGGGGTGGAGGGGACCCGTGTGCTTAGAACGCCGCTCGAGCGGAGGGAATCGCAGCTGAAATGCACCGGCAACGGCGAATATGGTGTGCAGGTTGCTCTGTGCTTGATCTGAGTGGCTAGGGCGCGGGGCTCATAACCTATCCGAGGTAGAACAGAGGATCAGATCAGACTAGAGCGACAGCACACAAGTCAGAGATGTATAACAAGCTATAGAACGTGTAATTACGCACCTAGAGCGACAGCACACAAGTCAGAGATGAAGAGAGACTTGGATGCGGCCGCTCTAGGCAGACAGACCGGGAAATGCCGATGACTAAGCGGAATATGTGGCGCACAGCGTAAGGCATAGTGCGCGCATAAGTAGCAATAACGGCATGGGAAAAATCAGGAAAAATCGGAGAAAAATACCATAAGTACGAGAGCGTGCTAGAACACCAATCCCAACAAAACCTTCTGCGAGGACATCGTCACAGGGGATGCGCTTGCCAGCGCGCTGCCTCCACTGCTCCGCGTCGTGATCCAGAAACGCTATAGTTCGACGCATCTCCTCGAGGAGAAGCTGTATCTCCTCAGGATCATGGTCGCGCCGCGCTTTCGACTTCAGATACTCGACGCGCAGTGCTGGAAACCCTGTTAGTGCGTTGAATTCAGATAAAGTCCAAGGAAGCACTTCACCTTCATTCAGATCCGCTTCAGTCACCATAGCATGGCCTGGATCTGTATTATCAAGAGAAGAATGCACAAACACTGACACAAACACGCAAGATGACGGTCGAAGACAAAGCTTAAGTGACAGGGGTGACATGTAACTAGATGTGACTATCCCAATCGGGCCGGTCCAAGCACACCAACTCCAACAAGCGCCCCCGCCGGTGTCATCCTGATCCCGTCATTGACATGCCCTCTCCCGCCTCGCTTGAGCAACTCCAGATGCTCGTATTGACGAACAATGGTTGTGAAGACCCGCCGCTTTTCCTAGATAAGCATCAGCCTGATAAAGCACTGCCCCTGTATGTAGAGCGTACCACAATAGAAATCGTGCCCGTGTCATCGGTGAGGCGCTCGAGAGAGCGGTAGTACTCATAGACTGAAACCTTGCTGCAGGCGTTGAGTTTGTAGTATTGACGAAGACACGTCATTGTCGCGCAGGTCTGCGGATCCTTGACCGATCCAGGCCACCACCCGTTGCGCATGAGTTGCTGACGGGTTTCGGGAGCGCCCTCGCCGCAGCCGCAGAAGTTCACGCGCACGATATGAACGCCGTTGGTCTCGATCACGGTGAAGTCGGAATGGGCGGCCTTGAATTGGAGGCAGGCGTGACCCGGACGGTGGCCGAGCTGAACAACGAGACCGAGCCGCTTGAGCGATGTGCGCCGCATACACTTCGTCTCTGAATTCCACTCCTAGATAACGCGTTAGTACGTAAGGATGCGTACTCGGTGGGACGACGCACCTCGAGCCAATGTAATGGCAGTAACTGGTGTGCCTTGAGTATACATGCGCGGCATTGCATCCAATGCCCCATACACTGGTCGCGGCACCGGTAATATGCGTCTGCAGATCCGCAGATGTAGCACTCCCTCGTTGCACCGCGGCCTTCCTGTCGCAAAAGCTCGTCCAAGTACTCAGACCGCTTGTCAATCCAGTCTGCTAGGGCAATGGGCTGCGCAATTCGTGTCAGACACAGTCGACAACAAGAGTAGGTTAACGCACCGGTTCTGAAGACGCGGGCGGCGCATCCCTGATATTATCTTGTGTTTCCTTGTATGATTCCAGGAATTGGTTGCCTTGAGCAAAGCCGAAATCGTCCTGTGGCTCGACCTGTACTTCTTCAAGCGGCGCGACGGTGGAGAGAGGAGGTGGACGAGGAGGTGGTGTGGGCGTCGAGGTTGAAGCGGTCCGAGAAATACCGACATCGTCGGTCCTCTCGCGGACGCGACGAGCATCAGCAGAGAGCTCGAGCTGAGTCGAGCGATGGCGTTGGTGGCGGTGTAGGTTCTCGTCAGGAGGCTTGTCGTTCTTGCGTTTTCGGGTCATCCTCCCGCCCTGTGGGCGAGCGACGTCGCGAATTGCTGCACTGCATGGAGCATTTATACAAGACTTGAGACACATTGAATTTACATACAATGTAGGCCATGTGTTGCATTTGACAGTTGTTCTCTGAGGGAGCCTGCGGAGGAAGAGAACAACACATGCTGACTAAGCGGCATCGATGCCCGATCAGCAGTCTTCCCCTCTTGTCCTCTACGCCATTCTGCTCGCGCAGCACCTCCCAATCCATCCTCTTTTCTCACCCCCCACCCACCCTCGAGTCTTGGATCCGGTGAGCCTGAACCTCACGGATCCTCACTCGCAGAGAGTAGTATCCGAGGTAGAACAGAGGACTCAGACACACTAGAGCGACAGCACACAAGTCAGAGATGTATAATGAGCTACAGAACGTGTAACTACGCACCTAGAGCGACAGCACACAAGTCAGAGATGAAGAGAGACTTGGATGCGGCCGCTCTAGGCAGACAGACCGGGAAATGCCGATGACTAAGCGGAATATGTGGCGCATAGCGTAAGGCGTAGTGCGCGCATAAGTAGCGATAGAGGCATGGGAAAAATCAGGAGAAATCGCAGAAAAATACCATAACCACGAGAGCGTGCTAGAACACCAATCCCAACACACCCCCTTGATCTAGCACGCCCACCTAGCGCACTAGACCAGTCAGCCCCACCATATGCTGCAGCTTAGACCGGCCCAAAGCCTTGGTCAGCATGTCAGCTGGCATGTTCTCCGTGGCCAGATGGACAAGACAGATCGACCCCTTGTGCACCTCGTCGCGCAGCCAGTAGAAGCGCAGGTCCAGATGCTTCATGCGCCCATGATGCTCTGGATTGCGCGCGACCTGCAGAGCGGAGTTGTTGTCGATGTACAGCGTGGAGGGCGCGTCCTTGACCGAGTAGCCCAACTCCGTGAGGAAATGGCGCATCCACAACATCTCCTGCCCTGCAGACACGGCTGCAACGTACTCAGCCTCTGTGGTAGAGAGCGCGACGATGGTCTGCAGCTTGCTCGCCCAAGAGACCGGTGCACCCGCCATCATGATGATGTGGCCGCTGGTAGACCTGCCGTTGTCCGGGTTCCCGCCATGATCCGCGTCCGTGTAGGTGTAGAAGAGCTCCGAGCGCGCGCCAATGGCGCTGCCATCGTAGGTCAGCTTGAGATCAAGCGTGCCCTGGATGTAGCGGAAGACGCGCTGCAGCGCCTGCCAGTGCTTGCGCCCAGGATGGCCGGTATGACGTGCGAGGACAGAGACGGGGTAGGCGAGGTCAGGACGAGTGGCGATGGCGAGCCAGGCAACGGCGCCGACGGCAGAGACGTACTCTGCAGAGCGAGAGGACATGTAGTCAATGTCCTCTGGCGTCTTGGGAGCGTCATCAGCGGTCAGCTTCACAGCCTGATCAAGCGGAGAGACGACGGGTTTGCAGTCAGCCATACCGTAGCGCTCGAGGATGTCGACGCAGTACTGGCGCTGGGAGAGCGAGAGCTTGCGCTGCGAACGCTCGCGCTGGATCTCGACGCCTAGGAGCCACGAGGTAGGACCGAGCTCGCGCAGCTTGAAGTGCTTCTTCAGCTCTTCAATGATCTCCTGCGCCTGCGCGTCCGTCTTGGCTGCAATCGTCATGTCATCAACAAAGACAGGAATGACGATGCGCGCCTCGTCGCGTCCAAACACCCACACGCTGTGGTCGCAGAGGATGCGCGTGAAGCCCATGTCGCACAGCACCTTGTTCAGCGTCTCGTGCCAAACGTGACTCGCCTGCTTCAGCCCGTACAGCGACTTCTTGAGGCGCCAGACGTAGTCCTTGTTGCGCATCTCGAAGCCGGGTGGCTGGCGCATGTAGATCTCCTCGTCGAGCCAGCCGTTCAGGAACGCGTTGCTGATGTCGACCGAGTAGAGGACGAGGTCTTCAATGGCGGCGAGGGCGAGGATAGCGCGGATGGCGGACCACTTGGGCGTAGGGGCGAAAGTCTCGGTGTACTCGAAGCCGGGGCGCTGCGAGAAGCCCTGAGCGACGCAGCGCGCCTTGTAGCGCTCGATAGAACCATCAGCCTTGCGCTTGACCTTGAACACCCACCGACTGCCAATAGCGCGCGCACCGGGCGGGAGCTGGACAAGCTCAAACGTGCCGTTGTCAATCAGCGCCTGCATCTCGTCAAACGCAGCGTCGATCCACTTCGACCGGTCAGGGCGGCGCAATGCCTCTGCGAACGTCCTCGGCTCGGTCTGCTGCGCATCTGCTGGGACAACGGACGAGTAAGCGTAATCCAGGCCCTGCTCGACTGACCACTGCTCCTCCTGCACTCCATCAAAGACATAGTCGAGTCCGGCCTGCATCGCATGCTCCCCCGGCACGGCGGTGTCGTCCTTCAACAGCAGTTCATCGTCACTGCCGCTCCCGGAGTCATGCTCGACGGGGGGCGTCTCCTTCTCCATCTCCTGCTCCTTCTCCTCCTCCGACTCCTCAATCTCCTCTATACTCGCTTCAAGCGGCGCATAGCGGTTAGGCGACACGACGGGCGGACCGCTAGCCCAACGGCTAGGCGGTGGTGGTGCGGATGGCCGCATAGCGCGCTCCTGCAATGCGCGCTCGCTCATATTGAAGCGTGGCGCGCTCTGGCGCACTGGGCGCGATGGGCCTGCAAACGGGTCGGTCGGCGGCCGCGGCGGGTCTGCCAGCCACTCGGGCACCTCCCCCCGATTAGGCGGTGCCTCGGGCGACGGCGAACTGTTGGGATTGGTGTGCTTGGACCGGCCCAATGGGGAAGTCCGCCGGATTAGGTAGTCATTGTTCCCATTGTACTCTCTCGTCCCGAACCATCATCATTTGTGTTTGTGTTTGTGTCTGTGCCGCTTTCTTCACTCAATAGGTTATGAGCCCCGCGCTCTAGCTTATCTAAACCTCAAAAACAATCTCTCTGCTTGCTCTAAACCCTCAGAAAACCCCTACAAAAATTTCCTCTTATCTGATCACCCTCTATCGGCTCATCCACGATGTCCCTCATCTCAGCCGTCCTCTCCAGGGGTCTGGAGCGTATCCCTGACCTTGCGGGAGAGTCCGATTGGCACTCCTTCAAGGAGCAGATGTCGCGCTTCTTCCGCGCTGCTCAGGCCGACTACGTCACCTCTGACCCTGCTGCTGCGGTGCCTGACCCCAAGAAGCCCCTCGATGCTGAGCTTGAGTGGCTGCTCTACACCAAGCTCAGTCCCGACGCCGCTGCGCTGGTCAAGGACTGCACAGGGGCAAAGGCGATCTGGAAGGTGCTGAAGGAGAAGTACGAGAAGCCCACTCCCTGGAAGCGCATGCATGCTCGCAAGGCCTTCCAGCAGTGCCGCCATGACCCCTCTCACCCCATCGAGACGCACATCGCCAACGTCAAGGCGCAGAAGGCCATCCTCACCGGCCTGGGCGTCACTGTCTCTGATGAAGAGGTCATGGACGTCATCCTCATCAACCTGGATGACTCCTTCGATCAGATACGTATCAACATCCTCTCCCAGACCGCCCTCACCCTCGACACTGCCATTAACATGCTCACCTCGAACTCTGGCGCGGCATTCAGTGTCAAGCAGGAGGAGTTCATCCCTTCGCTTGCGGGGAATGCCGCTCGTGTTGGCCGCGGTCGCCAGGAGCAGGAGGGTCTGTCGGACGGGCGCCAGAATGACCCCAGCACATTCTGGCTGGACGACAAGGGGTATCGCTGGTGCAACGTCAACAGCAGGGACTGTCACCGCTGTGGGCGTTCCGGGCATATCGCCGCCTTCTGCATGTTCGCCATGCCCGAGGCGATCAGGCAGAAGATCTCGGACAAGGTGCATCTCAATGCGAACATGGTCGCCTCGCTCGCGGAGCTTGACGCGGAGGTCGAGCAGGACTACCAGGTGGATCAGGCTTATGGCGCGTATGTCGTTCCTGCTCGTCGGTCGTCCCCCTCCCCTCCTTCTTCACCGCGTCTCGCTTCCCCCGCCCCTTCGTCCTCGGCCACCGCTTCTGTCCGCCAGGGTCGTGCCCCTCGTTCCTCCAGGAATGCGCCGAAGATGATTCTCTTCTCGTGATGGATATAGGAGGATGCACATTTGGTGGGAGTTGCAGGATTAGGTGGGAGTTTGATTAGGTGGGAGTTCTTTTGCGGTCCGGCGCACAGGTGGGAGTGTTGGGATTGGTGTGCTTGGACCGGCCCAATGGGGAAGTCCGCCGGATTAGGTAGTCATTGTTCCCATTGTACTCTCTCGTCCCGAACCATCATCATTTGTGTTTGTGTTTGTGTCTGTGCCGCTTTCTTCACTCAATACGAACGGCGGCGAACGGCCTTCTGGCGCTGCGCCTTCTCCTGTTGCTCCTTCTGGCGGCCGCGCTGAAGCAGCAGGCTGGGTGGTCCAACACGTACAGAACGTGGAGCCTGAGGTGCGGGCACAGGCGCGCTAGGCGGTGTGGTAGGCGGCTCGACCGTAGGCGCGCGAGGCGGCGAACTGGGTGGCGGCGTCTGCAACTGCGGAGCGGGAGGAGGGGGCTGACTGGATGGGGGAGGCAGCAGATCATAGACAGCGTCATCATCGCTATCGTCAGACTCGCGATTAGGAGGCGATTCCCCATCACCCCCTTGATCTGCGGCATCCCCAAAGTCCGGTGGTCCCTCACCTCTGTCCAGGAGCGACGCGGTAATCAAGTTTATACTCTTGGTAGAGTTCCCCGGCATGTAGCGCTCGTCAAAGACGGCGTGCGAGGAGATGAGCGTCTTCTGGGTCGCCGGGTTCCAGAAGAGCCAGGCCTTGGTGCCAGGCGGGTAGCCGATGAAGATGCACTTTTGCGAGTGCGGCTCGAGCGCGCGCCGGTGCCGCTTCTTCACCAGGACGTAGGCAAGGCAGCCAAAGACGCGGAAGTATGAGACATCTGGCTTCTTGCGCTTCCAGCCGATGTAGGGCGTCTTGTCCGGCGGTAGGGCGGACGTAGGGGCACGGTTGTCGACGTGGTTGAAGGCGGAGACGGCATGGGCCCAGAACGAAGGCGGCAGCTTCGCTTCCCACAGCATCGAGCTGGCCGCGTTCGCTAGAGTCAGATTAGCTCGCTCTGCAACACCGTTCTGATGCGGCTCGTCCGGTTCAGTGAACTCGAGTCGCCACCCCTCACGACGCGCCTGCTCCAACATCGCCTTGGTGATGTACTCGCCACCAGCATCACAGCGCATCACCTCCAACCGCTCGCCCGTCTCAATCTCAGCAGCCGCCTTGAACGCGCAAATAGCGGCCCAAGTATCGCTCTTCTTCTTCAGGTAGACCACTGTCCGCCAGCGCTCCTTGTCATCAATGAAGGTGATCCAGTAGCGGTATCCCTCCTTCGTTGCAACAGGCATCGGTCCCTTCAAGTCCGTGTGAACGAGCTCGAGACGCCGCGTTGCGCGCTCCCCCGGGCCGCGCGGAACGGCCTTCCGAGTCTGCTTCCCCATGATACACGGCTCGCAGATCGGGTCCGGCGCATTGAAGGTGTCGAAGCGCATGCCCTTGACGAGCTTGCGACTGCGCAGCTTGCCGATGTCGCCGTGGTTGACGTGTCCAAAGCGGCGATGCCACAGCGAGGCGTCGAGAGGGAGCGTGGTGGACGCAGCGCCGGCGCACTGCACACGCGGCGGCCGGATGTAGCCGTCGAGATAGCCCGTGTTTGACCCATCCACACTTGCAGTGCAGACAAGCGCACCTCCGTGGTAGAATGACGTGGTCCTGTCCACAATGCGCACCTCATATCCCTTCTGAGTCGTCAGATGATAGATGGACAGCAGATTAGAGGCGAGGAGAGGGACGTGGAGGACATCAAAGAAGACGATAGGGCGCAGCTCCTTGTTGTTGACCACTGGCTGGAACTCGATCGATCCAATGCCCTCTGAATAGACCAGAACGCCGTTGGCTAGACGGATGGGGACGCGGTGGGGCGAGTAGGAGACAAACCAGTCGCGTCTGGGGGTCATGTGCAGGAGGCCCAGTGTCAGTGTTCAGGGACGAGGCGGCCTTGGTCTTCAACCACTCGGTGTGGGCTACAGAGCCGGCCTGAGTGGCGAAGCGGCGTAATGCACGGCAGCACGTGATCGGTGACGTGTCATTGCGGGGCGCGTGGGCGGCGGTGACGATGTTTTCGTCGTGGCCGAGGGGATGGGCGGGATGGGGAGAAGGTGGCGGATGCAATGGTGGCCGTCCGAAGCGAATCGGGCCGAAATGGGCGCAGGGCGGCGCGTTCGAGATGGGGATCCGAATTGGCGCGATCGGAGACTGCATGTTTGCGCGGGCGATTGCGGGCGACCAGGCGAATTTCGCGGAACGCGGGTTGGCACAGGGGTGGAGGGGACCCGTGTGCTTAGAACGCCGCTCGAACGGAGGGAATCGCAGCTGAAATGCACCGGCAACGGCGAATATGGTGTGGAGGTCGCTTTTGCTTGATCTGAGTGGCTAGAGCGCGGGGCTCATAACCTATCGAGGTAGAACAGAGGACTCAGACACACTAGAGCGACAGCACACAAGTCAGAGATGATAACAAGCTATAGAACGTGTAACTACACACCTAGAGCGACAGCACACAAGTCAGAGATGAAGAGAGACTTGGATGCGGCCGCTCTAGGCAGACAGACCGGGAAATGCCGATGACTAAGCGGAATATGTGGCGCATAGCGTAAGGCGTAGTGCGCGCATAAGTAGCGATAAGGCATGGGAAAAATCAGGGAAAATCGGAGAAAAATACCATAAGCACGAGAGCGTGCTAGAACACCAATCCCAACAAGTAGAGAGTTTCTCTCTGCCTCTCTTTCCCACACGTGTCGTTGTTGTTACGGAGAGATAGCTTAGGCAGCGACGTCGATGGCTTAGCGAAGCCGCGGATAATGAGGAGAGTGAGCTGGCGACTGGTCGTTCGGGACAAGCGCGGCAAAGCGGTCCGATTCAGATGGCGGGCCTTCGCGAAATCTCGCTTCGACCCAGGACCCTCACACCTGATTCTGAATCAACGGCATTCTCTTGCCCTTCAGCCTACGAGTCCGTTCATAGAGTAAGTTGTCGCACCTTAGCTACCTAGCGAAGAAGAACATGAGGTTTGTAAGAGGTGGCAAACTCCGAATAATATCTTCGAGATCAGTGAAACTGATGCTCGACTTGAGGTGTCCATGGCCAGACTCGAGATTACACTAAAGCTATGTGGTGTCAAGGGCAAGCCCTGAGCCAGAACATGTAGTGTAGGGTAATACGCTTTCGCTTGACCCTCCATTACTTACACAGAGAAGCCGCAACATGCTGTGGGTAAAGTCACAATGACTTAGAACTGCACGGGTAAGTACAATAACTAGGCGAGTACATATGTACGCAGCTGACGTGTCCCCGCTTTCCCTGTCAAAAGATCATACTAGCATGCGTAACATGTTGTACAGAAAAACACTCTTCACAAAGTGTGGTGGAGCGTGAGCTTTGAGCTTTGTCGAGGATCGATGTAGATCTGATCTCAGTGATCACTGATTCATCCCGTGTCGTGTCCGTCCTTGTGTCCGCATATATCATTGAGCTTCCATTCCTCTTGTCCCTTACCACCCGCACACATCTAGAAATAAGACCTGCTCAATTGCACATTACCAAGTACTTGAGCTCAGGTCCCCTGGGGTCGCACCTACTCCTCCTCACCAACCTCGCCGCGCGCGCAACGCCACGCCCGCTACCCTCAGCACCATCACCCTCACGTCCATCTTCGATGGCCCTACGTGCCACGTAACACCTTTCAGCACGGCAGGCGGGCTCCCGGGGTCTTTGACGCGCATGCGCGGCGACGCGCCCTCAGCGGTGCCCGTAGCTTGGTGTTGCAGTGTTGGGCGAGTTGGTGCGGGAGCCACATGCAGGCGGGGTGCATCTGCCTGCACCACGGAGACGCTGTTCTCGCGGTGTGCGAGTACACCTGTGCTCTGGAAGCGGGCGAGCTGCTTGGTTTATGGATGGCTGATTGATGCACTGTTGGGCAGGTCCGCGGACGGCATATGGCACAATCATCAACATGCCAGAGTCACCCGCGTGCGCGCGACCAGGACGCGGGCAAGCTGCTCATCCCGCGCGGGTGGGCGAGCCGATGGCTGGCAGGGGCCGGCGCGGCTCATGCCGGCAATTGTTGATGGGTGCGCGTGGCGGGAGTTCAGCAGGTGTTGGGTGCACGTGTGAGTGACGGCGAATGAGCAGAGCGAGCGCGACGAACGAGCGCGTCATGGCGTGAGCGCGGGTCGGCTGTCAGCTTGAGCAGGTGGGTGGCGGTACGAGTGAGCGGGCGGGCGGTATACGGAGTGCGGAGACGAGCAGGTGTCCGCATTACGTGCGGGTGCGATGCTGGGGGGGAGGTGCTTTGGCGATGCGGATGAGGCGCGTGAGCGAGCGGCGTGGCGTGAGCTGACGGCTCGAGCTACAGCGCGGGAGCATACCGGCGGGCGGGGTCGGGAGCGCGTGTGGAAACGTTAATGATGGCGAGGGCGGGCAGGGCAGCAGCGAGCGTGGCGGCGGCAAGGGCAGCAGCGAGCGCGGCGGCGGCAGCAGCAGCGAGCGCGGCGGCGGTGATGACGAGGGAGGTGCGGCAACGGCCGAGAGCAAGAGAGCCCCGGCATCGGCCAACAGGCCAGCTGTGCGTAGGGCGAGGGCCTGTACTTTGTAGTTACAGCTGATATATCAATCTCAGTAAACTACTGCCCAACAAAGCCTGGCATTTGATGTAACAGAGTGCCCTGCAATACTGGGCTTTGATATTTCATGGATAGGGACAGACCTCCACTCCCGCGAGAAGTGGCCCTTCTTGCCGCACTTGTAGCAGGTGACGTTAGCTTTCTCGGAAGCGGGCATAGCGGAGGTAGAATTAGATGAATCACTACGCTCACGACGGCGGGAATCCTCGGCGAGTAAACGCGCGATGACCGCGGTAGAGTTCTTCATGTCGCTCTCCGAGATAGACGAAACAACACTGTCCCAGGAGTCTGGCAGAGACTCGACTAGGGAGTACGAGAAATGTTCGTCCGGGAGCGCCTGCCCGAGACGAGAGAGATCCTGCGAGTATGAGGTCATAACGCGGATATGCTCCTCGATGTCGGCTCCCTCGGGGCAGACGGTGCGGTGAAGCTTGCGACGTATATGAGTGATGGCGAGCGGGCCCTTGGCTTCGTAGAGGCCCGAGAGCTTGTCCCAGGCTCCCTTCGCCGTCGTCTCACTTTGAATGTACGTCAGCACATGGTTCTCGACATGAAGAATGATCTTATTCAGAGCCTTCTTATTCTTCTTCTTCCATTCAGCTTCCTTCGTCGCGTCCGTCGGCTTGGTGTCCGACGCGATATGCTCCTCGATGTCCAGATCGGACAGGATCGCTTTCATGCGGATCTTCCACGTATTCCAGTTCTCGGCGCCGCGCAGCGGTTCGATGCGGTACGTGGTGGTCGACGACTCTGAAGACATGATGGGAGCGGGGGACTGCGGAAGGATGGGGAATTCGACTTAGCGGCACGGCGAGTGACCGATAAGGAACAATGGCGTGTGGCGGTGTTCGGGCCGAACACGCGAGAAGTGATCGAGAGGTGAAGGCAGCGAGGAACGTGTGACGTGAGTCTCTTACAGGCGAGCGGGGCTCATAACCTGTTGAGCAAAGTAGGGGCCGAGAAGACTAGTCTGTATTCGAGTACGCCGAGAATATATATACTAAGTACAATGGAGTCGAAGACGTGAGACGAACATAAGTAAGTAGCGAGACTGCAGCGAGACTCCCACGAGCTGTGGGTCCGTGTGGCGCGGTACACGAGTTGCACACGTGAGGTACATACATGAAACAAGTAACTACACGAGAGTCCGTAACCGAAACAAAGGCCATGGTGTGCACGGCGTGCACACCGTCCGTATCCCATACCCTTCATACTCCAACAAAGGGATGGTAAATGAACATACCTGGGATTGAGAAGGGTACGTGGGCGACTTACTGACCACCTGTGCAACGTCGAACACAACAAACGTGCTCATGCGGATCAAGGAATACCCCGTGGTGCTCACACTCAAGACAGGTGATCAAACAGCATGTATATTGTTAAGCACCTGTGCTAGTACATGAGCGTAAGCATCGCCTGCTGCAGTAGGCGGGGAGGTGATACAGCAGAACGACAGCCCGTACGTGTAAAGCAAGCGGCAGTGCACGGGAAGCGTGTAGTCGGTGCTCACGCTCCAGCCAGTTGCCGGAGAGGAGGTTGAGCGAGTCTCCCACGACGCCTGCGAGATCGTAAAGCATCGAGGGGAGCGGTGTGGAGAGAAGCGTGTTGCTGGTAGCCGACCGCTGACCGTGATGCTGACCGTGATGCCGGGACATGCATGGGTGTCATAGATAGTGCAAGAGGTGTGTTGCACGGCAGGGAAGATGCGGGAGGGGAGATGCTAGAGGGGATGCGCATGGGTGACAATGCCTGGGTGGTGCACAGCAGGAAGCGCGACGGCGCCAATGCAGCCCTATGCACATCGTCACGCACAGCGGCTGGGGGGCATCATGCTGTGCAGGCGCTGCACTGGGCCGGGGGCTTAGAGAAGAATGCTGGCGAGCAAGGGTATGAGCGACGTGAGGCACATTCGCAATGGATGCGCTGCTCTTCACAACCCCTGCCGCGCCGGTTCTTCCCATCCCCCTCACACTGCGTACCCTCACAACACAGGCCCGTTCACCCAACCATCCCGCAATGTCGTGGTCGCGCTTGCAAGCGCTTTCCCGCCCTGCCCTTCACCCTTTCCCATACGCTCTCTGCTGCGATACCTCCCCTGTGTGCTCTCCTGCGCGTGCTTGCTGATCCACGGGGTATCTTGTTATACTGTGTTAGTCCTGTACTCGTGGGCTGAGCGTAGGGGACGCACCTGCAGAGGCGGCGCTTCCCGCACCGCCTCATCCACTACATCCACCGCAGCGCGCTGTTGTACAGCTGTATTCGTGCAAACTTCGAGGAGAGAAGAATTCGGAGGACAAGGCTGGAGCAAGGTAGGCCGAAGATGAGAGCGCGCAGTGAAGCCAGGACCCGCTCGTACGGGCTGGCAGAAGAGCGTCGGGCATAAGAGAGAGTGCTCGACGCCGTCGATTTCTGGCCGGAAACTGCCGGCAGCGCCATCATTTCTTGGGTCAAAGCGTTCAGCCTCTGGCGCTCTGCAACTTTCCAACGGCGGGATTTTGCTGCGGAAAAAAATACAGTGCACTGAACGGTCTTTTCAAGTAAGAATATGAACTTTTTAAGAGGGAAGCCCTAAACAATAGTAGCAGACTTGGTCTCGGGCCAGTCTTCCAAAAGGGGCCCAAAAATGATGGCGTTGGAAATTCTCTACGGGGTTATGAGCATGTTTCCTTTCCCCCTTCACAAAGTGTTGCCATCGTCAAAAGCAAACACAAAAAGTACATGTACAGATAGATAGAAGCTCAAGGAGCACGCTAATTTATTTCTACATAATTCCCGGAACTATGGACGACGGAGCAGCAAAAACCGGAAAGCACCGAAAGGTGGCTGTGACGCTTGGACTGTCTGATGGTGCTTTTTTTCGCTCCTGTAAAACAAAACCTGACAAGCAGGTCTCGTAAACAACATAACTAGAATGGCTGCAGAGCGACCGGCGCTCTGCAGCCATTTCTCCATGTAGTCAGCTGATGTCGTACCCCTATTGTAATACATCCCGACCACTATCGGGGGGCTTATTGCAACACATACGGTAAGGTCATCGGGCCCGGCAAACTCCGGTCTGCCAGCCAGCGCAGGCGTTGTGGGCCTTCCAAATTGGGATCCGGCTCGCGGAGGGCTGCCGGGCGAGCACCCACGTGTATCCCGTTTGGGCAGGAGCACGCGGGTCGCCCGCCGCGCGCTCCGAGCGCCTTTGCGCGCGTCGGGCGGGATTGATGGCGCGTCCAAATTGGGAAGGGCGGGTGATCGGCGGGCTCGGGAGCGCCGTGCGCGCACGCCGCCGCCGCCGCCGTCGCTCCCGGGCGCTTGTAGGTCAAAACATCGATGTTATTATGACATATATATACAATCTAAGTATGAAAAGGGTGGGGAGGGTGTGCAAACAAACAAAAAAAGCTGAAAAGCGCAAATGAAAAATTTTCGCCAGCGCGTAGCGCGCTCGCTGGCTGGGCGAGCATGCGTACGCGTCGTTGCGAAGCGGGACATGGGGATGGGGGGGGGGGGGTGTTCAAGACATGAAACGAGCTCGAGGGGAGCTCGCCGCGCAGGGCACGCGCGCGGATGGGGCGGCGGGGCGCTTGCGCGGCGGCGATCGGGGCGGCGGTGGATGGCGCGCGGGAGCGTGGGCGAAGACGCAGTCGGTTTGAAGTGGCGTGTGATTGACGGCATACGAGCTCAGGAGAAAGCTTGTCGCGCGAGAAGGGGAGGGGCGCGGCAAGCGGGATGTGGGGTGTAGCGCGGCGGGGGCACGGGCACGGCGATGGCGGCGGACAGCGGCAGGGAGCAAAGGCGCCTAGGCGTACGTCGCCCTCGTCAGGCGCGCGGAGGGGCGGGGCGCGTGCGGAGGGGCGGGGGTGCGCGCGGAGGGGCGGTGAGCACGGCGCGGTGGGTGGCGCGGGCTCTGGCAGGTAGGTAATCGGCATGCCCGCCCTCGCTTGCAGAGGGACCCTCCGACGCCGCAGGCCGGCGTATACCTTTCCCTACCCGCCTCAGTCCTCGTAGGACAAGGCGGATGGCGGGATATGCGTCAGAAGGCGAGCATTAGCTCACCTTCATGACGGGTATGGGGTGGGCGACGGAGTGCGCGCGGGCGCGCGGGCGATTGCGCTCATGGGTGGGGGGGGGGAGGGGCGAGCTTGTGAGACGCCCGGGTAGTCGTCCAACTCCTATGGACGATGTTTGAATGCAGGAGCAGCCGCAGAACGCCACAAGCGCTCTGCAACTACTAATTCTACGTCGTTTTTCAGCTTTTTCAATGGTGCTGTCAATAGAGACGCACCTGAACGGGACTCCCCTGAGTCCCCGCGCCCCATCGCCAAAGGAATGGCGATAATCGATGCGCTTTTGAGCGCGCGGCGCGTCGCGGATGGTGGCGAGAGAAGAGGACAACACGTTATGTCACGTCACGAACGCGCTCATTTCGAGCGCGTTTGCGGCGAGACATAATGTGATTGCCGTGCATCGGGGGCATCGATCACCTTCAAAGCTCGTAGATGTACTCGATTATGCATTATGAAATATTTCCTGTAGCTACTGTACGGGCGAGGGTCCAGGAATGTGTCTATATACCACCAAGACACCCACTGTACACATTCCTCACTCGTCATTCTGCTTCATCCACTTTATGTGCACTGTTTGTGATCTCAAATGAACCTGTACATGCTTAAGCAATGCTACCTAGATATGATTCAACATTGACTGTACCTGTAACCTGAGATGGTGGCCCAGAAAGCTCTCAACTCTACCTTATGTATGAGTGAAATCTGAAGCTACACTCATCAGACTTTTGGCACTATATCTACATTATTTTTGCTTCAATTTATGTGCTCTCTTTTAGATCCTCGACATATTATAGTATACTAAGGTCCCCTGCACTCCAATCAGCGTCGGAAGGCTCCCGAAACGTTGCCGTCGCCGTCGACCGCGTCGGCGGCGAAGGTCGGCAGTCCGGCCCGGCTCGCCGCCCGCGCGCGATCACCACCTCTCGACCTCTGACCACCACCACCCCGACCTCGCGGCTGCCCCCTGCCCTTCCCCATCCCTCACTTTTACCCCCGCGTACCTCAATTAACATAAAAATCAAGATATTACCGGCTGTGCGATGCATGACAAGCCCGACAACGCGAATGACAACGTAGGAGGGAGAGTGCGCACGGACGCGCTGCAGGTGCGTGACTACGCCCTGCGCTAGTTGCATTACTGACTTATATACGCTACAGATATCGATAATGAGCTCGGTGAGCGCGTTGCGGCGGTCGCGCGAGCGATCGTCGCCCGCGCTCGCTCCTCCACCGCTGATCAACCACGACCCACGCAACATAGGCTACGCGGGGCGTGCTCAACAGCTGCCGAGCAGCCATGAACCCCCGCCCCCCGCCCCTCCATCCCCTCTCCCCACGTTGCCCGCTGAGCGCTTCGGCGCCCTCGAACAAGGGTACCACCGCTTGAGGTCTCACCGCACCGGGACCTCGCGGTGCAGACCTTACTTGGGCTCTGAGCACCTCGGCGGGATCTACAGGGGAGGGGGATGAGCGTGCTGCTTGCGTGCGGCGCCGGCGCAAACTGCGAAAGCAGCGCAGTGGGGCAGCAGGCGTGTGGCGCGTACGCGCGCCGCATCGCCTTTGCCCTCCACCGCGCCCCTGCTGCTCAGGACGCCCATATCCGGCATCTGGAGCACGGGGTGTTGACGGCGGCGCGCTAGGGCACTTCCTGCGGCGTTCGTCGCCCGACCCGGCCGTCGACCATCCACAGCCGCGTCACACCCGCCTGCTGCGCACCCCATCCCCCCATCCTGCGCGACGAGCCCTATCCCGGGTTCGTCTTTGCCTACATCGACCTTGAACACCCCCGCACCTTTCTCGGATGGCGCAGCCCCCCGCGCGCCCGCGCGCCGACCGCAATCGGTGATCGCGCCCCACCCCACCATCCCGCGCGTGCCGCGCACAGCGAGCTCCACTCGAGCTCGTTTCATGTCTAGAACACCCCCTCCTCATATTCCCCTTCGCAACGACGCGTACGCGTGCTCGCTCAGACAGCGAGCGCGCTACGCGCTCGCGAAATTTTTTTGTTCGCGCTTTTAAGCGCTTTTTTTGTGTATGCACCCTTCCCACCCCCTTCATACCTACATTATGTGTATATAGTTCATAATATTATCAATTCCTTCGACCTGCGAGCGCCCAGGAGCGACAGCGGCGGCGGTGGCGTGCGCGCGCGGTGCTCTCGAGCCCGCCGATCACCCGCCCTTCCCAATTTGGACGCACCATCAATCCCGCCCGACGCGCGCAAAGGCGCTCGGGGCGCGCGGCGGGCGACCCGTGTGCTCCTTCCCAAACGGGATGCACGTGGGTGCTCGCTCGACAGCTGTCCGTGAGCCGAATCCCAATTTGGAAGGCCCACAACGCCTGCGCTGGCTGGCAGACCGGAGTTTGCCGGGCCCGATGACCTTACCGTATGTGTTGCAATAAGCCCCCCGATAGTGGCCGGGATATATTACAATAGGGGGACAGCATAAGGTGATGTAGTCCCGACTATCCGGGCGTTGAGGACAGCGCCCTCAAGCCCCTGAACACCCCTCCTGGCAGCTGCGCGCGCTTGCTGCCGCCCGCTGTCACCCGCCGTCACCCATCCCCACACGCGCATAAGGCGACGAAGCGCCCATTCCCCCGCCGTGCCCACAATGCCACGTACACCTGCGCCTACAGAGGAGGCGCAGGACTCTACGCGCTATGTGCTGGCGGCGGCAGGCACACGCGCGGGAAGCAGGAGGCGGCGACGCAAGCACGCGCTATGCGGCTACCCACGCCGCCGTCTCCGACCGCCGTTGCGCGCTGTGTCGCGCACCAACATTGCCCGGACGCCTTCGGTGGTGCCCCGCACGTAGACGTCGGTGTGCACATGCCCGTAGACGCCGCCTACGCTCCTGCGCCCCGACCTTCGCTCGCCACGCCGACGCAACAATCACCCCCTCCCCCCGCCCCGCCTACCCAAAATGCGACGAGCCTTTTCCTGGGCTCGTCTGCTATCATCCTTTACACCCCCCTTCTCCTCGGACAGACACCCCGGGCCCGTGTTGTCACCCGCCTGTCCCGCGCGCGCTCGACGAGTGCCGGCAAAAATTTTTTGCCGCGCTTTGGGCGCTTTTTTAACCCATTGTATCCATTTACATATGTCTGTATGCACATACATGTAATTACTTGATATAAATTAGCCCTCGAGTGACTAGAGGGAGCGCCGCCATTGGCGGCGACGCGCGCACACACCCACGCCAGTGGCGATCAGCCGTTTTCTCATTCGGGAAAGGCCATCAATCGCGCCCAAGGCGCGAGGGCGAGCCGCGCACGCGACGCGAGCCGCCCGCCGCCAGTGTTCTACTTAAGCCCCTTATTAAGGGGGTCCAGCGAAGGTAACCCTTAGATCCTTAACATCAACTTAGTTAAGTATGAAGTTAAGGGCTCATGTTAAGTTTGACAAAAAATCGTATTGGGCTGTTACGAAGTGCCTAATCGGCACCTGCGTATGATACGTATTCATCCCCAGAGCCTGGCAGAGCACCATGATCGGGCTCTTTGTCACTTGCCTCGGCCTCTAGGAGTTCCATCAGCCACTCCTCGTCCAGTCCTTGG
This sequence comes from Schizophyllum amplum, assembly GCA_007026445.1. Classification (NCBI taxonomy): domain Eukaryota; kingdom Fungi; phylum Basidiomycota; class Agaricomycetes; order Agaricales; family Schizophyllaceae; genus Schizophyllum; species Schizophyllum amplum. The sequence goes on from VDMD01000018.1 coordinate 498,241, forward strand.
CTGCAAACACTTGCTTGTGACGAGGAGCACCGGCTGGCTTCTTTGCACCACCAAATATCAACTCCATTAGTTGTGCATTGACACTCATATAAGGGATAGCTGTCAAGGCTAGCAAACACTGTGGTCCTGTGGACATCGTCAGCCACCATTGGCCACGCTACGACCATCTTAAGCTTAATTAAGGCTTAGTGTCCTGTTGCTCGATAGCTAATCCTTAAGTTAAGACGTGATTAAGCCTTAGCATAAGTTAAGCCTTAGGCGTTAAGTAGAACACTGCCCGCCGCCTGCTGCCTAATAAGGCGAGCACGCACGCACTGCTCGGCACGCCTGTTACGCGCAGCGTGCACTTCACATCCAGTACGCACGTCCTTTACTTATCCAGACTCGTCGTCCTACCTTCCCCTTCGTTCCGGACATATTTCATTGTTCCATTCCGGTCCAGCGTCCGGCACCGAGTCCGGCGGACTCGGCTACGGACCTGGACGCATTCCCTCATATCTTCGTCCTATCTTCCACCCTTATCCTCTATCGCCTTATCCTGCCTTCCCCATATGCTACTTACTTCATATCGCGTATCACCTTCGTATCCACCTCGGACTCTTACTTATCAGACCCGGACGTGTACCTACCGGCTCCGGACTTTCTCCTATCGGACACGGACTCGTACCTACCGGTCGTAGATAGCAGGATCCGGCATCAGATAGTACCTATCGAGTCCGATCACTCGGACTCTCGTACATGTACTTAAGCTGGCTATTCTTCCAAGATAGCCAGCGGAAATATCAACTTGGTTTCCCCCTCTACACTCGACTTTGCTCCCAAAAGCTCTCTCTTCTCTTCAAACCTCGTCCTTCCGTCTTCGGACACACTCCAGTCCAGTCCGCGGACTCCAGTCCGGACTCTCACACCGGACTCACACCGGACCCCGCTGGACTTGGTCGGTCACGCCAAATCGGAACGCGGAGACATTGGACGGCGTCATCTCTTATAGGTGTTCGCGAAGCGTTCCTATCTAAGGTCGCACAGTGTACCTAACAGTATATTTCCGCTCACGTTCATGTCTCATCGCCCATCCGCCTCCGACCAAGCCTACAGTACTTCCCGGCGGTCGCGCCAGCCAAGCGCCACCTCCGAAGAAGATCCGACCCCTCGCCCATCTGCCCCCTCGGCATCCATCTACGACTCCATCGGCGGAACGATTCCCCGGAGCTCTATCGGTCTCGTATCTCCGACCCCCACACACAACTTTCGTACCTTTACGACTGTCGAAGCCGATTCGGACGCCGAGGACAGCATTCCCCTTTATCGCGATCTCGATCGATTCTATCACCCGGTCCCTTCTCCGGCTCCCGGATCTCAACGCGCCCCTATCGATTCCCCCAGCAATCCGTTTCGATCCTCATCGATGTCCGCCACGCAGACGGTCACCAGTACGCGGCCGGCTGAGCGCAGCGCTGTCGCGCGCCCCGAGCCCGCGTCCATCACGGAGTACCCTCCTGATGACGATGTTCCCGACCCCGAGCAGGCCCCTGGCGGCCCCGGAGGTCCGGAGGATCCTGGAGATCCTGGAGATGATGGAGACGACCCGGACTCGGACGATTCCGACGACGACGAGTTCGATGTCCCCGCGGACTCGGACTCGCGCGAGAAGAAGATCAATCGCGCCATCCTCCGCATCGCCAAGGCATTGGAGACTTCGGCAAGGTCATCCAAGCCGTCCCGGGACGCGGAAGGCTCCGACGGCAAGTCCAACCTGCGCAAGCCACTCGTCTTCGACGGCTCGGACCCGCTGAAGTACAAGGACTGGGTCATCGACCTGGCCATGCACTTCTCCGAGCGCCCCCGCTACTTCTCCAACGACGAGAAGAAGGTCATGTTCGCGTACTCCTACACCGGTGGCGTTGTCCGCCAGTACTTCGCCCCGGACTACATGGCCGTCCTTCAAGGTCTCATCAGCTCTCGTCCGTCCTGGATGTCCGACTTTCAACGCTTCATCTCTGAAGTGTCGGACAACTTCGGACTCGATGACCCGGTGTCGCAAGCGTGCAACACCCTCGACAAGCTGTCCATGGACCCCTCCAAGCGCATCGCCCAGTACATCGCGGACTTCAACGGGTCCGCGCTGCTTACCGGCTGGGACGACGGAGCTCTCCGCCACCGCTTCTGGACCGGACTTCCCATCCGGATCCGCACCCGACTCGCCGAGTTGCAAGGCGGCAAGCCCAAGACCCTCGTCGCAATGAAGCGCGCCGCCCAGAACATCGACAACGTCTACTGGGAGACGCGCGAGGAGATCAGGCAGGAGAACGCCCGCAACACAGCGTCCCGCGCCGCCAAACCTCAGTCCGGCTCCCAGTCCGCCTCCACCTCCAACACCGGTAACCGCAGCAACAACTCCAACGCCGGCGGATCCGGAAGCCGCGGCGGGGGCCAGCAGCCAGCCGCATCGACGTCCGCTTCCTCGGCGTCCCAGGCCAACAAGCTGCACCTCGGTGCGAACGGCAAGCTCACTCCGGCGGAACGTGAACGTCGGATCAAGAACAACCTCTGTCTCTTCTGCGGGCTCAAAGGCCACATGGCCTCGGAGTGTCGCAAGCGCCAGTCCGCCAACGACGCCCGGGCCCGCGCCGCCAAGGCAGACGCTCCTGCGAGCGCGCCAAAGGCGGAAAACTAGACCGCAGCCCGGACACCTCGGCAGGCGACCGGTGCTGCGATGCCACCCCGCCTGCATCTCCCGAGGTCATACTAAACGCATCCGCTCTCGCCTCGGACAATGGCCTATATGTCTCTCTATCTTCTACTCTTTTCCGACGTCTGCTTCGCGCCCTCATAGATTCTGGCGCCTCCCATTGCTTCATAGACTCCGTATTCGTTGACACCCATGCAATCCCAACCCGTTCTATTCCGTCCACTACGCTCCGACTCCTCGATGGTTCCACCAGCGTCCTCACGCGTGCAACCACCGTCCCACTCCGGTTCCCGACGGGGGAAGTGCTCGACGTTGACTTCTTCGTCACCCTTCTTGATCCGAACTGCCCCGCCGTTCTCGGACACAACTTCCTTACCCGTCACAATCCGTCGATTGATTGGGCCTCAGGAGTTATCTCGTTCAGCACCCGGTCGCATCACGATACTTCCAGCGCTACTCCGGCTTCCTCAGCACTTCCTGCCGTCAACCCCTCCGAGTCCGCCACGGCCTCGGACCCCTTGTCGCCCAGCGCCGCTGAGCGCGACTTACCGGATCCAGCTCCGCCTCTTGCCTATCCGAAGCCCGGCACAGGCAAACCCTCCGTTTCTCTCATCTCTGCTGCCGCGTATGCACGCGCCATCCGCGAGCCCGGCGCAGTCCAATTCACCATTCAAGCCTCCGAAATCTCCGGCTTCTCCGCCTCCACTTCCTCTTCTCCTCCCGAGCCGCACCTCACCCCGGAAGAACTGTCCGAAATCCCGGAAGAATATCACGACTACGCGGACGTCTTCTCGGAGAAGCTGTCCGACCGCCTCGCTCCTCACCGTCCATACGACCTCAAGATCGAGCTCGAGGAGGGCGCCACTCCGCCCTATGGTCGCGTCTACCAGCTATCCCCTTCCGAGATGATCGCACTCCGCGAGTTCATTGACGAAAACCTCCGTTCCGGATTCATCGCGCCGAGCCGCTCCCCGGCAGGCGCTCCGGTCTTCTTCGTCAAGAAGAAGGACGGCGGACTCCGCCTGTGCGTTGACTACCGCGGTCTCAACCGGATCAGTCGCAAGGACCGGTACCCCATCCCACTCATTGCGGACCTTCTTGATGCTCCCGCCAAGGCCCGCATATACACCAAGCTCGACCTCCGCCATGCTTACCACCTGGTCCGCATAGCCGAGGGCGACGAGTGGAAGACCGCCTTCCGGACTCGATGGGGCTCCTTCGAGTTCCGTGTCATTCCCTTCGGACTGTCCAACGCTCCATCCGCCTTCCAGCACTTCGTCAACGACATCTTCTCGGACATGCTCGACGTTAGCGTGGTCGTCTACCTAGATGACATCCTCATCTACTCGGACAACCTGGACGACCACCGCAAGAATGTCCGCGAAGTCCTCCGACGCCTTCGCCAGTTCGGTCTATACTGCAAGGCATCGAAGTGCGAGTTCCATCGGGACACCGTGGAGTATCTTGGGTACATCCTATCCTCCAACGGACTCTCCATGGACGCGTCTAAGGTCGCCACCGTTCGTGAATGGCCCACTCCACGACGCATCAAGGACATTCAGGCATTCCTCGGCTTCGCCAACTTCTACCGTCGATTCATCCACGGATACTCGGACATCGTTGTTCCTCTTACTCGCCTCACCCGGAAGAACGTGCCATGGATATGGTCTTCCGAGTGCGAGTCCGCCTTCCAGACGCTCAAGGATGCCTTCGCCTCCGCCCCTGTACTCTCTCACTTCGTTCCCGGCCGCCGGCTAGTCGTCGAGACCGACGCCTCCGACTATGCCTTGGCCGCCATCTTGTCCATCCACTCCGACGACGGCGAGATCCATCCGGTCGCGTTCCACTCCCGTACCTTCCAGTCCGCCGAGCTCAACTACGATGTCCACGACAAGGAACTCCTCGCCATCTACGAGGCCTTCCGGCATTGGCGGCATTACCTGGAGGGCACGCCGGACCCGATCGATGTCGTCACGGACCACAAGAACTTGGAGTACTTCTCAACCACGAAGGTCCTCACCCGTCGTCAAGTCCGTTGGTCCGAATACCTCAATCAGTTCAACATGATCATTCGATTCCGACCCGGACGTCTGGGCACCAAGCCAGACGCACTCACTCGACGATGGGACGTCTACCTCAGGGATGGCAGGGATTCGTTTGAGCAGGTCAACCCGGACAATTGCCGTGCCGTCTTCGGACCCGAGCAACTGTCCGCCTCGCTCCGAGCCACCTTCCTCGAGGAACCCGTTCTCCGTGCGGCTCAGGCCGTCGACGTTGCCGCCCTGCACGCCGACATTTCCTCCCGTCTTACCTCGGACCCTGCGGCGCAGTCCGGCATTGCCGCTGCTCAGTCCGAGACGTCTTCACGCTGGACGTACTCCGCCGAGGCCGGTCTCCTATACCTCGACGGACGCATCTACATCCCTGACAACCCTGATCTCAAGCTCCGCATCCTCCGCATACACCACGATCACATACTGGCCGGACACCTCGGACAGAATCGGACACTCGCCAAGGTCCGTGAACTGTACGTCTGGCCAGGTATGCGCGACTTCATCAGGGATTACGTCTCCTCCTGCACCACCTGCAAGCGCAACAAGTACCAGCGTCATCGTCCTTACGGCCTCCTCCGTCCGCTACCTGTTCCGGCCCGGCCTTGGCACTCGGTATCCATGGACTTCATCGAACAGCTCCCGAACGCCCACGGATTCACCGCCATACTCGTTGTCGTGGACCGCCTCACCAAGCAGGCGGTGTTCATCCCCACCGACGACCATATCACGTCCGAAGGCCTTGCCCGTCTCTTCCTCATGCACATCTACTCCAAACATGGCATCCCGGAGCACATCACGTCCGACCGAGGGTCCGAATTCGTCTCGAAATTTACCGTCTCCCTCGGCAATCTCCTGGACATGAAGCTCCACTTCACAGCCGGATACCATCCCGAGGCGGACGGTCAGACAGAACGGACCAACCAGACGCTGGAACAGTACATTCGGACCTACTGCGCATACCAACAGGACGACTGGGACGAGCTCCTACCGCTCGCAGAGTTCGCCTACAACTCGGCGCCGCATGCCTCCACTGGTGTCTCACCCTTCTTCGCCAACAAAGGGTATTCTCCACGGTTCACCGTCTATCCGGAGCGCGACATCACCAACGCACGCGCCCTGGACTTTGCGGTGGACCTGGACAGCTTACACGAGTTCCTCCGGACTCAGCTGTCTGCCGCCCAGGATCGATACCGCGTCACCGCGGACCGGCGCCGACAGGACACTCCGGACCTACCCATCGGTTCCCAGGCCTATGTCCTTGCGAAGTACATCACCACTACCCGTCCAACACGCAAGTTCTCTGAGATTTACCTTGGTCCCTTCGAGGTAATCGGCCGTCCCAACCCCAACTCAGTCCAGCTCTCCCTTCCGGACTACTTACGCGGAGTCCATCCGGTCTTCCCGGTCTCTCAAGTCGAGCCTCATACTCCATCCGCCATTCCGGGCCGCACGCAGTCGCCTCCTCCTCCCGTTGAGGTCGATGGCGAGCCAGAGTACGAGGTTGGCGCTATCTTGGACTCCAAGATCGACCGCAGATACCGCCGGTGTCCGCTCCGGTATTTCGTCCGATGGTCCGGGTACGAGGGAACGGACGAGGAGAACTCGTGGGTAGCTGCTACCGACCTTACTCACTGTCAGGACCTTGTAGATGATTTCCACCGCCTTTACCCTTCCAAACCTCACCTTTAGTATTATTTCCCCATACTTTCCTCAATCTATCTCTTGCTTACATTTATCTCGATCTCTGTTCGTTTCCAATTTGCGCTATGTCCTTCCCACACCCTTATCATTCCATCCCTTGTCCGTCCCAATCTATCGAGCCCGTCCATGCCTTGTCCAAGAAAATTTGTATTACTACTACCCCTGCCTTTTCTTTCTTTACTATGTCTCTTTTCTATACCTACCCTACTCCCCCTCCTCCATCCTGTCCTCTGCCGACTCCGTGCCAGCTCGCTTCCCCCTCCGCGGCCTCTTCGCCCCGCGCTGGACCGGCTCGGACTCCGACCGATCGTCCGGCGCGACGGAACCGCGAACCGAGCCACGCGCGCTGGACCCGCGGACACTGGACGCCTGCCCGCTGGGCCCGGACTCTGTGGGCGGCGGACCCCACTTCTCAGTGATGCCGGGCCACCCGGATCCTCCCGCCGCCAGCGGCACCGCCACCTGCTCCCTTTCGCGCGCCAGCCGACCCTCCCGCACCTCGGCGGTCAGCTCCATGATCGCCCCCGCTATCCGGTCCAGGGCAGCAGCCGTGGCCGGATCGGTCGTGCCCGGCTGGGAGGGGATAGGCGGCGCCAGCATCGTCGCCGCCGGACGCTTCGCGGCACCACGGGTCGCCTTCGGTGTAACATCCGCAGCCGGCAAAGCGGCCGGGATCGCAGCAACCACAGCCGCCGCCTTGTTGCGTGGCCGGGCCGTGAAAGTACACGGCGTCTTGTGCTGCCGGCAATAGACGCAGGCGATCCCCGGCTTCAAGGACACACACGCCTCCTTCTTGGCGTGGCAGGTTGGGCAGGGCTGCAGTTGAGTCAGTCCGAGTATCCGGGCTTCACACGAGCACGCACCGGATTGTTCGCGTACGGCCCCAGAGCCTCCGCCGCTACCTCGTCCTCCTCGCCCAACTCCTCGTCGCCCTGTCCGTCCTCGTCGCCGTCCCCGACCTCCCCATCGCTCCCGTCCTCCTCCTCGCTCTCCACCACCATCTTGCGCTGTCCGATCCGTCAGCCATGCACGCCGGACACCACTGAGACACACCTTGGCCGCTCCCTTCTCCTTCTTGACGGTCACCGGCGGCGAGAGCGATGCCTTGCGCACAGAGGACGACGCGCCACGACGCCGCGACCCAGACCGAGCGGATGGTGCGCGTCCGGACGCTGCGGACGGCACCGGCGAAGGCGCGACCCTGGACGGCGCAGGCATCGGCACCTCCGGGAGCGCAGCGGACACGTTGACGGCCGTCGACCAGTCGCCCTTATCCTCCGCCGCCCTTACGAGCGACTGGAGCTGCGGCAGGACACCAGCCAGCATCTGGGACCGACGGTGCTCGTCCGGCGTCTTCGCGATCCGGGCCCAGACGGCGAGGGCCTGCTTGTATTCCTGCTCGGACATGGGGGAAGACATGGTATGAGATGTTGGATTCCACACAGGGCGGACGCTTCTTATGTACCGTCATGGACCCGGGCCCGGATCTCACAACACCCGGACTCACCCCAAAAACCCCAGCCAATGGTCCATGACATCATGCCGCACTCCGCCGACTCATCCCCAACATCCGACGCGTCATACCCCACACGCCGGACCGGCCCCCAAAATTCACGGCACATGCGAGGCACAGCGACGTCATTCTTCCCGCGATCCGGGCTAAGTCCCTCGAGGGCTCGGGACCTAGAGGGGGGGTACTGTTACGCGCAGCGTGCACTTCACATCCAGTACGCACGTCCTTTACTTATCCAGACTCGTCGTCCTACCTTCCCCTTCGTTCCGGACATATTTCATTGTTCCATTCCGGTCCAGCGTCCGGCACCGAGTCCGGCGGACTCGGCTACGGACCTGGACGCATTCCCTCATATCTTCGTCCTATCTTCCACCCTTATCCTCTATCGCCTTATCCTGCCTTCCCCATATGCTACTTACTTCATATCGCGTATCACCTTCGTATCCACCTCGGACTCTTACTTATCAGACCCGGACGTGTACCTACCGGCTCCGGACTTTCTCCTATCGGACACGGACTCGTACCTACCGGTCGTAGATAGCAGGATCCGGCATCAGATAGTACCTATCGAGTCCGATCACTCGGACTCTCGTACATGTACTTAAGCTGGCTATTCTTCCAAGATAGCCAGCGGAAATATCAACTTGGTTTCCCCCTCTACACTCGACTTTGCTCCCAAAAGCTCTCTCTTCTCTTCAAACCTCGTCCTTCCGTCTTCGGACACACTCCAGTCCAGTCCGCGGACTCCAGTCCGGACTCTCACACCGGACTCACACCGGACCCCGCTGGACTTGGTCGGTCACGCCAAATCGGAACGCGGAGACATTGGACGGCGTCATCTCTTATAGGTGTTCGCGAAGCGTTCCTATCTAAGGTCGCACAGTGTACCTAACAACGCCCCCGGAGCCCGGGACCCCTACCGGCAGCCCCGGGAGGGGCCCGTGGCTGTGCAAGTAAGTCTCTCGGTAGCTTTGCAACGAACTGCCAAGCAATTACTCGGTTCCTTTGCAAAGGTACTACGAGCACAGCTGCAAGTGGTGATGATTGCGAACGCGCAGGAGTCCGGACCGGATTGCCGGTCCTTGCCGCCGCCGCGCGAAGCGACTGCGGCGGGAATTCGGAGGCCTCAGAGAAGGAATTTAAAAGCAGGACCATGTAGAGTAAGGTTTCTAGTTGTGAACTCGAAAAAGAGGCATGGAATTCCGTTCAAAAATGAGCTCATAATACATGTAAGTTCTGTTACAGTTCAGCTCATATTTCACTTCTGCAGAACTACATGTGTGGACCTTTTTGAGCTCCCACTTGAAGGTCTCTTCACAGTCAAAGTTGGAGCAGGTATCTGTATAGGTACTGAATAGATTACAGGTACTTAGAGGCTCTGAACTCGCTTGAATAAATCAGATGTTTACTGGCCTGGAGGAGCAATCTTTGAGCACTGCTAGGCCATTGGGGTATGTTTCTGGTATGGATGCAGTGCAGTGAGCACACATACTATTACAATATGCTATATCACGCTAATCTACGACATTTGAAGTATTGAGTGAAGAGAGGGGGCGCAAACACAAAACACGAACACAAAGGGTGATGGTTCAGGACGAGAGAATACAATGAAACAATGACTACCTAATCCAGCGGACTTCCCCATTGGGCCGGTCCAAGCACACCAATCCCAACATGAAGGTGATCGAATGAGGCGATGAGCAAGCATTGCGTCTTGTCTCGCCCCGAACACGCTCAAAATAAGCGCGTTCGTGACGTGACGTAACGCGTCAAGCTCGCCTCTCGCCATCGTCCGTTCCGCGCCCCCCGCTCAATAGCGGGTTGATGGGCGCCATTTCTTCAAAATAGGGGTGTGGGGACTCAGGGGAGTCCCCCTCAGGTGCGTGCGCCTAAAATATGAGCTGACTTTTGGTTAATCGTGTATCTAGGAATGGCTGCAGCGTGCTGAGCACGCTGCAGCCATTTGTGTGCGTGTGTCTCGCCTCCAGACGTCGCTAGCAAGGCCAGCAGCCACCCCCTTCCCCCAAGACGTCTCCGCGCGCCAGCGCGCTCTCCCATTGGCCCCCCCATCATCAACCCCCACATGCACAGAGGCAGAGGACGCCCTCCCGCGCCATCCGCTATGCCGCCGCGTGCCTCTGCGCCTATCCAGTAGGCGTGGGGAGCTGCGCGCTAAGCGCTGGCGGCATCAGCGTGCGCGGGGCAAGCGACGACGGTGCGATCACACATTACGTAGCCACCCACGCCACCGTGCTCGAACCCTCTCGTACCCTCCCTGGCCCTTCACGGCCTGCGCAAGCGCCCCCCTCCTCTTGTATTGGTCCCACAGCCAGTTGAATACCAGCCGCATGCAGCGGTGGCCCCGCCCGCTTCCTTCCGCTGCCAGCAGTGTCACCTGCATGTGCCCACCCTGCTACATATTGAGTGAGGAAAGCGGGCGCAGACACAAACACGAACACAAAAGGTGATGGTTCAGGACAAGAGAGTACAATGGGAACAATGACTACCTAATCCGGCGGACTTCCCCATTGGGCCGGTCCAAGCACACCAATCCCAACACTCCCACCTGTGCGCCGGACCGCAAAAGAACTCCCACCTAATCAAGCTCCCACCTAATCCTGCAACTCCCACCAAATGTGCATCCTCCTATATCCATCACGAGAAGAGAATCATCTTCGGCGCATTCCTGGAGGAACGAGGGGCACGACCCTGGCGGACAGAAGCGGTGGCCGAGGACGAAGGGCGGGGGAAGCGAGACGCGGTGAAGAAGGAGGGGAGGGGGACGACCGACGAGCAGGAACGACATACGCGCCATAAGCCTGATCCACCTGGTAGTCCTGCTCGACCTCCGCGTCAAGCTCCGCGAGCGAGGCAACCATGTTCGCATTGAGATGCACCTTGTCCGAGATCTTCTGCCTGATCGCCTCGGGCATGGCGAACATGCAGAAGGCGGCAATATGCCCGGAACGCCCACAGCGGTGACAGTCCCTGCTGTTGACGTTGCACCAGCGATACCCCTTGTCGTCCAGCCAGAATGTGCTGGGGTCATTCTGGCGCCCGTCCAACAGACCCTCCTGCTCCTGGCGACCGCGGCCAACACGAGCGGCATTCCCCGCAAGCGAAGGGATGAACTCCTCCTGCTTGACACTGAATGCCGCGCCAGAGTTCGAGGTGAGCATGTTAATGGCGGTGTCGAGGGTGAGGGCGGTCTGGGAGAGGATGTTGATACGTATCTGATCGAAGGAGTCATCCAGGTTGATGAGGATGACGTCCATGACCTCGTCATCAGAGACAGTGACGCCCAGGCCAGTGAGGATGGCCTTCTGCGCCTTGACGTTGGCGATGTGCGTCTCGATGGGGTGAGAGGGGTCATGGCGGCACTGCTGGAAGGCCTTGCGAGCATGCATGCGCTTCCAGGGAGTGGGCTTCTCGTACTTCTCCTTCAGCACCTTCCAGATCGCCTTCGCCCCTGTGCAGTCCTTGACCAGTGCCGCGGCGTCGGGACTGAGCTTGGTGTAGAGCAGCCACTCAAGCTCAGCATCGAGGGGCTTCTTGGGGTCAGGCACCGCAGCAGCAGGGTCAGAGGTGACGTAGTCGGCCTGAGCAGCACGGAAGAAGCGCGACATCTGCTCCTTGAAGGAGTGCCAATCGGACTCTCCCGCAAGGTCAGGGATACGCTCCAGACCCCTGGAGAGGACGGGAGAGATGAGGGACATTGTGGATGAGCCGATAGAGGGTGATCAGATAAGAGGAAATTTTCGTAGGGGTTTTCTGAGGGTTTAGAGCAAGCAGAGAGACTGTTTTTGAGGTTTAGATAAGCTAGAGCGCGGGGCTCATAACCTATTGAGTGAGGAAAGCGGGCGCAGACACAAACACGAACACAAAAGGTGATGGTTCAGGACAAGAGAGTACAATGGGAACAATGACTACCTAATCCGGCGGACTTCCCCATTGGGCCGGTCCAAGCACACCAATCCCAACACTACAGCGCGACTAGCCCCTCACCGGGATCGTTTGACACCTCAACGGTCCTCCCCCCATTGCTACATACACCCCCACCCACGCGCGAGTACCTACGCATCCCGTGCGCGCCAATCAAGAGCCGGCAAATTTTTTTGCTGTGCTTTTGAACGCTTTTCATGATATTTTCCCTATATATATACACTTTACATGCATTGTTTACACATATTATACAATATATGTGATATATACGATGCACCAGCGGCCACAGGCGGCGGCACCAGAGGCAGCAGCGCGCGCGCGCACCCGCACGAGCAGCGATCAACTGCCTTTCCCGAACGGGAAGCACCATCAATGCCACCTAGCGCGCGCCCGTGCACCGCCCCCTGCCTAATCAGGCGAGCACGCGCGCACCGCCCGGTATGCCCCCGGAGGCCGGGACCCCCACTGGAAGGCCCAGGAGGGGCCTGTGGCTGTGCAAGTAAGTCATTCGCTATTATTGCAATAAGCCGCCAAGCAGTTGCTTGGGTGTTTTGCAATAACCTTGCGAGCTCAGCTGTCTGAGGCCGTACGCTGTCCGTGTCGGGGCATGCAGAAGTTGCTGGTGCGGATGGTGTTGGTGTAGTAACTGTTGGGATTGGTGTGCTTGGACCGGCCCAATGGGGAAGTCCGCCAGATTAGGTAGTCATTGTTCCTATTGTACTCTCTCGTCCTGAACCATCACCTTTTGTGTTCGTGTTTGTGTCTGTGCCCGCTTTCTTCACTTAATAGGTTATGAGCCCTGCGCTCTAGCTTATCTAAACCTCAAAAACAGTCTCTCTGCTTGCTCTAAACCCTCAGAAAACCCCTACGAAATTTTCCTCTTATCTGATCACCCTCTATTGGCTCATCTACAATGTCCCTCATCTCTCCTGTCCTCTCCAGGGGTCTGGAGCGTATCCCTGATCTTGCGGGAGAGTCCGATTGGCACTCCTTCAAGCAAGGGGGTCCCGGGATCGCAGGAAATGACCGCGGGTCGACTTTCGACTTAAGGCCGTTACCCCTCCCCCCCTCCTCCTTCATGTGACGTCCGGCAAGTTCCGGCCGCCGCTAGACGGGTGGTACCACCTACTCTAGATGCTATGAAGCCATCTAACCGCTGTATATACATGTATTACAGCTTCAAGAGCTCTGTATGCACTCCTGTAATGCAACGCTGCAGTGCCAGCATTCTGGCGCAACGGGCTTCAGCCACTCACGTGACTGCTCGGAAGGCCGAGGAGCATGTGCACAACTCAGTTGACCTCCGTTGAGGTAAGGAACCCTTGTCAGACAGGATAAGTAGCTTAATACTGGCTTGTGGGGGCCTGTGTACCACCTTACATGCTATGTAAGATAGCTGAGGTCCAAAACGGTCTGGGTACAATGGGGTCGACTTTCAACTTTTGTCGGCCTCGGACCCCCCCTCCCTCCCCACCCCCGGTCCGCTATTTTTAGCTTCATACCCCCTTGCCTTCAAGGAGCAGATGTCGCGCTTCTTCCGCGCTGCTCAGGCCTACTACCTCACCTCTGACCCTGCTGCTGCGGTGCCTGACCCCAAGAAGCCCCTCGATGTCAGGCTAAATACGGTTTGTAGATAGTGATGTAAGAAACTAACAAATGTCAGAATCTTGAGTTTGTTATGAGGAGGGGATTTTATACTGTAGTTACGCGCGATGCGGTCAGGGGCTCGTAAGAGGGAAAAGATGGAAGAGAGGGACAGATCCAAACTAATATCAACAACGGGGCACGTGTCAAGTTCAACTTAAGCGTAAGTGTTCTTAGAACCACAGACAAACAGACGATTCCAAGGTGCAGACAAGACATACTGTAATCTACCGAGATCAGAGCTGAACAAGCTGCGAGTTTCCAATACTCGACTCTTCAGGGTAAAACTGGCTAGACTTACCGAAATACTCTTTCGTGGACTCTTGCGAATTCTGTTGTGGGGTTGTAACGATTCTCTGTATTCGAACAGAGCACTTGATGCGTAGTTGCAACTACTAACTTGCTGGCGATGTCTGATACGAGCTTAGGAGGTTCCCGCTTCTGGCGATTGATTCGAATCTTCGACTGGTTTTCTCCTCTGCCAAAGTGGACCTCCTTATATACTCTTCCATCGCTAGCCTGTTTCATAGTCTGGCTGTGCAATCCTGTGCTCGTTTCAAGCTATCTACTATATGTTCCGTACTATCTACTGTTTGTTTTGTACTAACCCCTTGTTACACAGCCAAAGGCAGTGTATGTTTCAGTCTAGTAATACAAATCCTGTCCAATAACCTTGCTGCTAGGGCATAAGCTATGCGCACAGCCGAGAGAGGCTGTGTGCACTGCCGAACATAGCCTTGTAACTGAACTACAGGTCTGGTGATCTGCACATGACTTTCACATGACTTGCACTCATTCCTCTAGTTAGGCGATATGTGGTGTCGCCGGGGCGATAGTCTATTTTACCCGTCTTCATACCAAACCAAATACCCATATGACATCGATGCTGAGCTTGAGTGGCTGCTCTACACCAAGCTCAGTCCCGACGCCGCTGCGCTGGTCAAGGACTGCAAAGGGGCAAAGGCGATCTGGAAGGTGCTGAAGGAGAAGTACGAGAAGCCCACTCCCTGGAAGCGCATGCATGCTCGCAAGGCCTTCCAGCAGTGCCGCCATGACCCCTCTCACCCCATCGAGACACACATTGCCAATGTCAAGGCGCAGAAGGCCATCCTCACCGGCCAGGGCGTCACTGTCTCTGATGACGAGGTCATGGATGTCATCCTCATCAACCTGGATGACTCCTTCGATCAGATATGTATCAACATCCTCTCCCAGACCGCCCTCACCCTCGACACCGCCATTAACATGCTCACCTCGTCCCCAGGAGCAGGAGGGTCTGTTGGACGGGCGCCAGAATGACCCCAGCACATTCTGGTTGGACGACAAGGGGTATCGCTGGTGCAACGTCAACAGCAGGGACTGTCACCGCTGTGGGTGTTCCGGGCATATCGCCGCCTTCTGCATGTTCGCCATGCCCGAGACGATCAGGCAAAAGATCTCGGACAAGGTGCATCTCAATGCGAACATGGTCGCCTCGCTCGCGGAGCTTGACGCGGAGGTCGAGCAGGACTACCAGGTGGATCAGGCTTATGGCGCGTATGTCGTTCCTGCTTGTCGGTCGTCCCCCTCCCCTCCTTCTTCACCGCGTCTCGCTTCTCCCGCCCCTTCGTCCTCGGCCACCGCTTCTGTCCGCCAGGGTCGTGCCCCTCGTTCCTCCAGGAATGCGCCAAAGATAATCCTCTTCTCGTGATGGATATAGGAGGATGCACATTCGGTGGGAGTTGCAGGATTAGGTGGGAGCTTGATTAGGTGGGAGTTCTTTTGCGGTCCGGCGCACAGGTGGGAGTGTTGGGATTGGTGTGCTTGGACCGGCCCAATGGGGAAGTCCGCCAGATTAGGTAGTCATTGTTCCCATTGTACTCTCTCGTCCTGAACCATCACCTTTTGTGTTCGTGTTTGTGTCTGTGCCCGCTTTCTTCACTTAATAGTAACGACGGCAGCAAAATGTGTTGAGGAGAGAGGGGCAGTCGTGGTGTAGGCTGAGATCGGGCTGGCATTCAATGGGACTAATCTCCTCGTCTTGTCCTCATCTCCATTGTGTGTCCCAAATCACGCCATCATGGTTGAGATCTCTCACTGCACCGGCACCCACCCCTTGGTTGCCCCTGCAGGCCACGGGTACACAAGTAAGTAGGGCCCGTGGCCATATAATGATAGCTCAAACCAAGGGGGTGCTGGGTTTGCAGAAAATGACCGCGGGTCCAAATTCTTTGTAGACCGATTACCCCTCCCCCCCTCCCCCTCACGTGATAGCACATGCGCTCGGCAATTGCTGTTTTAGCAGCTGGCGTGTCGGCGCGGGTTTTGCAGGTTCTTATACCCTCTTGTCGCACTATTTATCAACATCTGAACTTATTTAGAGCTAATTATGTCTCATTTTTGTTCAAAGTCAGAAGTTTTGGTGTCATCGAAATCCGAACGTTGGCCACGTGACTGTGCGCGTGCAAGAGCCAGTTGCCTGCAAATTGCCTGTGTCTCGTCGAATATGAGAGAAGCTGCTGTGGGGGATGTATGTATAGCCTACATATGAGTAAATCATGGGTATTGGGATGCACAGAGCAGCCCTAGAGTGTAATTCAAAGGAGGTCCAAATTAATTTTAAGCAGGCTGCCGACCCCCCCTCCCTCCCCACCCCCGGTGCGCTATTTTTAGTTCGACACCCCCTTGCGCAGAGGCAGAGAAGGATGCGGATGGATTCCAGGCTAGCGACGGGGGCGAAGACGTCCTGATAGTTGATTCCCTCGCGCTGAGTGAAGCCGTGCGCAACAATGCGCACCTTGTACCTCTCGATGTTGCCCTTCGCATCTTCCTTGATGGAGAAGACATGCTTTGAGGTGATGGGCTTGACCCCTGTTGGGATTGGGACCTCTTCAACAACGTCGTTCAGCTTGAAGCTGTTCAACTCTTCCGACTGCGCGTCAAGCCACACGTATTGGGGACCTTCCGCGCACCGCTGCTAGAGCGCCCACCAGTGGCTGCGCCTGCAAAAAGCTCGTCCTCCATGAAAGAGATGTTGGCAGATTCCTCGTCAAGCTCTGGCGCTGGTGCTTCCTCGGCGGGTTCTGGCGGAGGCGGAGACGGAGGCGCGGGTTCAGCGGGCGCCGCCTCACGGGCTGCTCTGCGCTCTTCGAGCTGTGCCTCTCGTTCGCGGATCTGGGTGTGCCTCTTCTCCCGCTGTTCACTCTGCAACCTTTGCTGTCGCTCGCGGGTCTCGAGGTAGCCGCTATCCTTTGGTTTGGACACCTTTTGCTGTACCGAGGTTTGTAATACACCCCGTGAATATGCGTAACGCGTATTGCAATCTGTACGTGAGCTTCACGGGGCCGGCAAATGCCGTTCCGTGAGCCCGCCGCTGCCCTCCGGGAAGCCGGGCAATGCCTATATCGAGCCCGGGCGGGCTGATAAGCGTGGCGCGTGGCACTCCTGCCGCCGCGACGCTCGCGTGCCACTCTGATGCGCCGTCCATGACGTCACACCGACGCGTCACAGCGTCGGCGTCGCGCGCGCGCGCGCGCCGTCGCCGCCGCGCGTCGTTCAGGCCTCGTAAAATAGCAGAATACATTCTAATGTATGGAAATGTAGTATACTACGAAATATGAGCGGGGAGAGGCATGAGGAGCAGCAAAAAAGCGCAGAAAGGGCGACCGAAAATTTTCGCCCGCCCTCGCTGCGTCCGCGCTGTCCGTGTGGGGGCGGGAGCTCACGGCAAAGATGGGAGAGTGTGAGGGAGAGTCCCTTGAGACCGAGGACGCGTTGCCGTGCCAGGGAATAGGCGCTTCTGTGTTTGGCGGGGCGATCGAGGGGGGGGGGGGGCGCGCCTGCGAGGGAGCGACGCGCTGCAAGCGCACGCTGGCGGCTGCGTAGTCCACAGCGGCACGCCTCAGCACAAATACGGCGCCGCGCATGGCGCCGGAGCGCGACGGCGGAGTGCACGCATCGCGCTGAGTGAGGTACGAGGGCGGTGCGCGTTGCAGCTGGCCGAGCAAAAATCACAGCGCTGCCGCCGTGAGAGCGCCTGCTCGCAGCCCCAGTCAGCCCTACCACGCGCTAAGCACCCTACGTAGGGTGCATAAACGAGCGGGAAGGCGCTGGGGTGTGACAGTGCTTGGCCGCGTCGTCATGTGCATGCGCTCCGCGCAGGGCGTCGTGGTGCGCCATGAACAAGACATGGGGGAGAGGGGGTGGAAGGCGTCGGGGGAAGCTGCACGCGCCGCAGCATTGCTTGTGCCATTGTCTGGTGGGCTGCGAGCGCTGCCCGCGCGAGACGCGGGCAGCGTTCAACGTGTGTTAGTTCATGTATCTAGTCTTGTAACTATTATGACGCACCTAAGGGGGCTCAACAGAGCCCCCGCCCCTTCTTCATGCTCGCCCCGCGCGTGGGCGGCTTCGCGTTCAATCGGTGTGAGCAGACGTGATGACGAGAGGAGAAGAGCGACGGTGATCGTGACACGACGATTGCGCGGAAAGCGCGACGTGGAGTCACGCCCGGCAAGGCAAGCAGATGAAAGGAGGTGAGGGGAAGAGGGTCGAGCCAGATCCAGGTCAGGAGTAGGCATCGCTGGTGGTCGCGATGATATGTTGTTCTTCGGGACCGCATATCTTGTTCTTTGGGACCGCACGGATGCCGGTCGTCGTTGCCTTCGACGGTCTCGGTAAATGCCCGCAATGTATGAGAGCACAAAGCGAGAAAACAATCATATCTATAGTACATGTAAGAGATATATCCGAAATTTTCAAGCGAAACGAACGGTGGGAAGATGTCACAACAGCAATCGGGTTGGACAAGGTAGTGAATTCAAGTGATTCGGATCGTTCAAGCACTCGAACGAGAGGCTCATTGTCCCAGTCCCTCGCCGGGTACTACCTTCAGAAATCCAGAAATCAAACTTGTATGTTCTATGTACATATATCGTGTATAATTACAGCATGAGAAGGCTTGGATGAATTGGATAAGGCTAATGAGTGACTGGCAGTGTCTTATTCTTGCATATTTCATCATTATAACTTTCTCTGAGTTGGTATATATACATCTAACCCTGGGAAGTGGGTCTACAGTACATCATACACAGTCTCATAACCTTTTCTCTGAGGAACTCGGATGCGATGGATGAGCATCGCGCGCGCGCGCGTCCAAACGTGCTCATACGGACGTGTTCGTGACGTGACCGTCACTCGCGCTCCTCCTCCTCAACCACCATCTTGCCGCCGCGGGGTCGACGCACAACGCGCCGAGCGCGTAGAATACGCAGGGAACGGGCATAGGGGCCCTCCAGGTGCGTGTACAGCTCCTTTCACGCGTCAATTTGCTGATATAGTGTTTATTTTTGCTGTGCAGACCAAAGGTGGCCGCACGCACCTGCTCGTGCCGCCCTATGAGGGCCCCTCGCCCATACCTCTACCACCTTCGCCCACAGTGAGGTAGGGGCTAAGGCGAGGGGCTTTCTGAGGTGACACGAGTTCGCGCGCGGCCACTCGCCCACGTCGCCCTGATCGCGGCGACAGCGCCAACGCGCACACGCCCGCCGTAGTCTACGCCCCCCCCTTCCACCCCTCCACTATCCCCCCGCGCGACGGCAGCGGCATACCATCCACGCGTGGTATGTCCCCTCGCCCGCCGCTGCGCCTCTACCCGCAGCGCGCAAAGGCCATCGGCGACGTGTCATGCACATCGACGAGGCCTAGCGCTCCGGCGTGTCCTCCGAGGTTATGCGTGCCCTTTTCAGGGTACGCTTCTCTTGGGTACACGCTGGCCGCAGCTGCGAGCGGACGCATTCGCGTCCGTGCACGGTAGCAGCTGCGCGAGGCAGACACAACGCGCATGACGTGTGCGCGTCTGTGCGCCGTCCCGCGCAGCGCGCGGCACACAGCATGCGTATAGTGCACTGCGATGCTCAGCGCAGCCCACGCTGTGCATTGCGTGCCCGCGCGTCCGCGGCAGCGACACCGCCCGTCCCCCGGGGCCGATCGCCCCGTCGAGCGCGGACGTGCGCGTCCCCTGGCGCGGCAACGCGCTCGACCACTAGAAGAGACCTCCCCCTACATCCCCTCACCCGCGGCGTGAGCCCCAGCCCCCTACATGGACAGCACAAGGGCGTCGAGGGCTGGCGAAAATTTTCGCTATCCCTTTTGACGCTTTTTTGCTGCTCCTCATGCCTCTCCCCGCTCATATTTCGTAGTATACTACATTTCCATACATTAGAATTTATTTTGCTATTTTACGAGGCCTGAACGACGCTGTGACGCGTCGGTGTGACGTCATGGACGGCGCATCAGAGTGGCACGCGAGCGTCGCGGCGGCGGGAGTGCCACGCGCCACGCTTATCAGCCCGCCCGGGCTCGATATAGGCATTGCCCGGCTTCCCGGAGGGCAGCGGCGGGCTCACGGAACGGCATTTGCCGGCCCCGTGAAGCTCACGTACAGATTGCAATACGCGTTACGCATATTCACGGGGTGTATTACAAACCTTGGTACAGCACAAGCTGGTTTGGAGGCCTTCCGCTCCTGTGGGGTGCGTAGACCAGCCCAGCGAGACGGTCCAGGTTCTGGCGCAGGAGGTGGTGGCACCTCATTTGGCAAGGATAGGCGGGGAATCCGTGAGGTCCTCTCCCGGCGGCGTGGAGCACGCTCGGCTGGCTCAGGTGAGGGTCCACGGCTTGATGGAGGAGAGTCTCCCACTGACTCTGGCGCAGGTGGTGCTGGTCCTCCCACTCGACCTGGACGGGGTGGTGGAGGTGCATCGTCATCGTCCTCGTTGTCATCAGGTGGTGAGGAGATGTTGCGCGGGCGTAGATGCTTGCGGAAGTCCTCCCACTGCTCGTCGTCGTCTTCAGAGCGCAACTCGGCTGGGGCGGAGGAGGCAGCGTCAAATTTGACATGGCGCGACGTGAATATCTTGCCAGTGGAGACTTCCAGGAGCTTGTAGCCTTTTGTCCCCTCCGAGAGTGCGTAACCAATGAATACGCAGCGGCGGGCCCGGTCAGCGAACTTCCCCTTGCGGAGCTTCTTGTCAATGAGGGGATAAGCTGGGCAGCCGAAGGGATGTAAGTTGCTGAGGTTGACCGGGCGCTTGACCTTGCGGAGGCGGTTGCGCGGCAGCTCCCCCTTGTGCCGACTGGCGGGGGAGATGTTGATGGTATCGGCTGAGTACTGCATGGCGTATGTCCAGTACTTCCGCGGGAGTCCTGACGCGGCAAGGTTGGTGATCGCCCGGGTGACCAATGTCTGGTTCATACGCTCGGCGATCCCGTTCTGCTCCGGCGTGTACGGGTCGGTCTTCTCGTGGATGATGCCGTGCTTGCGAAACTCGGCCTCGATAGCTTTTGAGGTGAACTCGCCACCGCCATCAGTTCGGAAGAACTCGATCCAGCCTTCCAGCCACTCCCACTCCTCGATGGGGTTTCCAGTTTCGCGCTCGCGCTGGAGGCGCCACTCTCGAAGCTTCTTCAGCACCTCGGACTTCTTGTGCGTGAAGATGACCCAGACGTTTGACGAGAAATGGCAGACCAGGACAATCCAGTAGAGGAGGCCACCGGGGCCAGCGGGTGAGACTGGACCACCGACGTCGCAGGACACAAACTGGAGGGGATGTGTGGCGCGAGTCGTACTCCGCTTGAAAGGTAGCTTCTTCATCTTCCCCATGATGCATGGCTCGCAGAAGGAAGGAATGCCGGTGGAGCGTAGTGACACCCTGCAGCTGGTTATGCCGGACCATGTTGCAGAGGCTCTCATGGTTTGTGTGACCCATGAGGTGGTGCAGGCGGTTGATGTCCATGGCAAAAGCGGCATGCTCGTCCATGCCCAGCGGCTGGCAGTCGACATGGTAGAGGCCGCTCTTTTGCTTGGCGATGCAGGCCACATCATCTGACGAGTCGCGTACCACATATGTATCACCTTCGAAGACGACACGCATGCCACTCTTGGTGATTTGCGGGACCGAGATGAGAGTGAGGGCAAGGTCAGGGACATGAAGCGTGTCCTTGATTTTAAAGTCGCGCATGCCGTCCGGGGTTCTGGCTGAGAAGCGGAGGGTGCCCTTCCCAATGGCCTTAACGATGGAGTCATTGCCCAAGTGGACATCGCGCGGCGACTCAAGCTTCCGGTAGGTGCCCAGTTCGAAGTAGCGGTCAAGGTTGGACATTGTCTTCGAAGCACCAGAGTCCATGATGGTGGCCTTTCTTCGCTTGGAGGGGCTGGGATCGGACAAGACATAGGCGGAAATCTTCTTGTAGGTGCGAGTAGAGATGACATGTGCTTCGTCTACATCAGAGTCCAAGTCCGAGTCCGAGTCCGACTCCTTCTTGCGCTGCGCAGCGCGATTCGCCTTCTCCCGCCCCTTCTTCTTCTTCCCTCGCCTCCTCAATGGCCTTCTTCCCTTCGTGACACTCCTCAGTGCCATGGAAGCTGCCAGGGCCATGCCATAGGCATCCCTTCGGCTGCTTCTTTGCCTTCTCCTTGCCCTTCGACTTCTTCGACAAGCTCGCGCGTGGCGCGCTGGCGGCGTGGGCCTGCTTGTTGTTCTTGTCGTCAGACTCCTCGTGCTTCGTGGCGTGAGCATGGAGATTCGCCTCCACACCGTCTAGCGTGAGCGGGTTGGTAGGGGTGGCGGAAGCAGAGATGGTGGAGGAGAGGATCTTGTACTTGTCGTTGTCTGGGAGGGAAGCGAGGAGGATGAGGGGAGTGAGGGAGGAGTTTATGGCGAACTTGAGGGTGTCGAGGCGCTCGATCATCTGACGCATGAGCTGGAGGTGAGCGTTCATGGTCTTGTCGCCGATCTGGCCGTCCTCGGGCAGCTTGAGGCGCGTCCGCATCAGCTTGATGAGGATGCCGAGGGCGGACTCCGCCATGTTCGTCTGCTCGAACTCCTTGGTGAGTGCGTCCCAGAGGTCCTTGGCGCTCTTCTGCTGGCGGTACTTCAGCGTGAGGGAGTTGGAGAGCTTGCTGCGGATGGTGGCGAGGGCACGGCTGTTGCAATATTGCCAGCTGTTCCTCCGATCGGTGGAGGTACCGGTCGCCGGAGCGGTAGAGGAGGTGGTGCCAGCACCTGGGGAGGGGGATGTTGCGCCTGCGGGCGTCGTAACCGTGATCGACGGTGTCTGTGTCTCCGAGCCGTCAACGATGCCCATAAGGTCCTCCTTGTTCAGGAGGTCCCCCATGTGTACGCTCCAGAGGGGCCAGTCATTGGGCCCATGGAGGAAGCCGCTCTGGTCTGCCGTGTCCGAGGTCATGGCGAGAGCGGGAGAGTGAGTCGTATAGATGAGGTCTTGCTCAGCTAGTAAGGATGTGCAGGACACGTAAGACCTCAGTCTTCCTGCAGTGAGGGTAAAGACTGTATTCGTACCTAAGGATGCGCAGGACGCGTAAGACTAAGGTACTGTTAGCTGAGGATAAAGTAAATATAGTGTAAGACGCACCCTCAGTCTTCCTGCAGTGAGGGTAAAGACTGAGGGGCGAAAAAGGGCGGAGCCCCTATAAAAGTAAGCATTAGAGTTCCCTAATCGGGAATTGTGAGGGTGCAAGGTACTTAGATGCACCGTGTGACGTGACACAGTGCGTCGGGCTGAAGGCAGGCTCGTCCGCCTACCCACCACTTTTGACAGCCCTAGAATATTTTGAAGGCAGGCGGGCATGAAATGCGATCGCTTTGCGGGGGTAGAATGTCTGCCCGGCAAAACCCGCTCGTACCCCCTAGCAAATGGAGGACGGACGCCTGTCAACGAAACGGTCTCCCCAGTACAAATGGACGCTGTATCGATAGTAATGGCCTAGTTACGCATGGGGATGCTCGTTTTGGGATGTTAGATGTTGGAGAGAGCTTGTCAAAGGCGCATAAGGCGGTGCATAGCCGTATTTCGGGGCTTACGCCTCTTTTCCACATTTCTCCCTAAGCAGGATGACTTGGGCTTTGAAACTTTGTAGGATAATGTTTGAATGTATGATCTATACTATGATCATTTTTTCACGATTTTTGGAATGCTCACGCGCACACGCGGCGGGTGTTTCGCTGGGGGGTCATGTTTCTATTGTGGGTCAGCGACAGTATGCTACCTACGCAGTGCTATGTAGCGAGGGGCATGTTAACATACATACGGACCTATACACGAACACGTGACTTTGACCATTATATACTCGCTTCCGCATTCGCATTACCTCAGTCGTTCTTTCCCTCTTACCAGACGGCTGAGGTATGTGCATATTCACCTAGACCACTGTAGTTACTGACTCATAGTCTAGACCTACGTGCTATAGGTGAATCTAGTCGTTCTTTCCCTCTTACCAGACGGCTGAGACCTACGTGCTATAGACTGAGATTACAGGTTATGAGCCACTAAACCCCAGCTCTTTCCATTGCACGCACGTCTCCGGGCTCTCTACGACTCGCCCGCCTCCTGCGAAGATGTCTTCGTGTCCTGATACGCTTGGCGATGCCGCTCGCGCCGCCGCCATGCCCTATCGCACACCTGTTTCCGCCGGGATGCCGTTGCGCCATCGCGCCGCGCCGCCTCGCTCTTTTGACGACCCCGCCTTTGCCGATTCTCCGCCGTTGGACTCTCCGACCGAGGGCGTCCTCATCTCTCTCACGCCGGACCACAGCTTGTCCTCCATGTCCCTCCAGAACGCGTCCTCCGTGCCACCCGCTCCCGATCGGCCCTTCGGCTTCACTGCATCCTCGCCCTTGTCCTCTCGCTCCGTCACACCGGCGGACGCCCTCCAACGCCCATACTCTGCGCATCCTCCGGCGTCCTGGACCCATCCGGCTGCCTCGAGGTTACCGACTCCCCCCGCTTTCCTGACTGGTCCGAATGCTCAGCCCCTTCCCCCGCGTACTGTACACTCTTCTCCTGTTCCCTTTGCATACGAGCCTCTGCGCCGGCCAACTCCGGTGTATGCTTCCCATCCGTCTCCCGCTCTAGTTTTGCCCCAACATACCCAAGATCCATGTTTTTCCGCGCATACACCCACTCTTCACGCGCATATATCCCCTCATATTGCATATATTGATCCTCAAACGCAGTACATACCTTCTCAGACGACGGGAGTTGCGCCGGCGCAGGAGGGGGCTTTCCCTCTGCCTGTGCCACAATACCCGCCGGCTGCTGGTCCTGTTTTTTCGAATCCTTTTCCATCTTTCGCGCCGCATATGTTCCCTTCGTTTGCGCCCTACGCTTACTCCTCTCCGTATCCTTCGCACATGCCGGGTTTCTCTGCGCCTTACGCGTTTCCTGCCTCTTTCCCGAACCTTGTTCCCGTGCAGCAGTCAGCACCGTCTTCGATGACAGTTGCTCCTGCAGCTCCGGGTCCTCAGGTGCATGCTCACGCAGCGCCTGTGGGGCCCCCGGCAGCCGATCCTCAGGGTGTTGACGCATACGCGGCAGCCCTCTTTGGGAATGCACCGGGCGAGTTCATTGCTCCTTATGACCCTGCCACCGTTGACCCTTCCCATTTCGCTCATGATCGCAATTCGACCTACTCCGTTTACACTGTCTACGGTGACCCTAAATACAAACTCCCTACGATACCGGGGCTGACGCATGTTCCACTCCTGAAGGACCGGGAGTCCTTTCCTCTCTGGCACGCCGCGATCACGGACACCATCAAAGCGACCTCACCGGTTCTGTTCCGTCACCTCGTGGCGGTCGCCCCATCCCATCTCGGCGCGCGGTCCACCTCGCGAGATTGCGGTGCCTCTGCGTCCTCCCCCACAGTCTCGGCTGGACACCCGCTTCGACCAACATGTCTCTACTGTCTGGTGGCGTTCGGATGCCGTTGTGCTCTCTATGCTCCGCCAACGTATCGGTCCCGCCGTGCGTATCAGCGTGACCAAGGCCGACGACGCGGACGACAACCCCACCGCACTGGAATTCTACACCGCCATCCGCACTTGGTACGGCTCTGGCAACGCTATCACTATCAGCCACGTCAGTGAGCGCCTCCCGCTCATTGTCCCGCGCTCCCCGAACCCAGCGGACATGTCCGCTTTCCTGGAGTCCTTCCGTGCTGGTATTGACGCGATCACTCAAGCTGCTGGTAGCGCATCCCTCGCTCGCCAGTACATGTCCGACACGCGCGCTAGTATCATACTCGCTGGCGCTATCCCTACGGTCGGCCTTTGGGCGCCGTTTGTGGCGCGTATTTTGGGCGCTGTCAACTCTCCGACCGGTGCTCTACCTATCCTCTCTCTGCTGGACGAAGCGCGCGACATCACCCTTTCGCCTACGTCCCGCTACGTGCCGCCCCACGCCCGTGATCGTCGCCCTCCCCATGCTATGTCTATGTCCGCGGCAGCCGCGAACGCCACCGCCGCCACACCCTCACCTGCGTCTGGCTCGCCCGCCACCGACACTGCTCGTATCGGTCAATATCGCCCTCGCATGCCTGACCACAACGCGCCGCGCACCGCCGCGCCCGGCTCTAGGCCGTCTCGCCCACAGCAGGCATATGTCGCCGCAGCTCCTGTCGACACCTTCAACCTGGTCCCTGGTGGCGGTGGAGATTGCGATGGTGGTCCTGTACCCATACCAGACTACGCTCCCTCTGCGGACGATGTAGCGCAGTCTGAGGTAGACAGTCTTGGCAATGGCACCTCTTACAACGCGTATCCCACGCCTCGGGCGTTTGCGATGTTCGGCGATGTCCCGTTCGGTGACAAAGATGGTATTGTTGAGCTTGCTGGTCACTTCGCTCTCATATCCTTCCTCGCCGGTCTCGGTCTACTCGACTCTGGCTGCACTGCTCACCTCGTACGCGACCGCGCCCTGTTCTTCGACTACGCCGCCATCGATGACATGCATGTCGCCACGGCCTCTGTCGGGAGTTCCCTGTCGATTCGAGGCAAAGGCTCTGTTCGCTCGCGTGTACTCTGCGACGACGGTGTCTGGCGCGAGGTCATCTGGCGGGATGTCTTCCATGCGCCTGACTGCCCAACCAATCTGATCTCGATTGGACAAATGTGTGAGCATGGCTTCTCATTCAACTGGGAGAAGGATCTACGTGTCACTTTCCCCGCCCGTCCTGGCTCGTCTTCGCGCCCTACGTCGACTGCGACTCGCCATGGACGTCGAATTTCTCCCTCCCCATGCGACGCCCCAGGCTCTGGCTCCCGTTGCGCCTGCTCATTTCGTTGCGCCTGTGTTCACGAAACCTGTGGAGGACCAGGAATTGTGGCACGAGCGTTTCGGACACGCCGGCTGGGACGCTACGCGCAAGATGTTCAGTCAACCTTTCGCCACTGGCGTGAAGGTCGTCGGCCCTCATTCTGGTGCAACACCGCGCTGCATTGCTTGTCTGGAGGGCAAGCAACAGCGCCCACCGTTTGCCTGCCCCATGAACCGCGCATCCCTGCCTAACGAGCTTATTCACTACGATAGCTCGGGACCCTTTGCACCCTCATTCAGCCGCAAGATCCACTCGTATATCGTGCTCGACAACTGCACGCAATGGGGCGAATCTCATGGTCTACGCACTCGCGACGACGTCTTCGCCATTCTTCAAGCTCTTATTCCTCGCTGGGAACGCCAGACCGGTCACCCCGTCAAGGCCGCTCGCAGCGACTGCGCGAAGGAGTTTGTTGAGGGAAACGTCGCACGCTGGCTCGCGTCGAAGGGCATTGTGATGGAGAAAACGGCGCCGTACATCCACGAGCAGAATGGCAAAATCGAGAGGTATATTCGCACTCTCGAGGACATGATGCTCACATTACTCGCCGCATCCAAGCTCCCGTTCATCTTCTGGCTCGATGCATGGCTCTGTGCTCAATATCTACGTAATCGACTACCGACTGCAGCGCTACCGAATGGAATAACGCCCTACGAAGCTCGACATGGCAAGAAACCCGACCTTTCGCACCTGCGCGTGTTCGTCTGCCGTTGCTGGTTTTGGATTCCCGCCGAGAAGATGGTGAAGGGTGGTCGGAAGATGAAGGAAGGTGTGTTCGTTGGATACGAGGAGCACCGCAAGGGATACCTTGTTCGCGAGGTCCCTCATGGCCAGTTGCACTTCGTGCACGAGGCGGTATTCGACGAGAAGACCCCAGGGTCTTTGCGTCGGAGTTCGGGCAGCACACCGGTCGTCGCTTCCACTCCCTCTGGGGGTGTGTCAGCTCCGGATGTCCTGTCCGTCCCTTCTGGGGGTGATACCGTGTCCGGCGACCCTGCTGCTCCCTCTGGGGGTGTCATGGTCGAGCACGATGCCGTCGCTGCTGGCGACGATGCCGCGGTTACGGGTCCCGCTGCCTCTCCCTCGTTGGAGGGGGGCCGTCCGGTACGCGATGCTAGGGTTCTGCGCCCGCGCGATACTCTGCGCCAAACCGTCAAGGGTCAAGCCTATGTCGACCAACTCCGGGCTCGGACGTCTCGCTCTGTTGCTCGCGCCGCCTCTCAGCAGCATGTCTCCGCCGCGCTTGTCGCCGCCGCCCTGCCCAACGACGTGCTCTACGATTTCGCCGGTCTGTGCGATTTTGATACCATCCGCGACCTGTCCGATGTCGGAGTCTCGTTAGGTGACCACGAACACGAGATCTACGAAGCTCATGCGGCCTACTCAGCTATCCGTCCTGCCATCTCGCCCTCGTACGATTTGAAGCGCGCTCCTCGCACGCTCACGGAGGCGATGCGCCGACCCGACCGCCAAGTCTGGTGGGACGCCTGCTGCCGCGAAGTCACCAGCATCAATGAGAAGAAGGTCTTCTCACCTGAGCCACTCCCGTCGACTTCCCGCGCCCTGCCTCTCCAGTGGGTCTTCACCTGGAAAGCCGACCCGGTCTCCGGGAATCCTTGTCACCTAGCCAAAGCCCGGATCGTCGCTGGTGGGAACTTTCAGCGCCCAGGAGAATATGGTGATACCTATGCACCAGTCGTCCGGACGACCAGCGTTCGTGTCATGGGCGCCTACGCCGCGCAGCGAAATTGGCTACTCCTCCAGTTCGACGTCGCCACCGCATTCCTCAACGGTATCCTCGCCGACCTCGTGTACTGCAAACAGATCCCTGGCTTTCCGCTGGACGACCCCGCTCACGCTCTCCGCGCAGTCAAGTCGATCTACGGTCTGAAGCAATCTGCGCGCGAGTGGTACAAGGTCCTACGTGCGGTACTCGAGTCTATCGGTATGACAGTGTGCGACGTCGACCACGCAGTCTTCATCGGCTACTGGACTACTCCTCCCGATTCGTCCATCCCTATGCCGGCCGTCGGTCCTCTGTGTTGCATCATGGCGGTACACGTGGACGACGGATTGAGCGCCACGAACTCAGCGCCACTGTACCAGTGGATTATCAGCAAATGTCGTGAACATTTCCAGCTGAAGGATCTCGGTGAGGTCGATGTCTTCCTAGGCATGAAGTTTCGACGCGACCGCCTCAATCGGCGCCTCTGGATCTCCATGGAGACCTTCATTGCTGACCTACTCGAGTCCAACAACATGACCGAATGCACTGGCCACGACGTACCACTTATCATGCAACCCTCGGACGCGCGCCCACTTCCAGACGAATTTCCTCACCTCACAGACCTACAAGTTCGCACTGAGTACCAACGCCTCGTCGGGAGTTTCAACTGGCTGGCTATGACTGCTCGCCCGGACCTTGCATACACGGCTACTGCTCTCGGCCAGTTCAACTCGAACCCGTTGCGCGGTCAGCTTCGCCTAGCAAAAGGAGTCCTCCGATATCTCAGGAAGACACAATACCTGGCGCTCAAATTCGACTCCGCGGCGGACACGACGGTCGTCATTGATTCATCTATTCCCCCCTCCGATAACACGCTAAAAGAACAAGCCATCGGGTACAGCGACGCCGACTGGGCCTCCGACTCCGCAACCCGACGAAGTATCTCCGGCTACGCGGTGTTTATGTACGGCGGACTCGTCTCCTGGTCGGCCGTCAAACAGAAAGCTGTTGCGCTCTCGTCTACGGAGGCCGAATACACCGCCATGTCGCACATTCTCCGCGAGGCTCTCTGGATCCGCCTCTTTGCTCACTCGACTCGTCTTCCTCTGCCTCGCCCCTTTCCCCTTCGTGTCGATAACCGTAGTGCTCTTTGTCTCTCCCAAGGCGAAGGCACGACGACTCGCACCAAGCACATTGACGTTAAGTACCATTTCATACGCAACTACATTACCGACGGCTCCATCTCCCCCTCTTGGATTCCTACAGACGAGATGGTTGCTGATATATTTACGAAACCTCTTCCCCCTACCACCCACCTGAAACACTGCAAGTCCCTTGGACTAATACCGCTTCGCTGATGGGGGTGTGTTAACATACATACGGACCTATACACGAACACGTGACTTTGACCATTATATACTCGCTTCCGCATTCGCATTACTGGACTGTTTCGACCGTAGCTTCACGTCACGCATCACACCGACCCTTGAAGTGAAGCTATCCGCCGAGCGTCACGCATCACGACCGGCCGCGAAGTCCGCGACGGGTCGTCGAAATAGTCACATTTTTGCTTGACTTTATCCTATTTTTTTTTCTTGGGCCTTTTTAAGCGTATTTTGTGGCACGGGCTGCATGTTTCAAGCCTAAAAACTAAGCAAAAGGCTGCTACATCAACGAAAATCCTTGATTTATGAAGTTGAACTTCGAACCGTCACGCCGAGCCGGCGCCCATGAAGGCGTCGTTGGGTAGCTTCAGACCGTCACGCATCACAGGCGGTGAAGGTACGGTCGAAACAGTCCAGTACCTCAGTCGTTCTTTCCCTCTTACCAGACGGCTGAGGTATGTGCATATTCACCTAGACCACTGTAGTTACTGACTCATAGTCTAGACCTACGTGCTATAGGTGAATCTAGTCGTTCTTTCCCTCTTACCAGACGGCTGAGACCTACGTGCTATAGACTGAGATTACAGGGCACACTATACATTTATAGCACCTATGCTACCTACGCAGTGCTATGTAGTGTTGTGGCATTTTTCAGATACTCTTATAAGCTTTACATAGATCTCTTTTCTAATGAGCTATTATATATACAGCCCCTGCAGTACAAAAAGCATCTTTCTAGGCACTCTATCACTGAGCGCTGAGCAGAAAAGATACACCCTTCATTTGAATGTATGTGCCATATTCACCTTCACACCACGCACTTCTGCAGGTGCAGGTGCAGGTGCCCGGAAGTGGGGACCTAGATGTCATGTCAGAAGAGCAGATTTAGGTGGGGTGACAAATGATAAGAAAGGAGGACAATAGTGGTAGAAAAGGCAGGAGATGCCAATAAGCAAGGCAATAAATGAACGAGCTCCGCACCTTTTTCACCCTCCCCTGTCTTGCGCTTTTTCTTCTTTGGCTTATCGCCCGCCCCAACAGCTGGTGGTGCCTGTGCATCAAGAATGTTGGGCACGGAGGCAAAGTCGAAGGTGACGGTTGCACTGTCTGCAACAGTGGATGAAGAGGTTGAGCCTCCTACTGCTGAAGCAGTAGCCCCAACACTGGGGGTGGAGTCAACAGTGGCAGACAGGTCTGCAGCTGGCCTGCACATAAGAAGTTAGTCAAGGTGAGAAAAGAGATGATGAACCAAAGCAAAAGGAGGAGCAGGAGAACGGCAAGGCGGAGGTAAGCAAGAGAAAAGCAAGAGATGGGGCTCTGCACATGAAACAACACGCACCCCTTCGTCCGCTTCCTCTTCCGCCGGCCCGCGCCCGCGCCCGCCACGAGCGCGTCGTCCATGATGGTGGGCGCGGCCTGCGACGGCAAACTCGCCTTTGTTGGCTTCCGGCTTCTGCTCTCTTCTCCCTGTCCGTTCATGTCACCTCTCGGCTCCAGCGCGTCCTCGCCCTCTACACCCTCCATCTCCGCGCTCTCCATCTCCAGCACCGCGAACGCGTTCCGGTCCGCGTCCGTCAACCCAGTAACGGTCTTGCGCGTCGAAGTGAATGCCCTCGAGTTGGCAGTTCCCCTGCTCTGTCCGCTCCGCTGCCCGGCAGGCACGAAGGCGTGCTCCGCGGTGGCGGCGGGGTTCGGAGTCGCCGTACTGCCCGCGTTGAAAGCGCCGGCCTTCACGTCTTGTGAGTTGACAGGGGTCGGCACGCCGATGGGGCCTGGAGCAAGCATCAGCTCCGTGCGTGAGTTGATGGAGACAACGGAAAGTACTCACCGAGCCCGAAGGACGCATGCACACGCGCGGCGATGGCGGCGAGGGAGGGGCCGGTCCTGAGTGCGGACGAAGGATCGACGGACGTGATCGAAACACCAGACGCAGCGGACGAAGCATCCTTTGACGCGAAGGTGGCACCAGTCGAGGTTTTCAGCGTGCTGTCAGACGCCGCGTTCCTATGCAGCGTGCCCCCGAAGAGGGTGCTCGTCGTCGTGCCGGGTACGCTCGTACCCATCGTCGCACCGGACGCGCTGGTCGTCGCACCGGGCGCACTCGCACTCGTC
The DNA here is from genome assembly GCA_007026445.1 of Schizophyllum amplum. Classification (NCBI taxonomy): domain Eukaryota; kingdom Fungi; phylum Basidiomycota; class Agaricomycetes; order Agaricales; family Schizophyllaceae; genus Schizophyllum; species Schizophyllum amplum. The sequence continues at coordinate 530,160 of VDMD01000018.1, forward strand.
CTCGCGGCCGCATCACTGGCGGCGGACGCCGCGACCTCCGGCTTCTTCCCCAGTACGCCGCCAAACAACGAGCTCTGAGCCTTGGCAGGCGCCCCGCCGAAAATCGAGCTCTGAGCCTTCGCAGGGCCAGCGCCGAACAAAGAGCTCTTCCCCTTCGCAGGCGCGCCACCGAAGAGGGCGCTCGTGGTCGCTGCGGGTGCCGATGCGCCACCAAACAGAGCACTCGCGGCCACCGAGGGTGCAGGCCCGCTCGCCTCGGCCGCCACATTGTCACCCGTCCTCGTTGCCATCCCGGCAATGGCTTGCGCCGTGCGCGTCGTAGCACCGGCGTCAACCTCCGCTATAGCAGCAGCGCCATCTTCCGTCATAGCACCGGCCTCGACTTCCGCTGCAGCAACACCGTTCATTCTCGTCGAGGTCACCGGCACCCACCCCCTCACCGCGCCCTCCACCACACGCACGATCTCGCCCGCGCGCACACGGGCCGGACCCGGCAGGGACGCGGGCGCGACGAGGGACGCGAGGGCCGCGTGCGGGGCGGCGGCGGCGAGGGGGGTGAGGGTGGGCTGACCAGCCGTGGAGGTGGTCGAGGTGACGTCGGAAGTCCCCGACACGGCCGAACTCGATGCCCCCGAAGCGGTAGGGGCGGTGAGCGCGCCAGAGATAGGCGTGAATCCAACAGTAGATGCCAACGTCTCGCGCGACGCCCCGTCGAGCCCCGTCATCAGCGCGCGCCACCGGTCCGCGATGATGAGCAGGGCCGAGTTGGGGAGGATGGTGCTGTTGGGGTCGGGTGTTGGTTAGTTGGTTGCAAGCCGCGACGAGGTCGAATGCGCCGAGATGGAGACATATATACAAGCGAATACCTCTCGCACGCGACGCGAACCAATCCCCCCCCCCCCCCCAATCCCCCTCCCAAAACAGCAAGAAGATGAACAGCAAACGACGACAGAAGAGCAACAATCAACCACAAAAGACTAAGGACAAATGATGACGGAAGAACAACGACGAACACCACATTCGCGGCGGCGAAGGAACCACATTCGCGGCGGCGGAGGAACCACATCCGCGACGGCGGAGCAACCACATCCGCGGCGGCGGAGGAACCACATCCGAACAATGATCAACAAAAACCACCCACTCACCCAACCCCCTCATCCGCCCCCCTTGCCGCCCCGTCCCGCCACCTATACAGCGCGAGGAAGACCGCGTGGTCTAAGGAGCCTGTGTCGTGTCGTTAGCCATGTGTCGTGTCATCAGCCAGCCTTCTTGTCGCTCATACTCCCCCCACCCCCTCTCCCACTTCCTTCACCCCTCCCCCCTCCCCCTCCCTCTTCCCATCCCGATCCCCTTCCCTCCCCCTCCTCTCCTACCCCAACCCCTCCTCTTCCCTTCCCACCCCGCCTCCCCTTCCCTTCCCTCCTCGTTCCACCAATACCCACGCCCAGAGAAAAACACGCACCTTCCTCACCCAACACCGGCCTATTCATCCTCCGCGCGAGCGCGCGCGCGGCGTGCGGGAGGGTAGCTGTGGGGGAGAAGGGGAAGTGTTAGTGAGTGGTCGTGTTAGTCAGTGGTCGTGTTAGTCAGTGGTCGTAAAGGGGGTAAGGAAGGAAGGGTGTAGGGAAGGAGGAGAGGAGGGAGAGGAGAGGAGGGAGGGAGGGAAAGGGGAAGGGAGGGAGGGCAAAGGAGAGGAGGGAGGGCAAAGAAGAGGAGGGAGGGGGGTAGGAGAAGGGGGGAGGGCAAAGGAAAGAAGGGAGGAACGAGTGGGGGGAGGAGTGAGGAGGGAGAGAAGAAGGACGAATAGACCGAGGGGCCAAGGGAGGTAGCCGAAGACCGTGCGCATAGGATTGAGTTTGAAAGGAAACCACTCACCCCCCGTCAACCACCTCGGCGCGCGCAAACACGTCCGCGCGCTGGCCTGCAGTAAGTGTCAGCTTTCTGGTCTTTCGTCTCAGCGTTCTCGTCTCGTCGTGCGAGCTCTCTCGTCTCGTCGTGCGAGCTCTCTCGCCTCGTCATGCGAGCTTTCTCATCATCGCCCCCGAACGACCCCCATCGTCCATCGACACAAACAACCGCCACCGTCCATCGCCCGAATGCCCGACATCGTCCATCGACACAAACGCCCGCCCTCGTCCATCTCCCCGTCAGACGAACAACACCGTCCACCGCCCATCACCCCAGGCGACCACCATCCCCAACACCCAACACCATCCATCGCCCGAACGCCCACCATCCACCATCCCGCGAACGACCAACACCCAACACCGTCCACTGCCCCAAACACCCAAACGACCAACACCCATCTCCATCCCCAAACACCAGCACCCACCATCATCACCAGCGCCCACTGCCCCAAACACCAGCACCCACCACCATCCCCATCGCCCCGGACACCCACCCCCCATCGCCCGTCAGCCAACACCGTCCACCCGTCTATCACATCCGGAGTACGAAAGCCGAAGAGGGGAGGGGTACGAAAGCCGAAGAGGGAAGACCCGACGCCCGTCTCGAAAATGCCGACTCCACGCTCGCCAAAAGCCCGACTCCACGCTCGCCAAAACCCCGACTCCACGCTCGCCAAAACCCCGACTCCACGCTCGCCAACCCCCCCCCCAACCCCCTCCCCCCTACCCCCCCAACCCCCCCACACACACACACACGCTCGACAAGCAAACCCTGACTCCACGCTCGCAAGAACCTGACACCACGCTCGATTAAGAAAACCCACCCACCTCAAAGACCTGCCTGAGCGCTCGCCAACCCCCCCCCCCCCCCCCCACACACACACACACACATGCACGACAAGCAAACCCGGACCCCACGCTCAATCAAGAAAATCCCACCCACCTCAAAGACCTGCCTGAGCGCGCCTTCTGGCGCCTCCTCACCCGACTCCACCAAAACCTCGATAGCCGTCTCCCCACCATCCTCCCCATGCGGGTCCGCAGCCAGGGTCGGGGGCGCTGGGGAGGTGGGCGGGTTAGCGAGAGATGGAAGGTGGGCGGGGTTAGCGAGAGATGGAAGATGGGCGGGTTAGCAAAAGTGAAGAGTTGTGAAAAGGGAAGGAGGAAGAAGAAGAGAGAAGGAGGAAGGAGAAGAGGGAATGAGGAAGGAGAAAGGAGAAGAGGGAAGGAGGAATGAGAAGAGGGAAGGAGAAGAGGGAAGGAGGAAGGAGAAGAGGGAAGGAGGAATGAGAAGAGGGAAGGAGAAGAGGGAAGGAGGAAGGAGAAGAGGGAAGGAGAAGAGGGAAGGAGAAGAGGGAAGGAAAAAGGAGAAGAGGGAAAGAGAAATGAGAAGAGCAGGCCCGAGTGAACGAAACGCGATGCTAACAAAATCCGATGGGACTCGCGAACGACAAAGGACACCGCGAACGACAACGGCCGGGTAGCATAGGAAGAAGATGAGGGAGAACAGAGGGAAAAGAGAACAAATGGCACTCACCATCCGCCAACAAGCCCTTCAGCACGTCGTATATGAACGGCAAAAAGTGGGTATCCGATCGGGCGTAGCTGAGGAGGGGCGGGGGGAGGGGGCTGGGACGAGAGGTCAGTTTGCGGCAGTGGTTCGACCACGGCCACTCACCGGACGCGCCAATCACTCCTCGCGAGGCGCTTATCCGCGTCGTAGTCGCAGTACGTTTTGAGTAGGTGGCCTAGCGACAAAGGCGGTGCCGGCCTTCCTTCTGCCGCCGCCAGCGCTCCCAAAGCGCGTGCAGCGTGGTAGGTATCGAACATGCCCACGACATGAACGTTGAAGTTTTCCGCGAGCCAGGGAATGTCGGAGGCTGCGCCGTGGAAGACCTGGGGCGAGTGAGCGAGAGGGAGAAACGATGGCGCTAAAGCTAACCTTGATGATATGGGCGTCTGTCGTAAACTCGTTGAGCGCGGTGAGGTGATGGCGGAGGGCGAGGGCGTCGACGAGGTAGTCTGCCTGCTCGGCGGGTGCATTCCCGTCCAGCGCGCGGACACGGACCGTCAACTGCATGAGACAGACAAAGCCGCGGTAAGAGTGGGCCGAGTGATGCTCGAGGTCGATGGCGAGGAGGAGTTCGCGGTCGGGGAGTGATGCGTAGTTGCGCAGGCGGCCGAGCAGGGCGTCGAGGGCGTCGGGGGTGGTGATCATGTCGACGGACACGTTGTGGAAGGAGGGCGGGTCTGTGGGGAGGGGGGCGATGTTGGGGGCGGTGGACGCGGTGTCCTTGGGATGGACGGGCTCCTGTGGCTGGAATGCTTGCGTTGGGAGCACGAGCCGGGTGAGGCTGCTTTTGCAGGGATGTGTGCGGTCGTCGTAGGCAAAGGGGACGTCGCGATTGTCCGGGTCTGGGTTGGGCATGATGCGCGTAGGGACCGGCGCAGGCGCGACTGCGATCTGGGGCAGCTTCTTTTTGCCGGTCAGCACGTCGAGCGTATCGTCCGCGCCCTCGAGCAGCCAGTCGACGGTGTCGACGACCTGCTTAAAATCCGCTGGGTCGGCGGGTGCGGCTGGTCTTGCGAGAGCGAGCAGCCTAGCAAGCAGAGTATGTACTCTGTCGCTGACATCGTCGAGGTCGTCGCCGAGGTCGTCGTCGATGGTCCGATGAAAGGCAATGTCCCTGGGCAGCGCGGCCGCGAGACGTGTGCTGTTGAGCGCGAGCTGGTCGAGGGCCATGACGGTTAGACGCCCGATCAACCCGATCATCCTTTCCTCCTCCGCGTCGCGGGCACGTGCTCACACCCAACCACCATGTCCTCCTCCCCCTCGCTCGTCAAAGCAGTCCAGCAGGCCATGCAGCGCATCGCCCCGCTCAGACTAGCAGAGTCTTGGGATAATGTACCCCATTCAACCCGTTCGTAGTCACCACTAACTCATCCCAGGTCGGCCTCCTCCTCGGTGCGCCACGCCCCACACGCCCCTCACCCCACCACTCATCCAACCAGAGGCCCCATTCGAGAAATCCCGCCAGCGCCACCGCGTCATGCTCACCATCGAGTATGCACACAACCCTTTCCTCCCGCCTCCCTAACCTAGCCTCCCAGCCTCACCACCCCCGTCATGCACGAAACCCTCGCACACGAGGCCTCCGTCCTCATCGCCTACCACCCGCCCCTCTTCGCACCCACCCGCTCCCTCACCCTCGCAAACCCCCTCCACGCCTCCCTCCTCCGCCTCGCTGCAGAAGGCGTCTCCGTCTACTCCCCCCACACCGCTCTCGACGCAGTCTGGGGCGGCGTCAACGACTGGCTTGCGGAAGGCGTCCTCGGTAGAACACATACCGCCAGCGGCGCCAGCCCCAACGCCTCCAGCACGGCCCTTGCAGCCTCCTCTCCACCCCTAGCCGGCGACATCGGCCCCCTCGCCGGCGAAAAGAAGCTCACCGTCCAGGGCGAATCAGAAGGCGCAGACGGCCGCCTCGTCGTCCTCGAGGACCCCGTCCACATCGATGAGATCGTCAAGCGCGTCAAGAGCTGCTTGGGCTTGACCATGCGTGAGTGTTCGATCTTGACTCAGTGTCTTCGACCTTGGTTCCGAATGTTAGATCTTGACTGCGAGTGTTCCATCTTGACTCCCTCTTTCACCAAGGAGAGACCTCCCCATATTTCCCCCACACAAAAGCTCCACCCTGCACTCTTCAATCCCCCATATCTACCTCACTAACCTCTCTTTCAGTCCAAGTCGCTTACCCCACCAACCAGTCGACAGGTACGTTGTCTTGCCTATCCCCAACCCCCACCCAAAAAAACATTCATCATTATAACCGCCTCCCCCTCAACTAACACCCCTCACCTAACCCCTAACAACCGCCCCAGCCCACCCCTCCCCCACACCCACCATCCGCACCGTCGCCATCTGCGCAGGCTCGGGCGGGGACATGCTCGCCGGGAAGGAGGCCGATGTGTTGTTGACGGGCGAGATGGGCCATGTGAGTGTTAGGTCCTTTTCTGCGTGTTGGTCCTTTTCTGCGTGTTGGTCCTTTTCTGCGCGTTGGGCCGAGTGCGGTTTCGATTCGGGTGTATAGGAAGTGGCTGGGAGGTGGGAGGAGTAGGTGGAGAAGGGAAGGAGAGGAGGAGGAGGAGGGGTATGGGAGGTGGGAGATGACGCGCTGCCGGTCAACGAACGCGCTGATGGTCGCGGGTCTGACCCGCCGATGGGCAGTGAACGAACGCGCTGGTGGTGAACCACGAACGCGCAGGTGGTGAACCACGAACGCGCTGCTGGTCAACGAAGAGTTGCTGACCAACGACCGTGCCGCTGATCAACGACCGTGCCGCTGATTGACGTACGCGCTGCCGGTCGTGGGCCTAACGCGCTCATGGTCGTGGGCCTAACGCCCTCACGGTCGTGATTTTCCTTCTTTCCTTCACTCGGTATCTTCCGAGCTCTGACACACCCTGCCCTCCAACGCACGCTAACTCACACCCCCACCCGCCCAGCACGACGTCCTCGCCGCCATCGCCGCCGGCAAGCACGTCATCCTCTGTGCGTTATTCCTTATGTCTCCTTCTTTTCTCCTTCCCTCACCCTCCCCTTACCCTCCCCCTCCCCCTTCCCTCACCCCCCCTCTCTTACAAAAAACCCCTTCCACCCACCCCTCAAACCTCACCCACTCCCCCCCCCCATATTATATAAAACTCACCCCCCCAAACAGGCGGCCACACCAACACCGAACGCGGCTACCTCCCCGTGCTCGCCGCCCGGCTCGCGGCGGAGCTGAATGGGGCGGGGGTGGTGGTGAGTTGGGTTGGTTTTGTTTGTGGAGGGGTGGTCCTCCCTTTCCCTCCCCCTCTGCCTCCCTTCCTCCCTTCCTTCTCTCCCCATATCTAACCCTCTCCCCCTCCCTCTCTATCTAACCCCTCCTCCCTGCCACATATCTAACCAGACCTCTATCCAGAGCACCCTCGGCCCTGTGGAGGTCGTCGTCAGCCAGCGGGATGCGCATCCGCTGCAGTTCGTCTGAACGGCGCATCCGTTGCAGTTTGTTTAGCCGTCTAGTAGACGGCGCATCCGTTGCAGTTTGTTTGAGTGCGGGTTGTGGTGCGGGTTGAGAGAGAGGGTGCAGGTTGGGAGCGTTGGGAAGGAAGAAGGGGTAGGGAGGGGAGGAGAAGGATACGATCGGGGCAGGGAAGGAGTAGGCAGGGGAGGGAAGGACTAGGGAGGGGAGGGAAGGAGTAGGGAGGGGAGGGAAGGAGTAGGGAGGGGAGGGAAGGAGAAGGGAGCGGTGGGAAGGAGTAGGGAGCGGTGGTGCGAGTTCGAGATGAGGACGAGGAGAAGTGAAGGAGCGGTGTACGAACACGGATACGGGCAGCCTGAGGAAGGGAAGACATGCTCCCCACGACACGTCCAAACATGAAATCACGACCTACCGTATACTATACCACGAAAGCCTACCGTATACTATACCACGAAAGCCTACCGTATACCACGAATATCGCCCCATATATCAAGCATCAAGTCGAACAAACCCTTCCAATCACGCATCTCACTGCATCGACGCATCTCACCGGCGTCACCGCATCGACGCATCTCACTGCATCGACGCATCTCACCGGCGTCACCGCATCTCACCGCATCGACGCATCTCACCGCATCGACACATCTCACCGCATCGCTCCGGAACCTAGAACCGTGCTCGACGCGACGATAAAAAGTTGACATCTGTTTGCACCATCAAAAACGAACTTTGCCACAAACGGTCATGAAGTTGTTTCACTTCCACATCCATCTCCTTCTTCACATCCATCTCCTTCTTCACCTCCATCTCCGCCATCGCCTCCACCCTCACCTTCACTTCCACCTCCATCTCCTTCCTCACTTCCACCTCCATCTCCTTCCTCACTTCCACCTCCACCCTGCTTCTTCACCTCCTCCTTCTCCGCCGCCATCTCCACCTTCATCTCCTTCTTAACTTTCACCTCCGCCCCCCGCGCCTCCGTCTTTCACCTCCACCACTGTCAGCTCATCGTGCCCTTCTAGCGAAGCTCGGAATCAGCCTCCCGCAGTTCGAGGGCCGTGTATCTACGTTCGCGCGCTCCGGTGTGAATCTCTGCTCGCTTGGCACCCCGCTGAAACCTTCCGCTCGCTCCGGCGCCGGAACGTTCCACTCACTCTAGACCGGAGTCCAGGCTACTCTGCTGGAGCCTTCCGCTCGCTCACTCTGCTGGAATTTTTCCTCGCTCGCTCTGCTGGGACCTTGACTTCCACTCACTCGCTCGCGGTGCCGTCCTCGACATATACTGCCGCTGTCAGGCTGCAACTCCTGCTGCCGGCGCCGTCATACCATACCGCCGTCCTCTGACGCTATCGCCGTCGTCGAACACTACCGCCGTCGTCGAACACTACCGCCGTCCTCGAACACTACCGCCGTCCTCTAACGCTAACGCCATCCTCGAACGCTACCAGCGCCGTCCGCGAACGCTACCGCCGTCTTCGAGCTCCACCGCCGTCTTCGAGCTCCACCACTGGCGCCTTCGAACGCTCAGAGCGCCGCTCGACCAACTAACATCTCCCTCACTCATACTAACCCAGTTCGCACTTGCCATGCCACGGTCGTGACTCGGGCTCTGCTGCCTCAGCAGAAGGCAAGACACATGTAAGCATGCTCCGCTCCCCCTTGCTCCCCTCGCACTCAATAAATGCATATACTACTTATACCTACCTAAGTACAGGACGCGCGACCTAACGCACACCTCCTTAATCCTCTAAAGACGCCGGTCGGTGATCACGGCCACCCCCTATTTTTGCACCACGCTGCTTGGCATACAACATGTCCCTGGAGGCGGCCATCTGGAGCGAATCTGGAGCGAATGCAGCCGCGTAGGATGGTTGTTGTAGGGAGGTACTTAGGCCTAGGGTCCGAGTCTAGGTAAAACGTGGGAGACCAAGGTACGTATACTTAGACGACTCACTGTCGCGATTGGAGACTCTACCGTCGCGATGGTTGAATACTGGTTGGATACACAGCGTCTTTGTCACGGGGCCGAGTGACCTGCCGCGCGCCCGACGGCCCGCGCCGACCGACCCCGTCGCCGACGTTGCCCCCACTTTCTCCCACCTTCCTTGCCTTCTCTTCTCCGACCCCGACAGGCCTCAAAATTCAGCGGGGCCCCCCTCAGCTCGACCCCAAATTGCCACTGCAGCAGATGCGATCAGCGCGCTCGGATGCTATTGTAGGCGCCCACTTGGCGCCCATACTGTGGGCACCCGATGGGCACCCGTTTGACACCCACAGGGTTCAATGGCCCTGCCCAGCCCAATGAAATCTTCAACGTTGTCAACCTCTCAGCTTCTCTACTTCAAATTTAGTCGAACCTGGCTTGTACGAAGGAGCCTAAAGTACAAAGGAGCCTAAAGTACAAAGGAGCCTGAAGTACAAAGGAGCCTGAACCGGAACGCAGAGCTTGCCACCTCGAAGGCCAGCGCTGGCACGACCCTTCTGCACGATCACCCATTTTACAAGCACCGCGATATCAGTACACCCCTCAACGCGGTGCCATTGCTGCAATGTGTGCACTGTGCGCGCGCGGTCTCATCTTCTTTTATCGACGTTATTTGCACTCGAGAGTCGATGGTGTGCCGCGGCGCGTGAGGCCCTGGTGAGCTGCTTTCGACGCGCCGCCGACGGCGACCCTGAATGTTTCGGAGGGTCGCATGTCATCGTCGCAAGCACCACTGAGAGCGGCTGAGCTGCGCGACGTGCGCATCGGCCTACGTACCTCTACTGAACGTTCTGCCTATCTCACGACGGTTGCCTCTCTGCCTACGGGAGACTGTCAACCTCTCACATCGCCGCATCGCATCCATCGAAATAGACGTCCCAAACATATACCTCAGCGCCTTCAACAGGCATTACCCATCCTTCCTAACTATGTATATACTTGTGTGCGTACTTTCTGTACTACTTCCGAACGAGATGTCTATACTAAAAATGCAGGCCTGTGTACCGTGATTATTACAAACGAGGGACATAGTACAACAGCGACCGCAAGTCGTCCTCGGCTGGCGAAGCGAAGGTTTGCGGGGGACGTCGATGAGAGGGACCGACCCCCGGGATGATGCGAGGCAGCAGTCTCGAGACCGTGGCGAGCCCCGAGACGACGACGCGCAATACCCCCGAGAGACAGCGGCCTTTCGACGCCCCCGCACCCTACTGACTGACCGAAATACAGCTTGTCTATACCTTGTCCACGCTCTCCAATTCGTGTGCCTGCTGCTGCGTTGGTAAGCCTTGCTTGGCATAAGGGCGCGAGCCAGGAAGGGAACACACCTGCTTGTACTCGTCTGGTCGGTCCATCTGCTTCGTCGTGTCGATGCGAATGGCGATGGCGTTGGAGCCGTTGAGCTAGAGGTGGGCTTGAGAACAATGATCGCGCTGCACTCGATGGTGGGAACTCACACGTTGCCCTGACGGAAGCTGGCCACTGCGGTCACGGCTCGACATCGTGTAGTTCTCGCCTGACGAGCCGGAGAGCGCGCTCTTCAAGTTGGCGCGGCTGTTGAGCGTCACCATCAAGCAGTTGGTGTACAACCGACCCTCTGGTAAAATAATCGGTCGTCATACTCGGACTCAGAAGTAAGAGGACGGACCAATGAAGAAGGTGAGCATGTAGATGAAAGTGTCAGGCCACGCGTTGATCTACACTGTATCAGTCGAGTGAACAGTGTCGCAAAGGACAGGACGTACCGCGATGAGAGACCAGATCGCAGCAGCGCTCGTCGGGATGCCTGTGTTGAAGGTAAAGACAATCTGCGCAGCTGGTGAGCAAGAGCACACGGAGAGCGACGTATGTCGCATACCAAACGGTTGAGAACATCGTTCCTATATGAGTGTCAGCAAACAAGATAAACGCGCACAGCAGAGGACGTACGATCGTTTGAACCCGGTCTTAGACGTGTGCAAGAAGAAGACCATGGACGACGAAATCATGACATCCATGACGGCTGAAGTAACGTTGATAGAAATAGACAAAGACTGCAACCTGGTTAGAGGGAATGATATCGTATAGGCGCTAAAGTTTACCTTGATGTTTGCGAGATCAGCGAACATCGTGTATTTGGTGGTGTAACCATAGTAGGCTACGGAGAAGAAGATCAGGGGAAGGCCACGACAACGCGGGGTCTATCTCACTGGTGGTGACCGCTAGAACATGAAGTCAGTATATGCTGTTCTCCGGGGCATAGAACGCACCGAATGTGCCCAGGGCGACAACTGTAAGGAATCCAGCAACAAAGTAGTTCCTGCGGCTGACTGTGATGGTGACTTGAGCTGCGGTTAACGAGACTGGCGAAGGGAAGCTCACGGAGAAACACGCGATAACAGTAGAAGCTGTTGATCATGAGCTGGGGCGGAATGCGAGCGGAGGGAAGGTAATTACAGTTGTACGGTGAGTGCGAGGATACCGATGAGCATGACCTGTTGCGCCAGCTTACTATGGGGCGGTTAGCGCTTATACTTCCGCGACATGAATGGGGGAGCGTACGCGTCCAGCACTGCAAGAGCCGTCGGGTCTCCGTGTGTTGTCACGCAATACCAGTACACTGTCCGAGTATAAGCATCGCGAAATAGACGCGCGCATGCCGATCACATACCGGATGCTTATAGCGTACCACGATCGCACGTCAACAAGGGCGGCAGGGCAAGGGCGGAAACGCACCGGAATACATCCCCTGTTGCGCGGTGTCGACGCAGAATATACCAATGACCTGTGAAGGACGTGTAAGAGACTGTTTCCGGAAGTTGGTGATGGTAACGCACCAAACACCTCAAGAACCAACCGTCCTTCGCCGCGTAATGACGATAGTAATGCCACATTTGCAGAAGACCCGCTGCCAAGCAGTTAGCGTGATGTATACTGTCGCTGCAGATAGGACTTGCCGCCATAGAGCCTGCAAACAGGCGTAAGTCGACGCAAGCCTAGGAGATGATAGTTGAAGACGCGACGTACAGTGCACTCAGAACGACCGAGTTGAAGAGCATGCCTAGCCTGAGGGAACGTTGGCCATCGCTTCGAGCAAGCAGGCGCTAGATGCACGTACGTATTATCGAGAGTGGCAACCATGATGAACGACGGCCGAAAAAAGGGAAGGCAGAGGGCAAGAAGAGAACGTGGTGCCTCATATATTGCGGATTGGAGCTGGCCCGACTTGTCATCGGGCTGTCCATACGTCCCACGGGGACGTAACCCTCACCGCGCGTAACACTTGACGACCTGAATAACGGTAAGTCCGGGTGGGGGTCCTGCAATTTGAGATTTTGCTGGGCACCGCCGGCGATCGAAGTGGACGTTGAGCGAATACGATATGGGCTAGATAGCCGCCCGGCGGTTCATGCTCGACGAGAAACATGAGAACCCTGCAGCTGATCGACTTTTGGATAGTTTTCGGCTCATTGCTATGCGACTAGCGTCCCAGGAGGAGCTGCTTTCGAGCTTGGAGGATTTAGGTTGGTCTGTGAACGCCGGAAGCTAAAGTGACTGCGCTGCGTGTGAAACGGATCATTCAAGTTCAACTGCCAAGTTTGCCGCCGGCGTTGGTGACCGGTCTCGACCATTGCTGTACCACATGAGGCGCTCGGGTGCGACAGGGTGCCCATTTTCCCCTATCTCTTGTTATCTCCGGAAGTCGTGCGCGAACAGACGCGAGCTCGTCAGAGAGGAAGCGCGAAAGACAACTTCAACTTACCACGAAGATCGACGATCAGGTGATCAGATCAATGCTTGTTATTGGGATCTGAGTTCGATCTGCCTCCGCTATTTGCGCCTGAATGGCCCCTCATCGGCATCTGCCAACCAGTTTATATCGACGCGTTTTATCAGTTCTGCTCTCGGGTCTGCGCGCTCTTTGCAGACCCGTGCCTCTTCGTACGTCCTCAAAATCATATACCTACAGGTCCCTCCAAGTTCCCGAGCACCGCGTTCAAAGAGATTCCATCCGAGTAGCCGTCCTCGCGAGCATCACAACATCGCATGAAGTAACCAGACGTCGCCAGCCAGCAGCTGCATCAGAATATTCATTCAGGGTCCGGTTCACCAGATTTCGCCTGGCGTCAGGGTTGTGAGGGATGGCGGGAAACAAGGGACCCCGCTTTTGAAACCCAATTGACAGAACAAGCGCGTCCACCCGAGCTCCGAAGCTCGTCCCTCCCACGCTCATACAAGCATTCCGCTCCGGGTTCTTCTGTTATCCAGCCTCGTGTCCTCTGTCTACTTAAAAAACCTAGCCATTCGGTGGAGCCTTATCGCCCTCCCCCTCCCCTCCTCCTTCACCAACATCTTCCAGCATGCCCCTCGCCGCCCTCGATTACGCCCTTGCTGGCGCCGGCGCCTTTCTTCTCTACAAGTTCGCGACCCGTCCTGATGGTCGCCCCCTTCCGCCAGGCCCCAAGCGCCTGCCTCTCATCGGCAACCTCTTGGACATGCCCCAGTGCGTCACCTTCCCTTTGTTGTGCAGTCCGATGATAACAGCTTGGCAGGAGCCACGCATGGAAGACATTCGCGAAGTGGGGTGAGGAATGTGAGTCCACTCATTATCTTCGTCCTTGGGATGTCGATCTAATGCGTCGTGTAGACGGTGACATCGTCAGCGTGGACCTCCTAGGGACGCGTTTTGTTATCATCAACAACCCCGACGCCGCTGTCGACCTTCTGAACAAGCGCGCGAGGAACACTTCGGATCGCCCCAGCTTCCCCATGGCTAACGACCGTGCGCTCTATCTTCCCAAGTCCGCCTTCTCTTCTCATTATCTTTGCAGTTGTTGGCTGGGATCAGACCATCAGTAACCTTCGTTCTGAGGGTACACACAAGGAGTATCGCAAGCTCGTCGGACGCATCATCGGCACGCGCAATCACGTTTCCAAGTTCGACGCCACGTCCGAGCTGCAAGCGACGTTGTTCTTGCGCCGTCTCCTTGAGAGCCACAACGACGTCGAGCAGGCCATCCGCACGACTGCGCTGGCTTTGATCCTCGCCCTTGTCTAGTACGTTCTTGTCGTCATGTTGACGACGCATGACATACTGACTTGTTCATCAGCGGCTACAAGGTGAAGGAGTCGCAGGGTGTCATTGACGACCCCGTCGTCGCTCTGGCTGACCAGGTGAGCCGTGCTCCCTTGTCTATCGAACCTCTGCTGATTGGCATAGGTCCTCGCTGAGTTTGGCGATGTCACCCGGCCAGGCGCTCACCTTGTTGACGTTTTCCCGATTTGTACGTCCCGAGCTCCGCTTTCAGCACTAAGCCCGATCTTACACATCTAACAGTGGAATACGTCCCGGCCTGGTTCCCCGGCGCGGGCTTCCAGAAGAAGGCCCTCCGGCATAAGGCTAACCTCACTTCGTTCATTGAAATGCCCTGGGACTTTGTCAAAAAGTCCGTGGCAGCCGGCGAGGACAACAACTCCTATGCCGCCAACCTTCTGCGTGAGGGGGACCTCTCTGAGCAGCGCATCCACGAGATAAAGTGGTCCGCTGGCTCTTTCTACGCGGCCGGCTCGGACACCGTGAGTTGTACACTGCTTCCCGTGGGACCCCGCCCTAACCTTATGCCCTAGACTGTCTCCATCATCCTCAACTACTTCCTCGCCGCGTGCAAGTATCCGGAGGTGCAGAAGAAGGCGCAGGCCGAGATCGACGCCGTCATCGGCACGGACCGCCTCCCCTCACTGAACGACCGCCCCAACCTTCCGTACGTTGAGGCCCTTGTCTCTGAGCTCTACCGCTGGCTCCCCGTCGCGCCTCTCGCCCTCCCTCATCGTGCTGTGAACGACGATGTGTACAACGGCGTGCTCATCCCGAAGGACGCTACCATCTTCGCCAACGTCTGGTGGTTCTTCCATAATGAGGCGAACTACAAGGACGCCTACACCTTCAACCCCGAGCGCTTCCTGGGCCCCAATCCGGAGCGCAACCCGCGTGAGATTGGCGCGTTCGGCTTTGGCCGTCGCTCCTGCCCTGGCGAGCACCTCGCCGAGGTCAGCGTGTGGATCTCGGTTACGAAGGCCATTGCGGCCTTCCATATCGAGAAGGCGCTGGACGCGCAGGGCAACCCTATTGAGCCCATCGCCGACAGCATGGACGGGATTATTTCGTGAGTTCCTCCGTTTTGCTTCCGGTTTCGTCCGCTGACAACAATCCCCAGCCGTCCGTACGCTTTTGCCTGTGTCGCCAAGCCCCGCTCGGAGCAGGTTGTCCACATCATCGACGAAGACATCGCGCGCTTGAGTTAAGCGGCGGGTCGGGTTTGGTACTTTGTTCTTCGTCTCTACCTTTGTCACATTTGTTCTCACAAGTTTATTCTACCCTCGTCAATCTTTACACTACTGACGCTCCTTGGACATTCATCATATCTAGATTGGATTTCTTTATCTCTTGGCTATGTCTTCCCTCCTGGTCTCGATCGCTGGAATAGAATGACGCACTTCAGAGACGATGTCGACAGACAATCGCTCATGAAACTTTCTAAGATTCCCGGGCTGGGCTTTACAGGATTGAGACTGAGGAATGGCTGCTAAATAATCATCAGATGGGCTTCTCTTTTAACTTCTATAATTGCGCAGGTTTGCAAGCTACGATGTACGCTGCGAAGTGACGAACTCGCGCCCTTTGTTTTCGACTCCAAATGGCATGCTCAACCTCAATAAACTTCCTCAGTGAAGTCGAAGACAGAAATCTCCCCGACCTTCGTGATAAGGAATTTCTGCCAACACAGTGAGGATAATATTCCATCTGTACACGGATACTCACTCACCCCAAGCGCAGCATGCACCGGATCTGTGCTGACATAGTAATCGCGATCCTCTTCGTTCTAGGCGCCCGTCAGCTCAAACAGTAACTTCAGTTCGGGTCGCGCAACCTACCTCGAACTCAACCAAGAAGACCCACTACGGCGCACGACCCGACAGTCAGCAGTCATCTCTTCACACGCTGACAACCAATATTCACCTGAATCCCTTATCCATACCCTCCTTGCTGTTCTGCTTGCCTCCCTTGATGGAGCGAATGTACGGCTTTCCGTCCGGCTTCACGCACGTCGGCTTCAGGTTGAGAACCCATCGATGATCGCCTTCTGCTCCTCTGCCGCGACGCTGGGCGCGATGCTGAAAGCGAGGACGTGTTGCAAGACCATCTTGACTCGATACGAGGAAGGATGTGACTGAACGATTAGACTCAGACTTCCACCCTTATAAACACGTTGGCAGAATAAATGCCGCGCTTACTAGATGATGACAGTGACCGAAGAGCTGACAGAAGTGGGCCGATCTGGATGATGTCAGTGCGCACGGTTCAACTTCGAAGCCTGAGTCCGGCCTAGGTGCGGTCCGCGTTTGCTACTTACTGCAAAGTGCAGGGCAAATCTAGAGAACCAGCTCATCCGAACGTTGAGATCCCCTCACATAACAGATTAACGTAGGATGCCGACGTGATCCTGTAGTCTTACGTTCAGAATTGCAGGCGCTCGAAGCGGCTCTGATGTTGCTACTTACTGCCATTCGTCGGCAAAAACCGGCGACATACGTCACGCAATGTCACGTGCGCGGTACCGACCCTTCAAATCCAACTTCAAGTTCGATGTTCAAATCTCGAGTTTACACAAACTCTCATCACCTGGGCTCCTCACGCCTTGGGTGTCCTGCTGCTGGCGAAGATAATTGTACCTCTCCATCCATAACCACATAAGTCCCTGCATCACGAATGCTACGGGATGGGTACCATTGTATAGCGTGAGCCGGCGAACAACGTGAAAGCTTACCTCCTCCCCGACGCATATGCGGGCACGGTCAACGGAATGTAGGTAAGAGACACACTCAAACAAGAGTCGGAAAAGACGTGAATCAACGCATAGTGCATCCTGAATCTCAGCCTTCAGACTCTGTAGATTGGCATTCACAAGCCGACCAACTCTTTTGAGAGTCAACGATTTGAGGCCTCGCCGTCGGGATAACCAATGACCATCCTATTACATGGGCCGCCTCGCAATCTTCCGCAGCAAAGATTCACTCGAAAGGTATCTGGCTGTGAGAAAGATTCGCAGGCACTCACTGGCAGCCCGCTCGAATTTTCTACCTGGGCATGTTCTGAAAGCGTGAGGGACGCCACGTCGCGAGTACTTGAAAGCGGGTCTAAAACAGCGTTAGTCCATGGCCGCACATCCGCTATAGAAGGAGCCCTTACTCAGGCATGATGAGTGCGACGAAGACCACACCACAACGATGCGTACTTAATCTGGTCCACAAAAGCCGGTAGTGTGTGGCAGTAAGTAAGACCCACATACAGCAGTCTTGAGTCAATGGTTGCAATGCCAGACAGCCGACGTATTTTCATGCAAACGTGGGGGATGCGGACAAGTTGCGGACATGGGTCGGAAGACCGGATCGAAACAACGCCACAAAGTCAGCCGGTTCATCACGTGTGGCGTGACGCCCTGACCGTGAAATCCCGAGCCTCTTGTTGGCCGCAGACGAATTTTCCTCAGCTTCAATGCTTTCCAGGACACTACTCGGCCGTCGCCTCGTCGGCGCTGCGCGCTTCACGGTGAGCGAGCCCGCCGCCGTGTAGGACATCGCTGACGCCCCTCGCAGCGGCCTTCGCGCCTGTATGCGACAACCACCAAGTTGCCGGCCTCCCTGACGGAGGTCACCACCCTCTCGAATGGTCTGACGGTCGCGACCGAGTCGCAGTCCCATGCGCAGACGGCGACGGTCGGGATGTGGATTGACGCCGGCTCGCGCGCGGAGACCGAGGCGAACAACGGCACGGCACACTTCCTCGAGCATCTCGCCTTTAAGGGCACGAACCGCCGCACGCAGCAGGCGCTCGAGCTCGAGGTCGAGAACCTCGGCGCGCACCTCAATGCGTACACCTCCCGCGAGCAGACCGTGTACTACGCGAAGAGCTTCCGCAAGGATGTCCCGGTCGCGGTCGACATCATCTCCGACATCCTCCAAAACTCGAAGCTCGAGGGCTCGCATTGAGCGCGAGCGCGACGTCATTATTCGGGAGCAGCAGGAGGTCGACAAGCAGATGGAGGAGGTTGTGTTCGACCACTTGCACTCGGTTGCGTTCCAGGGTGCGTCCCACGAGTTTTGCCTTCATCTTCCGTCTGACGCCCGTTTGCAGGTCAGGCCCTCGGGCGCACCATTCTCGGACCGAAGAACAACATCCTCTCCTTGAAGCGCGACGACCTCTCTTCTTACATCCAGAAGAACTACACGGCGGACCGTATGGTTCTCGTAGGCGCTGGTGGTGTTGACCACGGCGAGCTCGTTAAGCTGGCCGAGAAGCACTTCTCTTCCCTCCCAGTCTCCAGAACCCCATCCCTCTCGGCCGCCTCGCGCACCAGAAGGCCGACTTCGTCGGCTCCGAGGTCCGCATCCGGGACGACACGATGGGCACGGCGAACATCGCCATCGCCGTCGAAGGTGTCGGCTGGTCCTCGCCTGACTACTTCCCGATGATGGTCATGCAGTCCATCCTCGGCAACTGGGACCGCTCACTTGGCGCCGCACCGCTGCTCTCCTCGCGCCTCTCGCACATCGTGTCCGCGAACAACCTCGCGAACTCGTTCATGTCCTTCTCGACATCCTACTCGGACACGGGCTCTGGGGCTGCTACATGGTGTCCGAGAACCCGGAGAACCTGGACGACCTTGTGCACTTTACGCTCAAGGAGTGGACGCGCATGGCGATGGCGCCGACGGAGGTTGAGGTCGAGCGCGCAAAGAGCCAGCTTAAGGCGGTCTCTTGCTCGGTCTCGACGGGACGACGGCGGTCGCGGAGGACATTGGCCGCCAGCTCGTTACGAGCGGCCGCCGCATGACGCCGGAGCAGATTGAGAACGCCGTCAACGCGGTCACCGTCGAGGAGATCAAGCGCGTCGCACATAAGTACATCTGGGACCAGGACGTGAGTGCATCCCCCATATATGCAGGGGTTGTGTCTGATTTCTCTCGTAGTTCGCAATGGCTGCGATTGGCAACATTGAGGGCTTGTTGGACTACAGCCGTATCCGTGCTGATATGTCGTCGATGCTGTACTAGAGTGCGTCGTCTTGTAGCTAGATGTCGCGTCGGTTCTATAGGATACAAAATACCTCATCACTGGCATTGGCTGAGGAAGTTGTTTGGAAAGCCTGAGCAATTCGTGTGCACTTCGTGTGTAGCGTCACATCGAGAATGCCTGTTATCGACAGAGAGCATCTCTTTTGAAATGCGACGGATGCGAGCACTATCATCTTGTTGACCTTGAATGAGGCTGGCATGAGCAGATACCATTCTCGCAGCATACCTACTCGAGTCTCGACGGACAGTCGAACAAATCACAGTCACGTGTGACGCTGGACAACGACGGCGGTGCATTCCCACAGTGTGCAGCGCTTTTGATCATGGACGGTGACCGTAAGTCGACGGTGTCCTCGTTCTACGGGCGTCCGCGGAGCTCGTTCGACGCCCTCAACCAGGATCTTCCCTCCCCTTCCGCCCAACCCCGTCAACGGGACGATGCGTCGTCGTTCTTTAACCCAAACGCACAGGGCGGGGAACGCAACTCGTATTTCTTCAACGGCACCGGCAACCAGGACTACCGCAACGAGCGCAGTCAGAACTACCGCGACGAGCCGCAGGGCCACGCGAACGCGGACCCCGACTTTGACATCTACGCCGATTTCAACAACGCTGGCCCGAAATACAGTCATGCCTTTGGCGTCCCGGACACCGGGTGCGTTGCCCTTCATTCCACATCGAGTTCCTTGCTCACCAGACTCCGCTAGCTACCGCCCAGTATCCACCACCCCCAAGATCATCGAGGACAGCGCGAGCTCGGCCGCGGGCCCCGTCGAGATGGTCACGGTGCCCGCGCTGGGCCCGGAGTGGGGCAAGGATGAGATGCGGAATATGACGAAGGCGGGGAAGCGCGAGCGCCGGAACGAGTCGCGGCACGACAAGTGGATTGCATGGAAGCGCGGCGAGCGGGGCATGTGCGGGAAGTGGTTCAATCGCAAGATGACGGCCTGGGTCAGCTTTGCGACGATCATCGTGTACGTTGTGCTGTCAGCTCTTCGAGGATGTATGGCTGAACTCGAACCTACAGTATCGCGCTTGTTCTGGCGTTCACTATCCCACGCGTCCCCAGCGTTTCGTTTGACTCGAACAAGCAGTACCTCGTGAACGTGACGGACGGCGACCTTGCAGACATCGACCCGCAGTTCAGTAGACTGCCAGCCAACTTCTCATTCGCAGCGATGGCGAATCTGCAGCTGAACACACAGGATAACTACCTGCCGCTCAAGTTCTCGCATCTGTATGGGAAGGTGTACGACTCGGAGACCGACGAGATGGTCGCGGAGGGTGACACGGGCGCAATGACACTCCCCGCGAAGGCGTACCCGGACGTGCAGCTGCCGCTGAACTTCACTTATTCGGCGTCGAACGATAGCGACGCGACATGTGCGTGTTAACCATGCCCGCGGCTTGACTCTACTAACAGGGCATGCAGGGCTGAACTTTTACGATAGCTGCAAGAACAAGATTGCGTCGGTTGATGGTGTTAGGCCAGGTAAGCCTGCTGTACATTTGCCGTTGCGACAGCAACTGACATTCCTCGAAGCGCTCAAGTTCAAGATTGTTCTGGACATGCATATCATCGGGCTCCCTTCGACTTACCATGGCTCCGTCTCTACCAAGGACGCGGAATGCCCCTTCGAGCTTGCGCAAAACGCTGCTTAAGCGTGTAGTTTTCAAGACGTGCAATCGGAGGTTCCACATTGCATAACGCGAGAAACTTGGGATTCCCGCATCACTTGCTCGAGCCACTGTTTCAGTTGCACATCCGTCGTTTCTTGGACATCGTAGACATTCGCTCGTTACCCCAGTACATAACCCTACCATAACAGTTTGTGCTTCGGCCGTGGACAGACTGGAATCCGGTATAATGCATTACACTTCTTTGGGACACTGCCAGATTTCGTCTTCTTTATATCTATCGCGCATTGTACTGTACCAGTAGCCAGCAACATATATGCATTCCTCCATGCCTCACGCAGATGATGGATTGTTGTGAGGAAGGCAATAATGTTTGCCACAAAAGCCGCGTCTCTGTGTCTGACTTGCCTCTTACGTCCATGGATCACCGCGCTCCCTCCACGCTCGCCAGCACATCCTCGAGAGAAAACATACGGAGACGAGCGAGCGCCGCCCATTCTCATCCTAACGCACAAGACACGCTATCACGCCGTTCGACGGTCTCACTCGTCCACAAGAATGCCACATGTGCTCCGGCAACGCCCCAGCTCCCATCCTTTGTCTGCGCGCCCTCGTCCGTCGCTTCGTCGGGGAAGACTGACTCGTCCGGGCACTACTCCAATCCTCCGCCAGGGCTCGGCCCCTACTACGAGCAAGAGCTGGAAGAGGACGTTCCTTTGACACCGCGCCTTCCGCCGGTCCCGCCGCGCCACAATCGACACGAGAATCCATCCCTTTGCCGCCTTCCTACGCCCGAATACCGCCCCCAACCCTCCAACGCGCTGTCTGCCCTCGCTCGCCGCTTCAGCTTCATCACCTTCCGCTCCGTCGCGCCACAAGCCAACTCATTCTTCTCGCTCTCGCCAGCCACCAGCGCACATAGCCTATCTCGCAACTCCTCGCGCCGCTCTCACAAGTCTGGTACCCGGCTTAAGAGCAGCTACTCCAGCGACGGACGCTCGCATGAGACGGTGGCCCTTCTTCCCTCCCTCGCCACCACCGACAGGTTCACGCAGAAGTTCCCCCGACCTCGGCCGTTCCAGACCGGGCGAGGCTTAACGCTAGCTCAGGTGGCGGAGGACGGCCGCGGGCTCGGCATGGAGGGCGTGAACAAGTGGACGCGCTCGAAATGGGCGCTCATCCTCTCTGTCTTGACTGTCTTCGTCTACGGCACCGCTGGCCTCGTCTGCGCTATCATGATCTGGTTCAAGAGTGCGTCTGCTGTTATATGCTTCACCCGTACGTGCTGACACCTACCGACAGCCTGGGACCACGCCGATGTCATGTACGTTGCCGATAACGACGTGCTCATCCTCATCACGCTCGCCGCCCTCATCCTGCTCTTCACCGCGCTCATCGGGATGACTGGGACTCTTCTCAACTCGCGCCCGCTACTTGCCGTCTATGCATTGCTCCTCTGGCCTGCTCTGATCGCTCTCGCCGCCGTCGGCTACACTAGCTACAAGCGCGCCACGTACGCGCTGGACCGCAAGCTCAGCCTCGCCTGGAGCCAGTACTACACTCCGCTCGGTCGGCTGCTCATCCAGAATGCCCTGCACTGTTGTGGCTTCTACAATCCACTACACGAGTCGACGCCGAGCGCGCGTTGCTTTCCGCGCACGCCATTCCCGGGCTGCAAGGGAGGCCTCGTCTCCTTCGAGCGCTCGAATCTAGGCGCGATCTGGAGTGCGGCATTCTCGGTCGCAGCGCTGCACCTGATCAACATCGTCGTCGCGCTGCTCTGCGCGAACCACATAACGGACCGCTTCGGCAAGGGCATTATGCCCAAGCAGTACAGGCTCAGCGACGTGGACGTGAAGGCGAACGCGGAGAAGATCTTGGCCACCATGACAGGCATGGACGGGGTGGCACGGCCTACAAACTCTAGGGCCTCGTCCAGCAAGGCGTTCCGCCAAGACCGGGAGGAGTGTGAGCCCCTGTTATCGACCTAATTTATACACGCAGACTATTCATGACCTCCAGCTGTATTCATGTATCTCGTCCTTCCCTGTGTATTCACGGTATGCTTTCAACGATTGTCGAGTGCACGGACGTTCCCGAAAAGCATCGGCATTAGGCGGCGTTCGTGAGTGCGCCCTTGATTTTTTTTCTCCCGCGGCCCGCCTCCCACCGTTGTCGGGACTCGCTGGTGGCGTGCGCGCTAGCGCTCTTCGGAGTTTGGCCGGCGCCCACCCATCACTCTGCGCGCTCGTCCAGGGTATTAGCGCCGCGTGATGGGGCTCGGCTTGCTCTCACCCTCTACCTGAGCACCCTTTCTCGTCCTCTTTTGTTCCTTTCTCCGACGCGCCTTGCCTGCCGCTCTCTCGCCCGCCACGCCTGCTGCTGTTACGCCCGTTATGACTGTCCTCCACGTCTTCAAGTTCACGCTCCGCGGCGACACGCCCCAGTCAGAGGCAGACCGCGTCTGCAGCGGCTTCCTTGAGATGCAGGCAAAGTGCAAGAAGGCGAACGGCAGGCCGTATATTTTGTCTATGAAAGGGGGCAGGCAATACCCCGAGGCGGGATCGAAGACGCCGTCGCTGCAGGTGCGTCTCTTGTCGCGCAGTACACTTCGTGTTCGCTGATCATCTCCCTAGTACGTCTTTGTTTGCGAGTTCCAAGTACGTGGGCAAGGGGCGTCGTATGTAGCGCAATGCTCACCAGGACTGTTAGACCGAGCAAGACCTGTCGTTCTTCATGAAGGAGGATCCCGTTCACCGCGCCTACGCTGTACGTCCCTCTGAATCGCCCGCCGCAATCTGTCCTCCTCACGCCGATCTCCCATTCCAGGGCCTCCTCAAGCCGCACGCCGTCGATATTCAGGGGATGGACTTTGGCGTTGGCAAGTTTTGAGTGTTGTTCTTGTACGAATCATCCTTTGCTTGGGCTGCCGGCGTCGCATTTATATCATCATGGTCAGCACATACTTAGTGTACACTTCACGGACTCGAATTGCTGGCCTCTGTACATCTGCTGTGCCACATATGTAAATGGGCCAATAAAATGGCTGCTATCCTATCGGAGAACACGCTTGAAGGTGAGGACTTACGCAGAGCTTGCGTGGCGCGTCGCCGACGCTTCGAATGGGGTGAAGTCCTGTGAAGTCTCACATGGAAGGGGCAGCCAGCGCCCGCAACAGTGACGTTGAGTGCCACTTGAGTGCCTCGACGCGCCCGTACCTTCGAGCGTCAACCCAAAACCTAAAAATCACGCTAAAAATCTTCGGTAGCTTCAGGCGCTTGATGACTTCGTTCAGAGTAAGACCTTCTACCTATCGTATGAACACAAGAACAGCTGAGTACTAGGAGTTCCGTAGCAGGGAAGACGTTGTGATGATGCGGTGCGCGGAGATGATAAGTAACGAGTGAGATGTGAGTGCGATTACGATACCGGACGCGATAGCTCTCGAAAGCAAGTGTATGTATGGTGTATGTACGGATGATGGAAAGAGTGTCTTAGTCCGTAGTTGATTGATTGTGGTGCCCTCACGCAGCAGCGGCGGTGGCGGCGGCGGCGGGCTGGCTGTTGGTGTCGACGCCCTGCAGAACTGTGTGAGCGGAGTCATCACCGAAACGGGGAGCTGCGCACCTTGCCGCGGCAGAAAGGGCAGTTGTTCTTCCCGGTCTCCATCCAGGTGTCTACGCAGTTCTTGTGGAACGCATGGC
This sequence comes from Schizophyllum amplum, assembly GCA_007026445.1. Taxonomy (NCBI): domain Eukaryota; kingdom Fungi; phylum Basidiomycota; class Agaricomycetes; order Agaricales; family Schizophyllaceae; genus Schizophyllum; species Schizophyllum amplum. The sequence goes on from VDMD01000018.1 coordinate 554,529, forward strand.
GGCAGCTCATGACGCGAACCTCGTCCTCAGCCTCGTAAGAGTCCAAGCAATCAAGCACTACAAGGCAATCAGTAAAGCCAACTTTCATATGCTGAAGGGTACTCACGCGTTCAATGCAGCTGTCTCGAACAGCAGTAACCGCGGTGTCAACTTCAGGCTCTTTCTCGCCCTCCTTGGGCGTCCAGACAACGAGGTCCTTGCCTTCACTACCGTAAGCTCGCTCTCTCGATCTGCTCCTTTGAGACCGTGGCTGCACGCGAGCCCAATCCACCCATGGCCAGGCCGATGGCTCCAAGGTTGCCCAGGTTAGCGGAGATCCGCGAGCTCAAGCAGCGCATCGAAGGTCGGTGGTGGCGGAGACGTCAGCAGCGCATGCGTTGGCGGGTAGTAGGCTGGATGATAATGTCAGGATGGACAGCGAAGGGTAAACATTGAAGGCTACACGCACCACCAATAACATACATGGCGAAAGTCCTGCTGCTTGGAGCCTCGGTCGGGCGAGCACCGTCAGTGTCGGTTTGAGCATCGCCAGCACCTTCGCCCGTCGTGCCGCGTGCACGCCTAATAGTGCGCCGAACGGCGTCGGCCGCACGAGAGCGCCAAGGTGCACGAGATGGGTCATCCGAGGGAGACTCAGCTGCGTCATCCTCTTCACGGTCCTCCTGCGCATCCAGCAAAGGCGTCCTCTCGTCGTCCCGAGCTTGCCTATCAGCGGAAGCAGGAGGTGCAGGCGGCGGTGCATTTTCACCGCCCAAACCGAAGATGTTCTCGATAGACTGTATGCCAACAATGATGACTGGGAAGACCACATGCGCATCAGCGAGGGAAGGCAGCGGTGCAGTCCCGTTGGCCTGTGCAGAGGGAGTGCTGGAGGGCGCAACATTGGCGGGCGATATAGGCGTGTTGGCAGCGGGTCCTGAGGGCCCAGTGGTCGCGGTCGCGTTGACATTGATGTTGGCTGGGTTGACCGGGCTGACCACGACAGGCGCGAAACGATACATGCTCCACCAATTAACACCGCCCTCCGGCGTCGACGTGCGTCCACCAGAGCTCCGCACACCACCTAGCGCACCTAACCGCTCGCGCTGGGGCCGAGTCTGGGGGATCGAAGGCAAGGCGCGGTTTTCGCACCGACACCGAGCGCCGCGCTTGCCGTGCTTGTCTAGCCCGCGCTGCGGCGGGCGTCAGGACCAGTGTCATTACCACCACCAAACAACCCGCCAATTCCAGCCAAGACATCCAGTAGCCGGTCGCGCTCCGACATGTTAGCCGCTGGTGAGGTCGCACCGGGTACAGGTGCGGCGTGCTGGGGGCGTTGTGCAGCTGCTTCCTCGACCGCCTCGAGCGCCGGCATGTCATCATCGTTGTCCCTCCTCGACCGACAAGGGAGATCGCGGTGCCGTATGTGCAACAGGCTCCAGGCCGGGCATTTCCTCATCGTCTTCGGGCTCCTCGGGGGGCGGCGGCACACCACCACCAAGCGCAGTCCGAAGCTCGTTGCGAAGTTCGCGTAAGAAGCTCTCAAACGACGTCGGGGACAAGTTCGCGTCGTGGCCGTCGCCAAACAGATCTCGTCATCTTCGTCGGGGAAAGGAGCCCATAGGTCTTCGTCAATACCGTGGTGGTGGTGTTCAAATTCATCGTGCTCGTCAGCCAACGGTGACGCGCCATCCTGCGGTATGCCAACCGGGAGCGCAACGCGCGTGCAAGTTCAGCTAGGCCACCGCTTGAGGGCGGCGCTGGGTTTGCACCAGCGTTGGTCGACGGTCGTCTGATGATCGATGTCAGCGGCAGCGAAAGTTGAAAAATATGATATTTACCCTGTAGGTGTCCCATTGCAGTCGAAAAGCTTCCCGCCTCTCGCGGCTTCGCTCACGACGATCATTATCCTCCGCACTCTCCATCTCACGCTGCCTTGCCAAACGCTGCTCCTCCTGCCTGTGCTGCTCACGACGCTGTGCAAGCTGTTCCAGGAGGTAGTCACGCCTGGGGGTTGCCGAGGCCGCCGGCACTGCCTGTGACTGTGAAGACTCGCCTGCAGACCCTGACATAGCAGAAGTTGGTACATCTGAGGACGAAGATTCCGCAGGCTGCGCTGGAGTCGACGGTGCCACATTCGGTGAAGGTTGCACCTGCGATACCGCCTCCGGCTCCTCCGTCACTCTAGCCAGCTCGGCAGCAGCAGCTTGCGCCGGTGTCGCTGAAGAAGACGCCGCCGACGTCGCTGTCGAAGGTGTGCCCTGCCTCCACCCGATCACCTCCTCGACTTCTTCGTCATCTGCCGTACTAGTACCCGAGCGCCACGCGCGTTCGCACTAGCCGGTGCGTCCTCTGCATCCTCTCGCCTCGCTGACCTGCGCGCGTTCGACGTCAGACCCAGCCGGTCATACGCCGACCGTGCGCGTTGCCCTGATATCGGCGACCGGCCGGCCGGCGAGGGCTGGGAGCGGACGGCGGTACAGGTGGTGTAAAAGACGGAGTCGGCGGCGTGAGCGTAGGAGTGGGCCGCGCGAGGGTAGGCACCGGCGCTGTCGAAGCAGGAATAGGTCTTGCCAGTGCAGAGCTCGCCGCGGTAGATGTGGACGCCATCGACGTAAGGGGAGGAGAAGCAGGGGGAAGAGATGGAGTGGTCGCCTCTGGGCTGGCAGGTACAGTTGATGGGGAGACAGCAGCCGGAGGACGTTGTAGAGGTTTGCTCTCGTATCGCGCGT